>CM068387.1:21689372-22289372 GCA_034770075.1 Aralia elata
CACAACATCACCAATCAACAGAACAGAAACAAGGGTTAGCCATATGCTTCCCACAACAAAAAACACCAAATTTCCCACTTCCTCCGGAGCAACAAAAAAGGGAGACGCCGAGGACTGGATCACACCCGCCACGAAAAGTGTCATGTTTCTCGTTCCGCGACGACATGCCTGTAGTACCTCCACAGGTAGTTATAGCTCAAGTATACCCTAGGTATATTTTAACCAAAGATACCATGTCACAACACATGTGAAACAATACCAACAAAAAGGGGTTTATATGTACATGTTGAACCAGATCTAATCATAATCATAATGTCTCAAAAAGAAGGTAACTAACATGTACCGCTCTACAAATCTCAAAATAAATACTCGACATGATAACCTAATTCAAAGGAATACAAATACGAGTCCTATGAATTATGTGAACTAATAATAGAATTCGAAACGAGGAAAATAACGAACTAAATTAAATTTCACAAGGAATATTACTGAAGGAGTACGGAAATTCGTACCTGAATTAAGCCATTTAATATCCAAAATTATAACCTCAAACATAGTTGGTTACAACTCATTCCGTACGAGCTAATTTACATAAAATGAATAATAAAAGTAAGTACATTTACAAAAAATATTATTCCCATCTTTAACCCGTATAAATAAACTCATTTTTATTACTATTTTATTACTATTACTATTACTATTACTATTACTATTACTATTACTATTACTATTACTATTACTATTACTATTACTATTACTATTACTATTACTATTAATATTACTATTACTATTACTATTACTGGAGTTACTATTACTATTACTATTATTATTATTATTATTATGATTAAACGATTTGTTCATTTACTCAAACTTGAATATTATAATATTATAAAATACCATTAAACATTAATTTGTTGTTAACAAGAAAACATACCAGGAGACTTCACCGAAATTACGTCATATAAACATACAGATTGAACTTAATACACCATCCAATCTCACCAACTCTAAAAGCAGCCAAGTTTCACATAACTGTCAATTGTTATGCTCGTGTACTAACAATTGTTTACTGAGATTACTTGTATGATCCCACCAATTCCCAAAAGGAAAATGATGTTTATTTTATGGCCATTTTAATAATTGTCAAAAAGCATATTGAAAACTATGATCTGATGAACCCTGTGATAACCCAGAATTTTCAGAAATTATTTAATACGAATTTATTAAATAAAATTCTCTATTATGTGACGTTTTGAGTTTGAAGTATGTGTATATATGCGATATATTAAAGTTGTGGAAATATGTTGTTTAAAGTGAAGAGAATTATATGTTCCTGTAATTGGGAAGAAATGGTTTAAAAATTAATTAAACCATTGAAACATTTAAATGAGATTGTCATGAAAGGGATATTTGTTGGATAATTTTAGTTTAGTTTAATTAAGTTTAAATTCTATATTGTGAAATAATATAATTTGATTGTTATGTCTTGTGGAAAAACGAAGATTATTATGAATTAAGTTTGATAAATAATGTGAGCGATTCCACTTAATTAAAATAGTGAACAAATGTGGAATTTAAGTTGATTTAATTACATGGATCATATAAATAAGCATAATGTTATTTCTAATTAATTTAATAATTAATTAGAGATTTAATAATTTGTTCATTATTAATAAAAGGGACGATTTTTTTTTTATGTCTATGTGATTTAATGTAGAATTATTCTAATTTATTTAAATGATTTAAATGAGATTATTTAATTGATTAACTATGTTGACATTGAAACTATATTATAAGTTTAATTTATTAAAATAAACCAAAAGAAGAGTTTTAATAAGCAAGCCAAACGAGACCTTAATGGGGGTTGAAGTCAGTTAACCCACTATGGGATTAACTGACACCCATATTCATCAGTTATTTTGTATACGTATTATCAGTATTAGTTTTTCAAAAGATTAAGTCAGATGAGAAAAAGAGAGGATTATGACAGGAATTAGAGAATTGAGAAGAATTTCCATTCATTTATTGCATAATCTAAACCATTATTCAAGGTAATTCTTCTAATTTATGTTTTTAATTTACATTCTTGAAGATCTTCCTTGAACGTATATTTTTGAGTTCTCTGACAAACTAAATTCTATAGCTAAAATTTTTATAAATTGATGATTAGATGTTTGAAAGCATGTATAAACGTAGTTTATATGATGTATATGTGATTTAGAGTATATTAAACCCATAAAATCATGTTTTAATTGAAATTCTGAAATTTACAGAGTAGTTATTTACGAACATGGCTTAAATGTATGAAATTGATACTTTGTTTTGACTGTTAATTGGTTAAATTGATGATTTATTATGTTTATGCGCGTAAAAATGAAGAAACAAAAATTGAAACGGATTAATTTGGTGTGTATACACAAACCTGTTATGTTGAAATTTCATGGCATTTGAAGACACTTTGATAAATGATTAAAAACCTCAAATTTTGATTCTTAGATGCATTGTTTTATACGATTTAAGTTGTTAGAATCATGCTAGAAGGCTTGGATAACGATTATATATGAATTATAGTAACTGGGTATGTTTAATTTGACGTAAGTAATAACAAGATTAGAAATTTTTGGCTGTTTCTATGTTCTTCGCGAACTGCTGAATCTGAAATTCGGAGGGGGGGGGGGGTTTTTTTTTTTTTTTTTCTCACCCCAGCGAGCTCAATGAACTTAATTTTCTCGCCCCGGCAGGAGCTTGCCCCGGCGAACTCATTGAACTGAGTTTTCTCGTCCCGGCGAAAAAAACTGTGAAGGAAATTTCTCGCTCACGCGAAGTCTCACCCCGAAGAGAGTTTTTGTGAAGGAATTCTCGCCCCGGCCAGCTCAATGCAGGGAAATGTTAAATTTTTTATTTCTTTGTAGTTATGCTATGTCACCCTATGCATGTTTAAAACTTAGATTAATAAGTTGAACGAATACCAAGATGTGAGAGTTGGCTGTTAAGCATATACTTGTTGATTATAAACACATAAAAATTTTGATGCAACCCTAACTTAACGTTGAGTTTTAGGAAATTCTTAAGCATGTTATTGCTATAATTAAGCGTACAACTTCTGGAAGTGAGACCTGATAGACTAGAGAAAACAATTGAGATATTAAAACTAAAAATTGGATGGGAACGAGTCATGAAGTGTTTATTAATACTGTAACTAATTATTGTTACTGCTTTATAAACGTGAATGGTGTTGGTTGTTTTTTTTCTAAGAGTTGCTATGTGACTAATCAAATGTTGTGCGAATGATTATATATCGTGTGAGGATTACGTGAAGTGCAGATATGTATAGACTAATTATGGTCTGGTAATTGGTAATCTACATACCAGGCAAGTCTTTTCAGTTCTATTTGTTATGTGAAACTAAATTGATTATTTAATTTTAAAAATCTTATGATGTAAAAAGTATGATATATTTTATGCTGTTGTATGTATGAAATAAGACTAAGTCAATGTATGACAACGTCCATAGAGTTAAAATATTGATTGAGTTATGAGAACTCAATTTTTAACTTGGTAACTGTTTGTACAATATGTATGATAATGTTTTAGCCAATATGTTTATGATATATATGACGGGTCACTGTTATCTATGAGTTATGAGTGTTGTATGCAAACTTTTTAGATTTTGCATAAGCTGTCCCCCCGAGCTCATTCTTGCAAATAACCACTTTTGCAGGTTAAAGATACAAGGTAAACGTTATTATGTGCTACCCAGAATGGCATGAATCATAATGATTTAGTGCATGAAGATTTAAATGTTTTAGTTGAAGTTATTACTTTGAATTATGTTAAGCTTTTTGATAAAATGAATTTATGTTGAGTTGTTAAAGTTTGTATTGAGATGTAACCTTTTATTATAAGTTTGATAAGGGCGAAATCTTGATATTAACATATATTCTAAGATATTTAGATGTAAAGGTTAAAATTTTTGGGATCGGAGAATTGATTTGTAATAGAATAGTTTTAAAATTTTTCCGCCATTTTATTAAGTTTTAACATTGGAATAATGTTGTAAAGTCTGAATTAGGATGTAATTGATTAACGACCGATGTGGGCGAGAGTTGGATTGTATGAATTTTGGAGGTCGTTACAGGTTGGTATCAGAGCTGTTAGTTACAAACCTTAGGTACGGACTATCTTAGACTATAACCTTAGAGAATAGAGTGTGAAGATGGATTTAAAGTTAAAAGAATAATAAGTTAAGTCCATGATTATGGTGCAATCGTATTTCTTTAGATAGTTTATGCATGGTATCTGAGCTAAACAATTCCTTCAGAGAGCGGAGGTTGATATGAACTAGCAACCGATCTATCTCGCTGTGGAGGAGACAGTGTAGACGAGAGACGGGAACTAGTTTGTTAGTTGTTTGTGGGAAACCTACTCAGGTGCTATACTGAACCACTATTAGAGATGTCCGAGGTGTACCGAATATAGAATTTCTGGATGTGTTTGTTAAGGAAAGTTGATTCTTTTTATATAGGTTAGATGCATGAGATGAGGTTATAGTCCTAGAATCGTTACAAGAAGAAGATGTAAAATGACGCGGAAGTTAACTCGAATAAAATATTGAATAATATGTATAAATGGGGAAGTTAGAGATTCTTTTAAAAAATTGATATATAAAACAAGAAGATTCAAAGAAGGAATATTGAAAAGTTTATAAAAGATGGAGAACCAGGAGTACCTGAACTCTAGTAATAAAGATGGTGTTAATAAATAGTCGATGTCTATTAATATGAGAAGAATGATTTTAATGATAAGGACGAACTCAAATAAGGAGATTTAGCGTATTCATATGAGACAAGATTATGATAAAATGATTAGGTTCAAAGAAGGAAACTGAAGAGCTAAGAAGAAACAGGGAACACCTGAGTTGCGATTTATTCACAAGATAACGTGAATTAAATAGAAGAATAAAAGAAGGATCGTAGGATGGAGACGATCATAAGATAAGAAAGAATCCTAAGGAAAAGTTGATTGATAGAACGAGATCACGACGTTGATCTGTTAAAGTTCTGTTAAAAATATCAGATTATCTTAAGATGATTGAATAGTTGTAGCATGACGCTATAAAGAGATGGTACTATGAAATAGTACGAGATAAACTCACGAGGAGTTATGGATGATGAAAATACGAGAATATTCGTATCAAGCCAAAGAGTTAAGTTAATGAGCAAGAATGAAATTTAGGTGGGATTTCAATTGAGGACTCATGTTAGTGGCTAAATTATATAATTCTTAGTATGGGACGGGGAATTTTGTGCCTTGGTTTGAAAATCACTTAGCTTCCTATATTAAATATAGTGGATTGAGTTGGAACAAAATCCTGGTATGGGACGGGATTTGTCCATGGTTTACCAACTGCTCAGCTTCCTATTATTGATTAGTGGGTCGAGTTGGTTCGACAACCACTTAGCTTCTCTATATTGTTAATCATTAAAATGATTAGTGTGCGCCACCATTCGATTATAACGTTATATGAGTGAGGAGGTGATTTCTTTTTCTCATATTCTATATTTGATTGTTATTAGAATATTAAGATTAGGTTACGGTTCTTAAAAACTCATACTTATGGGTAAGTTTCGTGACTCATAATCGTATGGTGGAACCCCTCAGCGATATGGTACGATTTTGGTCTCGGACTAGGATAAGTTCCTAAAAACCATATGATTATGGTAAGTTCCTGAACTTTCCAAACGTGGTGGTAAGTTTGATGAACTACTATTGGGCTATAGAAAAAGTTATGCTATAAGATAGCATTGATGATATTGGAAGATATGATATAATGTTTGCGTAATGAAAGCAATGGAGTAAAGATTGAAAATTTAATGGAGGAGAATTGGAGTATTCTAAATCTTCTTAGCTATGCTAGATTTTCGAAATTTTATTGACATCGTGTTGATACTCGCCAAAATTTTGTGTTTCTTAAAAAAAATATAATTGGGTCAATGTTGTGGACCAATAAGTTTTAACTTTGTGCCTTTTATTCGTTATACGTTCTATGACTAATAGGTTTCAGCCTAGTACAAAAATTTTGGGGAAAAATTTGGGGGAAAAAAATTATTCAAAAATTTATTTTGAACGATGCGAATAGTCATCAATGCAATTGAACCTTGTTAGTATTAGATGTGATCGAAAGAATCTGTCAGCCCAAACTATGGTATGATGTAGTATGACAAAGTTCCTATAAATGGACGGCATCTTCAAACGTACTATTATGACGGTTTACGGTATCATGACGGTCATAAAATTAATTTTATTTTATTTTTTTTCTGTTATGTTATGAAAATATATTGCCAATTGAGTTGGCTTTAAAAACTATTTTGACTAATATCCGAATTGTTGTTTCAAGGGTCTATGCTAATTGATTCGGCTAGGACGGAACTATTGAAAGGATCATTTATGAAGTTCAATAAATTCTTTTGAGATTTTTATGCCCAAACCAGTTTATTCTGGTGCTGGAATATTATATTAAGTTTGGAAGGTGAACCAACCCTATTAATGGGAGGATACGCAATAATGTTAATATGTATGTGCCAATCAATACTTAGTACGAAGGGCTGATCACCTGGCGTACGAGAAGAGATGGTCCATAGTCTTTTAACTGTTAAAGATTACAGTAGTAGAATATATCTGTTAACCTAGGACAAGGTTCAAGTCTTTTTACGGAAGCTCTTCAGCAGGATATTGAGAGTTTTTGAATGAATCTTTAAATTCTTGAGGTTATTTCATACTGCTTCCCCAATTATTGAACAATTGGTTGCAAGATTTTTATTCTCTTGAAAGGTGGAAGTGGAAAGAAAATATATTCCTTAAGAAGGGGTAAGTCGTAGAAATTGCAACATGTAGTGATGTAGTAAGTTAAACCAATAATATTAATAATATCCAAGAAGGAAATGATAATTCCAGAAAGGGAAGGGAAGATAAATTTAGCTAATGATGAGTTAATGATGAGAAATTTTTTAGAAGAGGAGAAGATGTGTTGAAGAACGCAATGATCTTAGAAAGGATCCTTAGAGAAGGAACTTGGTTGTAGAACCCAATGAATAAGTAGAGATTAGCGGGTTAAAGGTCCATTTTGATAGCTAGAAGGAAAGAATATTTAGTAGATCCAAAAATTCTCGAGGACGACAATTCTTAGGAAGAAGGGGTGAATGTGATATTCCCGAATATTTGTGCGATGCTATAATCAGGATATTAAATGATTACGACGAGATGTGATATGCAATGAATGCGTTAAAGGAAATATATATAACACTCGAAGGTGTTCTAGAATTAAAACCCTACACTAAGGATAATGCGTAAAAGTTATTCAGCGATATTGTGGAAGAAACTTTTTTGTGGATGAAAACTTGAGTACGGGACTTTTCGTTGATTCCGAGTGACGGAATCCTGTGTAAGGAGGGAAGGATGTGATAACCCCTGAATTTCAGTAAATTATTTAAGTAAGAATTTTAATGTAAATAAAATTCTTATTATGTGACGTTTTGAAGTTTTGAGTATGTGTATATATGCGATATATAAAAGTCTGTGAAAAAAAAAATATGTGATTTGATATGATGAGAATTGTATGTTCGTTGTAATTGAGAAGAAATGGTTTTAATAATTAATTAAACCATTGAAAAGATTAAATGAAGATTGTCATGAAAAGCCAAAATTAGTTGTAATAAATTATTAAGTTAGTTTAATTAAGTTAAAATTATATTGTTGAAATAATTATAATTTGATTGTTATGTCTTGTGGAAAAATGGAATATTATTATGAATTAAGTTTTATAAATAATTGTGAGCGATTCACTTAATTAAAATAGATGAAATCAATGTGAATTGAGAATTTATTTAATTAAATGTATTATTTAAATAAAGCATAATGTTATTTCTAATTTTAATTTAATTAATTAATTAGAGAATTTAATAATTTGTCATTATTAAATAAAGGGAAGAATTTTATTTATTATGACTATGTGATTTAAGTGTAGGAATTATCTTTAATTTTATTTTAAAATGATTTAAATGAGGCATTATTTAAATTGATTAAAAAGATGTTGACCATGAACTTATTATTATAAAGAAATTTATTAAAATAAACCAAAAGAAGAGCTTTTAATAAGTAAAGCCAAACAAGGCCCAATAATGGGGGGTTGAAGTCAGTTTAAACCTACAATGGGATTTAACTGACCACCCAATATTCATCAGTTAGTTTTGTATACGTCATTATCAGTATTAGTTTTTCAAAAGATTAGTTACCCCAGAGAAATAAGAGAGAATTTTGAGAGGGAATTAGAGAATTGAGAAGAATTCCATTTCATTTGTTGCATTAATCTAAAACCATTATTCAATGTGTAATTCTTCTAATTTAAGTTTTTAATTTACATTCCTTGAAGAATCTTCACATGAACGTATGTTTTTGAGTTCTCATGTAAACTAAATTCTATGGCTAAAGTTTTATAAAATTGATGATTAGATGTTTGAAAATCATGTTGATAAACGTGATTTTATATTGATGTATATGTGATTTAGAGTAATTAAACCCATCTGGAAATCATGTTTTAATTGAAAATTCTGAAATTTACAGAGTTTAGTTTATTTACGAACATGGCTTTAAATATCATGAAAATTGTTACTTGTTTTGCATTGTTAATTGGTTTAAATTGATGATATTAATTATGTTTTATGGGCGCGTAAAAAATGAAGAAAACAAAACTTGTAAACGGATTTAATTTGGTGTTATAGACAAACCTAGTTAATGTGTGATTTTCATGGAATTTGTAAGAAACTTTGATAAATGATAAAAACCTTCAAATTTTGATTCTTAGGATGCAGTGGTTTATACGATTTAAGTTGTTTAGATATCATGCTTAGGAAGGCTTGGATAAACGATTTATATTATGAATTATAGTAATCTGGGTATGTTTTAAATTTGACATAAGAATAACAAGCATTAGAAATTTTTGGCCTGTTTCTTGTGTTCTTCGCGAACTGCAATAAATCTGAAATTCGAGTTTCTCGCCCCTGGCGAGACTCAATGAAAAACTACATTTTCTCACCCCCGCGGGAGTGCTCGCCCTCGATGCGGAATTCATTTGAACTGTGTTTTTTTAGCCCCGGCGAGAGTTTTTCTCACCCCGACAATGAAAACTGTGAACGGAATTTCTCGCTCCCTCGAAAAAGTCTCGCCACCGACGAGAGATTTTGTGAAGGAATTCTCGCCCCGGCGGAGCTCACTGCAGGAAATGTTAAATTTTTCTTTCTTTGTAGTTATGTGTAGTTGTCACCCTATGCATGTTTAAACACTCTAGATTAATATGTTGAAACTGAGAATACTAAGACGTTGAGTTGGATGTCTAAGCATTATACTTGTGGATTATAAAACATAAATATTGATGAACCCTAACTTAACGTTGAGTTTTAGGAATTCTTAAGCATGTTATTGCTATAAATTTAAGCTTGACAACTTCTGAAGTGAGACTTTGATAACTAGAAAACCAATTGAGATATTAAAATAAAAAATTGTGATGGGAATGAAGTCCTGAAGTGGTTTATAATACTGTAAACTAATTATTGTTACTGGCTTTATTAACGGAATGTTTGTAGGTTGTTTTTCTAAGAGTGTGCTATGTGACTAATAAAATGTTGTGCATGATTATATATACGTGTAGGATACGTGAAGTGCAGATAAAGGTATAGGACTAATAATGGTAATTTGGTAATCTACGAACCAGACAAGGTCTTTTCAGTTCCTATTTGTTATGTGAACTAAAATTGATTACATTAATTTAAAATCTATGATGTAAAAGGTATGATATATTTTATGTGTTGTATGTATGAAACGACAAAAGTCAATGTATGACAACGTCCCATAGAGTTAAAATGTTGATTGAGTTATGGAAACTCAATTATTACATGGTAACTTGTTGTACAATATGTATTGTATTATGTTTTAGCCAAATTGTTATTATTGATGTATATGACGAGCATGTTTATCTTATGAGGTTATGTGTTGTATGCAAAGACTGTTAGATTTTGTTGAGTTTGTCGAGCTCATTCTTGCTAAAAATAACCACTTTTTGCAGGTTAAAGATTACAGGTAACGTTATGTGGCTACCCAATATGGCGATGAATTCAAAATGATGCATGAAAGGATTTAAATGTTTTAGTTAAAGTTTATTACTTGAAATTATGTTAAGTTTTTGAATAAATGAATTTATGTTGAGTTTGTAAAAGTTTTGTATTGAAGGATGTAAACTTTTAATTATTAAGTTCGATAAGGCGAATCATTGATATTAACATGATTCTAAGATATTATAGATGTTAAAGTGTTGAAAATTTTGGAGAAATCGAGAATGATTTGTAATAGAATAGTTTAAAAATTTTAGTTCCGCAATTTTTATTTAGTTTAACATTGAATAATGTTGTTAAAGTCTGGAATGAGGAATGTATTGTTAAACGACGATGTGGATAAGTTGGGATTGTTATGATATTTTGAGGTCGTTACAAACCACTAATGCCAAATAATAAATATATTAAAATCAATTAATGGTGCAAAAATTGATTCTTATAGTTCCATTGTAATACATATACATATATACCACCCTCAAAACCCCATCATTTTAAATCCTCTAATTAACTCATTTTTTTTTTATTATTATTTTTATTCATTTATTGTTGTTGTTATTTTGTTCCTATAAAAATTTCTAATTTTAAATTTTTTGAATAGTACTACATGAATAATCATAGAAAATATTATAACAATTAATTCACATTATTTACATCATAGTGCATGTATAATTACAATAAAAAAAAAACCAGGATATAGTCCTATTTGGAATTATAGCTTACAATTTCTTTCCATAGTACGAGGTTTTATATATATATCATATATATTTTATAATATATATATATCTCCGTTCCAATCAAGAAAACCATGATGACAGGTTATATTATGTATATATAGTATATATGTAGTACAAACACTACCCCACTATGGAATAACTTCCTTCATGTTATCAATAAAAGAATAACTCACACATGATCTATATCATTGAAATTAACCAATTACTTACTTTCTAGAATACAAATAAGTCAGAGTCGTTTGTTGCTCTCGTAGTTAAGCGGCGACACGACAGGCTCTTCTTCTTTTTTTTTATCTGACGAACAAAGGTAAGGTACACTATACATGGTTTATTTATTTGTTTATTAATTAAGAGGGTCTTGCCCTAATGAACTTCTAAATGGGTTCAATTAATATTAAGGCCCAAATTTTAACCAACTAATATTATCTATCACTTCTAATTAGCCCACATAAATTAAATGACTATTTTGACCCAAACAAAAAGATAAAGCCCACATAAATTTAATCAATCTTATAAAAAGTCCAATTAAAAAGCTTTAAGAATATTTTTTTTACAGGTATTACATTACCTCCCCCTTAAAAATAATTCCGTCCCCGTATTTCAAATAAGCTACAAAAGTTTTATTTTTATTAAAATTACATAATTATTCAAAAACTTTAGTTAAGACCATCGCAGTCGTAACGATCCAGGTTGGTAAGTCCATCGGTCCACAAAATTATCTATGTACTTGTAGAAGATTCGCCAGCTACTGCGTCAAATCCTGTTAAGGTTTCTTCGTATTGTATCGAATTCAATCACACGCTCCACTACTTGTGCAGGCTTGTCAATTTTCTTGATTTTCATTCTTGTAAACGTACTCTTCGAAACAAAATTTTAAAACACATAAATTTCTCTACATCAATAATAGAGTTCGAATACCCACAATATTCAAAATTATCTTTAATTCGAAAAGAAAAACTCATGTTCTGCACATGATTAGGATCTAACAATTTATTTAATAAAAAAATAAAAAAAATAATGTAAAAACTCCAATAGCATCAGATAAACAAAATAACTCTACAAAGTAATATCACCAACTCTTCCTAAGTTCTTCAAGAGCCTCAATCCAAATTAATTCTCAAATATTATTACACCAAAAATATATTACTAAGACTTCTTCATTGCCATATCAAATTCTAAGTCACATTTTATTATCCTTATAAGCAAACTATAGATGTTCAAATCTCTCAAAATCATTTGGATTCACCACTAATCATATATATATTAATCATTTAATAAATCATCATTCTCTTAGCGTAATACTTAACCCAACATATTCTAAGATCTCCTCATACTGTCACACAAAAAACTTCACACCACATAACTCCAATATATATTTTACTAGAAATAAAAGCAAAATTGATCATTTCCTCCAAATGATTTAATCTAATCACCTTGAATATCAACAACTCAAATTTATAAGAGATCATCTATACTTAATAGTTTTCACTTTATCATTATTATCTCATCAATACACATACCTCAAATTATCTACAAACTTAACAAAATCAAAGCATAAATCAAATTTCAAATCCTTAATTCTAAGATCATAATAATTATTACCAGAAATAACTCTAACAAATAATTTTCCAAAATCAAATACTTGTTGATACAAATACTCACATCATAATCACATTATATATGTGATCATTTCTTAACAGCCCAAAATATAGTTTTACTCTCCTTAATTATTCAATCAACATTCTTAACTAATATCATTAATCCATCGCATAACAATAATAACCTCGACAAATTATCTCACTTTCCTCAAATCAACTACAAATCAAAAAGATACTAACATTTGGTCAACACCACCAACCAAACAGAGAACCAAAATCGAAACAAACTCCTACGTCTACCTAGTGGTTTACCCATAACTCACAGGTCAAGCCTAAAGGAATCTACAGAATCATAACCTAAGCTCTGATACCATCTCTGTAACAACACCCCCTTCCCGAAATAGGAAAGGGAGGTCACGTGCAAAGCACAACAAACCTAAAAATAAATACACAGAGCACTAATAACTTTAATATATTTAATAGGGACAACCCATCAACGATGAATCTGAATACAATTCTCCAAAAGAAGATAGAATAATCAAAAACTTAAAATCACATAAACCTAGATGGTCAAAGGAAACTTTCTCATCACACTAGCCCTGAATCACCCCTGCAAATCTGCCAAGAAGAAAAAACACAGCATGAGCCAAATGCCTAGTAGGGATATAGATATACAAAGATGTATAACTGAAAATACGAAATCAACCGAGATAAAATATTGAACAAAGCCTCATGCTTAAATACCGACGAAAATATAATCTCCAAAGTTCTGATTAGAATATATCTGACTCAACAAAATTAATGAAACAAATAAGTAGAGTACAAAAATAATGAACCGAAATAACCAACTCAATTAAGTGAACTAAACAGAATCGAACAAAAATATCACAATGAATTAATAGGCTAAATTAAATGACTGAGTGTTGTTTCATACCGAGCTCAGAACAAATCAAAAAATAAGCCTTGCCACAAAGGGCAAGTCAAATAATGCCACACAAACAAATTCACACATTGGACCGCGAATCCAAAAACATACACATCGGATAGGTGTGTTTGGAACAACATCACCAATCAGCAGAACAGAAAACTAGGGTTAAACACATACGCCTCCCACAACAAAAAAAACCACCAAATTGCCCATTTCCTCCAGAGCACAAAAATGAAGACGCCGTGGACTGATCACATCGCCACGAAAAAGTGTCATGTTTCTCGTGCCGAAACGGACATGCCTGTGGTACCCCCACAGGTGGTTATAGCTCAAGTATTACCCTACGGTATATTCTAACAAAGATACCATGTCATAAACACATGCGACACAATACCAACAAAAGGGGTTCTATATGTACATGTTGAACCAGATCAAAATCATAAACATAATGTTTCAAAAAGAAGGTAACAACATGTACCGCTCTACAAATATCAAAATAAATACTAGACATGATAACCTAATTCAAAGAGTACAAATATGAGTCGTATGTATCAATTCCAAAATGAAACTATTATATGAATTTCACAAGAAACAATTATGTAAAATAATAACAGAATTCAAAATGAAGAACAAAACGAACTAATTAAATTTAACCAAAATAGAGCTGAAGAAGTACGGAATCCGTACCTGAATTAAGCAATGTAATATCCGAAATTATAACCTCAAATATAGTTCGTTAAACTCCTTTCGTCCGAGCTAATTACATAAAATAATAATAAATGTAAGTATATTTACAAAAATATTATTCCCATATTTAACTCGTTAAATAACTCATTTTATTACTATTACTATTACTATTATGATTAAACGATTTGTTCATTTACTCAAAACTTGTATATTATAATATTATAAAATACCACTAACATTAATTTGTGCTAACAAGAAACATGCTAGGAGACTTCACCAAAAATTACATCTATAAAACATAACGGATTGAACTTAATACACCACCCAATCTCACCAACTCTAAAAGCAGCCAAGTTTCACATAACTGTCATTGTTATGCTCGTGTACTAACAATTGTTTATTGAGACTATTTGTATGATCCCACCAATTCCCAAAAGGAACAGTTGTTTATTTTATGCCATTTTAATAATTGTCAAAAAGCATATTGAAACTATGATCTGATGAACCCACCAATGCAATAATAATATATAAAATCAATTAATAGTTGAAACTGATTCTTCTAGTTCCTGAAATACATATACATATATGCACCCTCAAACCATTTACCAATTAGGCTTAGTTTATACAATTGTTATCACTATTATCATAATTTCTAATGAAAGTACGTAATGAAAATAACATTCGCAATTATAGTTAAACCTGTTCAAATTCCCTTCTCCCCTCCGTCTGAACTAAGTAAACAAAATAATAATAACTATAAGTACAATTTGCAAAAATATTCTTTCCATCATTAATCCTCTAATTAACTCATTTTATTATTATTATTATCATCATTATTGTTGTTGTTATTATGTTCCTATAAATTTCTAATTTTAAATTTTTGAATAGTACTACATAATATCATAGCAAATATTATAACTCTTAATTACATTATTACATCATAGTGCATGTATAACTGCAATAAAAGAAAACCAGGATATAGTCCTATTTGAATTATAGCTTAAAAGTTCTTTCCATGTAAGATTTATATATATATATATATATATATATATATATATATGTAGTATAACACTGCCCACGTGAATAACTCCTTCATGTTATCAATAAAAGAATAACCCACACATGATCTATACATTGAAATTAACCAATTACTTACTTTCTAGAATACAAATAAGCCAGAGTCGTTTCTTCCTCTCAGTTAAGCGGCGACACGGTAGGCTCTTTTTTTTATTTGAAGAACAAAGGTAGGGTACACTACACATAGTTTATTTATTTATTTATTAATTAAGAGGGTCTTGCCCTAATGAAACTTATAAATAGGTTCAATTAATATTAAGGCCCAAATTTTAACCAACTAATATTATCTATCACTTCTAATTAGCCCACATACATTAAATGACTATTTTGACCCAAACAAAAAGACAAAGCCCACATAAATTAATCAATCTTATAAAAAGTCCAATTAAAAAGCTTTAAGAATATTTTTTTTACAGGTATTACAGTGGGCCCCCATTTGGGAGAAAATTTGTAGCAAAAAGGTGTGCTCCACTTGGGGAAAATTGTAGCCAAAGGTTGCTTCACTTTCACTCAAGAAAATTTCTTCACTCAATCTCCCAAAACTAGTGCAAGCTGTGACGCCCCCAAAATAGGTCAATACAACCCATTTTGGGTCGCCAATTACATTCTATAAAAATTCAAATACAAATATAAATACGAAATTTTCCATTTACAACTCTAATAAATGTCGTGCAAAAATACGACAACACACATACTGTGAGTTTCAATAAAAATATTGTAGCGAAACTAATACAACAATAATCACACCCAACTTAAATTCTCAATACAATTATTGTCACACTATTTTATAATGTATTGAGATACTTGTACAGTCTCGGACCATCACTCTATTCCTCGGCTAGTCCCAGCTACACTATCATTTCTCGAGGAGAACAATGGAACAAAAAGGAAAAGGGTGAGCACAAATAGCTCAGTAAAGAATATCACGACTAAGATAATAAAGAATAAATTATCTTTAGCCTTCAACATTGGTAGATCAGAGATTTAAAGATAATATCAGTTTTCAACAATAACCGCAGCGGAACAAGCAATCCATTAGAAGAGTCAGGTAGACTATAATGTCCACTATCTTCTATAATTTAAAAGTTCACCATCAATATTTTATCCCTATAACACTAATCAACAGTTCCTGTTTATGCTCATCCAAATCAACAGTTTATCTTTGCACTACGGGCCAAAGATATTCATTTGTAACACCAATGATCATAATCATACCAAATAGCAGTTCCTCTTTGCACCTTTGGCCAAAGAGGAACTTTTACTACAAGCCTTTGTCTATAACACCAAAGGTCAGGATTATACCAATACACATGTCATAATCCATGCCCATCACCAGTTCATCTTTGCACTACGGGCCAAAGAGAACTTTCACCACAATTTAAGTCTGAGGATTATAGCAATGATATTAAAGGATGAATAGAAACAAAACAATAAGATCAAGAATAAGAATAAATATTAAAGATTTGTAATTTAATCTATCCAATGTCGAAGATTATCCAAATTGCCAACATGATATCCAAAAATTCGATTATAACTCAAGAATAAAATAAATAAAGTTCACGATTCAACTATAACGTGTAAAACGAAATAGAAAGATTCAGGTGAAAAGATATTAAATGAAACACAAAACTATTAAGTATATTCTACTAATTTTAAGAATTTTTACCATTTAATAATAAGGTTATGGAAACAAATAATAATTCCTTACTATAAATGGAGAAATATGAAAGAAAAACGATATCCCTTGAGGAGTACAAAAGAAATGATATCCCATAAGAAAATAATATCACTTACGAGTATGAAAGAATATACGAAACTGCAAATGGATTTTCACCCGTCATGCGGTAATCTGCGTAGACAGATAATTTCCACAAATTAATAAGGAATGAATACAGAAGGTTATTCACCAGGCATGCGGTAGTCCGCGTAGACAGGTTATTCCCACATATTAATAAGGAATGAATACGAAGGGTTATTCACCAAACATGTAGTAGTCCGCATAGTTAGATTATTCTCACAAATTAATACATGGAACAATCGTGAATAGTATTCCGGCATGAATAGTATTTCAGTATGAATAGTACTCTGGCATGAATAGTACTCCGATATAAATAGATTAAAATTCAATACGAAAGTTCATGTAAATAAAATATTCAAGTGGAATGATATTACACACGAGTATCAACGAATGATAACCCTTTACGAGTATGACGTAAAATAATATCACTTGCGGATATGAAAGAAAATGATATTACATACGAGTATGAAAGAAATGATACCCCATACCTTAGTAGGAGACTAGATCTGACTGGTATGAAGGAGATTAACTGAAAAAATTGTGGCACTATTCGTAATACTCAGAGTATCCTTATACTCAAAGAATTACTCATAATATTATTGTAGTAGAGTTTTTTGTATTATGATGATGTGATTTTCTTCTGAAGGTGCCTTCCTTTTATAAGCAAAATTTAGGTGACATACAATCACGGGTCAATAATACTCTAAGGAAGAAAAGCTTAAAGGAATCAATTGTGAGTCCCACCTATTTAAAATTTAACCAATGAAAGAAGTGGTAGGTGAAGAAATTTTGGAAGCATTTGGGAAATAATTCACATGCATACGGGAGAAAACAAGCCAACACACATGGTTTTGAAATTTCTTCCTATTGTGGGTCCCATTTGCACATTGATTTGGAAAGAGAATTACAGGAGAATTATATTCTTAGCCAACTGATTTGGAAAAGAAGAAGTGCACGGGAAGTTTTGAAAACTTAACAATCTGACAAAGTTAATATAATATATTCTAATTATATTCTAATAAAACAAATAACTACCACACATCACTTATCTTAATCAACACATTTTCAATCTTTCAATAATTATTCACCATTAATATTATAGACTCACAATATTGACAACCAGATTATTCCTAGGAAAGAGGGTGCCTTCTGTAAAAACGACGTGCAATTAAATAACCCCTTTCCCCGATAGAACTTCTAGACATTATCAATAATGTTAATTAGTCTAATAACATCCTATCAAATAATATGAGTTACTGTGTCGTGACAATTATTGAGTTAATAATATAAAATATTATGCAAGCCGCTGTAGTAATTAATAAAATAAAATACTGTGTAATATCGTGTGCTACTGTGGAATACCGTATACTACAGTGGAATAACGCGTTTTACTGTACTTTTATCACTGGGTATTTCAACAGTTGCAGGCGATAATATTGTTGACAAAATACTGTCGTTTTTAGTATCCGATAATTAGTCGTTGTGGGGCCCACTAATGTTTTGTTATTTAGGCGCCGTCGTGCGTTACCGAATATAATATTCCCCGACAGAAAGAATATTTTCCGACAAAAGGAATATTCCTCGACATACTGTTTATATGATAATTTGCATATATCACCCTTAACTATAACATTATATCATTTAAGCACTTTACTGTTTAGAATAATAATCATAAAGAAAAAAAAATAATAAACTTTTATTTCATAAAGTCGGGGTCTTACACAAGCAACATGTCCAATCCTTGGTATAGTAATCCCTTTATTTAAGCCTTTAAGCTAGATTAGCCAAAGTGTTGGGTGATTAGGGAGTGTTAAGTGGGGCCATGATGGGTCTATAAATAGAAGAAACCAAGAAAGGCTTGCACCTTTGTTGTATTTTTAGCAATACCAAGTTAAAGAGAGTTAGAAAGTTTGAGAGAGTTAGAGCAAGAAAGCAAATGAGCTTCAGAGTAAGGAAAACGAGAGGAGAGCAACGATTTTGAGAGGAAGAAAGGAAGAGGAAAAGCTAGTAATTTCAGCCAAGTATGGGGAACAAACATCATCCAAGCCTAGCAACCCTAACTTTAAATTTCTAGTTTAAATTATATTTTAATATGATTGTTATGGGAGGATTATTTGTGTAGACACCCAAATTTTGCACTTCGTATACTAACCTTGACAGGAGGGCAAATTCGTCAAATGGATCGGCCTGCGAGAGCAAAAGATGGAAAAAATACGAACACTCGACGCCACTATGATAATTTGCAGCCGAAATCGACATGACAGCAGGGCTATCCGAATTTGGCATTCTCGGAAGGTGTGGCGCGCTTCCCGGAAATTCCCGGACTGCGGAATACGAGCCTGTCAGCGAAAACCGACATTGCGGCACGAAAATCAAGGCGTGGCACGAAAATTGAGAAAGTCAAGCCCGCCAGCCGCGGATAGATCTGCGGCCAAATGAGTGCGCCTTTCTGGAAAGTCAGATCCCGAAAACCGGGCTGAGTGGCGAGCCAGCTAGCCAGCCGCAGATCCATCTGCGGCCAGCCGCAGATAGATCTGCAGCTGGCTTTGGCCAGCCTATTTAAACTCAGCTTCGGACAGTATACAAAAGGTTGAGCAGTTTGGCGGAAGAAGAAGAAAATCAGCAGCAGTTTTAGCTCGGAAATAGAGAGAAATAGCACAAATTCTTGCAACAATTGAGAGAAAAAAGAGAGGAAGTTTCTTTGTTGTTAGATTATATCAATATATCTCATATTTCAATCAAATACACAAGTTTCTACACAATTTTGGTATCATTTGCAAGGTGAAAATCTCATTATTTTTGCAACTTCTATCATGTCATTTGGCTAAATTTAATTGCAATTTTCAAGAATATTGTTGAAAAAAATCATGGATTAGGGATTATTGGTGAGGGTTCCATTGGAACGAGATTCTTCCCAATAATCCGATGATATCTAATTGACGAAATTTCTAGCTTATTTATGGATATATATTAGGCGTAGTTTGATTGATTGTATTTTTAGGATGTGTTAGGCAATCTACGTTGTTGTTATTGTAGTATTCATTTTGTGAGTATGTAGTAATCGTGGTTGTGAGCCTAGGAAAGCGACCCCGTGGTTCAAATCCGATGATGGACGTTTTGGTGTATGTAATAGATTCAAGATGCTTGTTTTGTAATATGTAACTGTCGGGCCTTAAAACGACGCTAAGGCAAGAATCGGGTTTAAGGCCCCGTATTAGTGGAATATGTGATTGTTGGCGTTCGGGGATATTTTGATGGCTTACATGCCCATGGATAGCCCCGACGCATGTTTATACTTGATTAGATTTTTGAGGCGCCAAAAGGATTTCAAAAAGATTAAACGATAAGGATCTTTTCTAAAAATCAATCAAAGTAGGATATTAGCATCACGAGGCTAAAAATTTGGGAAACGCTAACGAAGGTCGATTCCTATCCTACGGGAAAAGCTAAAAGAGGTTATTTTCAAAATGTCAAAAAAAAATGGATCTTACAAAAGAACGAAACGTTTTATTAAACCGTTGTGCATAGGGTGAAAGAGATCCTAGAAGTTGCCCATCATTTGAGTTACGAAAGCAACGTATAGATCTTGATTCCTATTTTGATGAAGGTTTAAAACTCTTGTTTTGCCAAAACAACCCCTAATGAAAATTCCATGGCTTTTGACGATTAAAATCAAATCTTTCTCATAAAAAAATAAAGCTTTCTCGTATTAAAGGAAAAGACATCCTAAAGCACTCTTCAAAATAAAGCACGTCTCTTTCATAAAATACCCGAAAGAATTTCTTCCATACAGAACTCACCATAACATTCATTCAGGCACACAGACACACACACACACGCACACATACACATTTTATGAGATAAGGGATAGGAAAGTATCAAGATTGCGGTAACCGTGTTTCACGGGAGTCGAGGGGTGCCTAACACCTTCCCCTCACTTAAAGCAAGCCCCCGAACTCTATGAATCTCGATTCGCAGACCAATTAATTCGGAGTCACATATGAGCCAGCGATTTATAAAAAATAAAAAAAACTCGGATGAGTTGGTACATCCATTTCAAATATACCAACTGGCGACTCTGGTTAATCGGCTCATCATAAAAAACGATCTTTCAAAACCCCGTCGATCTCAATGCCGACCTTTTCCAAAAATCATCTAAACCAAAAGGCTAAATTGGAAAAGACAAAAAAAGGACAAGAAGCGGATAAAACCGGCGTCGACAGCTGGCGACTCTGCTGGGGACATTTAGAGGGCTTAAGCCGCGTTTAAATCGTGATGCTATCCTATCCTTTAAAATTCATAAAATGTGTGTGCATGCGATATTTTGATTTTTTACTTTTGTTGTGCGAATGCGTGTTTTGTCGAATAGATGAATGATTTGAATGGAATTGCTTTACGTTTGAGTAATCATTTGCATACGGTGAGGACGATGAATGTGAATGTATGTTGAGAGAGTACCTCCTCCTGAGGCGAACCTGTCGGTTGCTTATTACTGGACTCGAAGGGGCTGCTCCCCGGAGATGGCTCAGGAAACGCACCACCCAAATCTGCTCCAATCGAAAGGGCTCAAACGAGTAGATTGCGAAGATTTGGGGACCTTCATGCCGAAAAGCCCGTGAGAGTAACCCTAGGATAGGTCAGCCTCAGATTAACCCTACGCAGGAAAAGTCTCTTCATGCCTTTTTACATTTCACGCATAAATGTCATGATATTCGCATCCCTTTTGCCAGGAGAAATTACTAACCTCTATGTTTTGCAGGGAACAGCTGGGGAGCTTAATAAAGCCATGTTTAGCATTGGTTATTGCATTAAAGGACTACTAACTTTCTGTTTTACAGGGAAAGATTAAAAAAACACACACAAAAAAATTACAGTTTTAGCATGCATCCATTTTGCATTTCCCCAGGACTAAACTTCGAACCATTGTCTCTGTAGGATTGCTCCTCAAACCCGTTCGCAGTCTAAGAAAGCCCAGGTCTCTACCTCTGAAATGGCTGATCTTCCCAATCATAGTTCCATATCTCGGGAGGAGTTTGATGATTTTAAAAGACAGATGATGGAAATGGCCACAATGTTAAAGGAACAGTTCTTAATCAGACAGGATCCGGCAAACCAGGGATCGCATAATATTCCACCACCAGGGGATGATCAGAATCCTCCTAAAAATGGTACAAACTTGCTTAAAGAGGACCAACCCCGACTCAAGGACGAGCCAGTCATCCCAAAGGCCGTTCCCATACCTAGCAGGACAGTGATTACTATCCCAGAAGAAAGGGACAATGACGACCTTCGGAGAAAAATGAAACACATGGAGGAGACCATCCAATCTCTAAGGGGCATAGGCTCCCTGGGCAGGGTTAATTATTCGGATCTATGTGTTTTCCCCGGAGCCAGATATCCAGAAAAGTTCAAGGTCCCCGAGTTTGAGAAATACAATGGAAAGGGAGACCCCTATACACACTTGAAAATATACATTGGAGAACTCGGGTCTTATGCCGAAGACGAAGGGCTAAGAATGTAGCTGTTCCAGAAAAGCTTAACAGGGGAGGCAAGAATCTGGTATGCCCGCCTTGACAACGCCCGAATCCACAACTGGGAGGAATTGGCCCATACTTTCTTAACCCAATACAGTTTTCAGGCCCAGATGGCCCCTGACAGGTACCAAATGACAAAAGTCAAGAAGCAGCCTAGGGAATCCTTCAGGGAATATGCGCAACGATGGAGGGGCATGGCCGCACAGGTAACCCCCCCGATGAGCGAATCAGAGATGGTAATGACCTTTGTAGACATTCAGGAGGCACCGTATTATGAGCGGGTCATCTCGGGGATTGGAAGACCCTTTGCTGAAATGATTAAACATGGAGAGATGGTTGACATGGGGTTGAAATCGGGTAAAATCCGGGATCTTACTGCTTTAGAAACTGCTGCTGCCGAGCAAAATACAGAATGGAAACTACGGCAGCACTTCCCGGAGGGTCCAAAAGAAAAAGGAGGAGGATGTCTCCCGCATCCTACAGTAGTCATCCCGAAATACGGAAAGCCATCTTCCGGTACAGGTTCAAAGGGTTGGGCCATCCCGACAGCCAAACTTCACAGATCAAAGGGCAGAGGGGCGAAGAAGATACGAGGCCTCGCAAAATCGAGTATTCACCCCACTCGGGGAGCCTCTCGAGCGGATTTTGGCGGTATTGATGGCCCAAAAGAAGATAATCAATTTGGCTCCCCCAAGTGACCCGAAAGGAAGGAGATTTGACCCAAGCAAACGGTGCGCCTACCACTCGGGTTCCCCGGGGCATGATACACAAGATTGTTGGACATTGAAACATATAATTCAGAACATGATCGACAATGGGGAAATTGTGGTGGAACAACCAGACTCCCCGAATGTTAAAGCAAATCCCCTGCCAAGACATGATGGGGGGGGGAGTCAATGTGACGGAGGCAAATGAGGCTGGGGGGCCACCAAGACTGAACTATCTGCAGAAAATTGAGGAAATGATCAACGTGATACATGATCATGGGAGTGCACGGGGAACGCCCATCAGGTTGATAGGGGTAAGTACGAACGGCACGGAGGGACCGGTCAAGTTGACAGCTCCGAGGTCCATCATCCTTACGGCAAGGCCGCAACTCCCCATCAGTAGTCTGAAGACTGTACCCTGGAATTATGGGGGAATGCCAGAGGAAACGGCCAGTTGTGCTTCCGTGACGACAAAAGGGAACCCCTTATATCTTCCCGGACGAGTCCTTGAAAGCCAAAAGAGGAAAAATGAGGAGGTTTCCGAGGAAAGGGCCGTTGAATTTTTGAAAAGGATGGATCATCCAGAAACAAGGGGGATCCAGATTTTAAATGAGGAGTCAACCCTAACATCAGTCATGGACTTGGTGTTGTCATCCAGTAAGCATTGTAGAACCCTGACAAAGGTTCTGGAAGAGGCATACGTGCCCAAAGAAATTAGTGAGGAGGGTTTCGGCCAGCTGGTGGGCCACCTGTTGGAAGGCGATGCAATATCCTTTACGGATGAGGACATTCCCAAGGAGGGAAGAGGGCACCGAAAACCGCTACACATTGCGGTAATCTCTTCAGGATATGTCATGAATGGGGTGCTGATCGATGGGGGATCGGCATTGAATATATGTCCTCTCAGTACGCTAAAGAAAATGAACATCAGTTCCAAGCGCCTACGGGCCAGTCATGTGGTGGTCCGGGCTTTTGACGGGTCCCGGAGGGATACCATTGGAGAAATAGAATTGTCGGTGGAGATAGGGCCCTGTACTTTCGACATCTCTTTCCAAGTTCTTGACATCGCGGCCAGCTACAACCTGCTGTTAGGGAGGTCATGGATACACATGGCCGGGGCAGTTCCCTCCACGCTCCACCAACAAATCAAGCTAATCATCGATGGGAATCTGGTCACAATCTCGGCCGAATGTGATGACCTTTCTTCTCCTAGAAGTGACCTGCCAGTGATCAATGTGGATGAGTCGGCAGCACCTGCCAGCTTTCAAGCACTAGAGATTAGCACCCCCACTATAGATGCCTGGGATCTCCAACTGTGAAACCTAGGGTCTCTCCCGAACTTACCTTTGTGGCAAAGGAAATGATAAAAATGAACTTCCAGCCTGGGCAGGGGTTAGGAAGGAACAGTCAGGGAATCACCGAGCCCATTCATCTACCACAGCAGATAGGCAAGGCAGGGCTGGGATACCATGAGGACGCAGCACGGAGACGCCGTCGGGGTGCGGCTCCGATTCGACTAGCTGGCAGTCCAGTGACCAAAGTCAACAATGAGCAGGGGATCAGCGAGCCTGTGATTGGGGCAGGGAATGAAGAGTTAACCCCCGCACGTAATGAGTCGGCCCGGAGGGAAAGTTTCCTGCAGGAGGTCGCAAAGGAGTTTGAAACCAAATGCTACATCCCCGAACAATCAACAAGCAGTGGGGAGGGGACGAATATTATCGCCCCACCGGGGGCCCAACAAGTTGTGCCTGTCATCGATTGGGCAGGGCTGATCATTCCTGAAGAGAATAGGAGGGAGGACTCAGGCGACGTAGCCGTAATTATCGGGGAAGTGTCCGATGTAAAGCCCCCTTTCATCCAACGCATTTCATCTGACCTGACTGTCGACAACTGGACCATGAAGCCAGTAATATCCAAGCAAGGGTAAAAACCGACGTCAGGGTGGTGGACCCCAGAGGATGGGGGAATGAAGAAGTTTTATTTTTGTTGTTGTTTTATTTCTGCATAATTATGTCGTTTCTTCGTGTTATTTTGAAAAAGCGATCGTCGTGAAAAATGATTTATATATGACAAGTATTTTGTTTCATGTCAGGTGTACCAATTTGAGTAATCCTTGCCTAACAAATGGTCTCTCAAATTTGAATGATGATTATGATTTTGACATTGAGCTGGATTTCGATTTAATGGGCATTGAACAAGACGAGACAGATTACGACGACGCGCCTGATGAGATCAAAGGATGGGTCGAGGATAAACCCAAACCCAATTTGGACCAAACCGTCACCATTGATATTGGAACCCCTGATAAGCCAAAAGAACTCAAGATAGGGACAGACCTTACCCCCAGCCAAAAAGCCGAAATAATTGAGTTGCTAAGCCAATATGAGGATGTCTTTGCCTGGTCGCACGAGGATATGATCGGATTGTCCACCGACATTGTGGTGCACCGGTTACCCATCAAGGAGGGTTTTAGGCCTGTCAAGCAGAAACTAAGAAAGTTGAAACCTGAGTGGAGCTTAAAAGTGAAGGAAGAGATCATCAAGCAGTTCAGGGCGGGAATCATTATGGTGTCCACTTACCCAGAATGGCTGTCTAATGTAGTCCCAGTGGCTAAGCCTGGAGGAAAGGTGAGGGTATGTGTAGACTATAGAGATCTAAACAAGGCCAGTCTCAAGGATAATTTCCCGGTACCTTTCATACACATCCTGGTGGATAACACGGCCCAGTACGAGATGTACTCTTTTGTGGATTGCTTCGCGGGGTATCATCAGATAATGGTGGCAGAGGAAGATCGGGAAAAGACCGCATTCATCACCCCCTGGGGCACTTTCTGCTATAGACGACTGGCTTTCGGTCTCACAAATGCAGGGGCTACTTATCAGAGAGCCATGATGGCCTTGTTCCACGATATGATGCACAAGGAGATAGAGGTCTACGTGGATGACATTATTGTGAAATCGAAGGTAGAATCCGATCATATAACTCATCTTAAAAAGCTATTCGATCGGCTCAGAAAGTATAATTTGAAACTCAATCCAGCCAAGTGCGCTTTCGGAGTACAGTCGGGCAAGCTCTTGGGTTTCCTGGTTAGTGATCGGGGCATTGAGTTGGACCCAGCAAAGATTAAGGCCATTGTGGATATGCCAGCACCTCGCACAGAGAAGGAGATAAGGGGATTCCTAGGGAGAATAAACTTCATCAGCCGTTTTATATCCCACTTGACGACTACGTGTGAGCCGATTTTCAAATTGTTAAGAAAGGGTGCTTCCCAAGAATGGATATGAGCAGTGTCAGAGGGCTTTTCAGATCATTAAGAAAAAGCTGACGGAGGCACCAGTGCTGGTACCCCCGAAGGGTGGGATCCCGTTGTTTATGTATATATCCGTCAACACCATCGCGATGGGATGTATGTTGGGACAAAAGAGTGAGGCAGGTAAAGAACAGGCCATCTATTACCTTAGCAAAAGATTTAGCCAATGTGAGCAGAATTACACTCCCATCGAGAAGACCTGTTGTGCTCTGGCCTGGGCTGCAGGGAGATTACAGCACTACCTCCATGGGCATACAACGTACCTGATATCAAGAATGGATCCCCTGAAATATATTTTCGAAAGGCCCATGCTGAATTGTCGACTATCAAGATGGCAGTTAATTTTACAACAGTTTGACATGGTGTACGTGACCCAGAAGGCCATGAAAGGGCAGGGAATTACAGATCAGTTGGCAGAAGCCCCGGCAGGAGGGATGGAGCCGTTAGAAACTCCTCTCCCGGGCGAGGATATATTTTGGGTATCGCGCGAAAAATGTGATGACGAGGGACAATTTTGGAAGCTGTATTTTGATGGTGCCATGAATGCCGAAGGGGCAGGAGCCGGAGCGGTCCTAGTCTCTATCACCGGAGAACAATACCCCGTGGCCACTAAACTTCGTTTCAGCAATTCGAACAACACCGCTGAATACGAGGGGTGTATCTTGGGACTCCGATTGGCCCGTGACATGGGAGTAAAAAGACTAGCGGTGTTTGGGGATTCGGAATTGGTAATCAGACAGGCAATCGGGGTGTACAACACTAAGGAGCTTCGGTTACTTCCATACCATCGTTATGTTACCCAGTTGATGCAAGAGTTCGAAGATATCGCTTTTCGACATATTCCCCGGGGGCGGAATGATTTTGCAGATGCATTGGCAACCCTGGCTTCCTTAATCCATATAATCAAAAGGAAGGACATTCCACAGATCGAGATAGCCGTACGGAATGCCCCGGCATATGAGGAACATGTGGCAGTGTTATTAGACGAGGTGGTGTTGCCAAAGCAGCCCTGGTATCACGACATAAGGGAATATCTGAGAGATAGGACCATTCCCGACCAGGCGAGTCGAACTGAGAGGATGAGAATTCAAAGGATGGCAATGAAATTTTACCTGAGTGGGGATTCACTCTACAAGAGGGATGCTGGGTTGGGACTGTTGCAGTGCGTAGATGAAACACAGGCCCGAAAGATTATGAATGAAATACATGGTGGAGTGTGTGGGCCCCATATGAATGGACCGATGCTTGCCAAAAAGATTTTGAGGACAGGGCATTATTGGTTGACGCTGAAGGCCGATTGCGAAGATCATGTCAAACGGTGTTATCAATGTCAGGCGCACGGTAATGTGATCCATACGCCTCCCAATGAACTGCACTGTATGACCTCCCCGTGGCCATTTTCAATGTGGGGAATGGATGTAATCGGACCAATAGAGCCCAAGGCAAGCAACGGACACCGATTCATTTTCGTCATGATCGATTACTTCACCAAATGGGTAGAAGCAGCTTCTTTCCCCAAAGTAACTCAGGAGGTCATCGTCGGGTTCATCAGGAGTAATGTCATTTGTCGATACGGGCAGCCTGAGGTTTTGGTCTCTGACAATGCCAAGAATTTAAACAACGCCCTCATGAGGGGATTGTGTGACCAGTTCCAGATCAAGCACCTCAATTCCGTCATTTACCGTCCTAAGATGAATGGGGGGCAGTGGAGGCTGCAAACAAAAACATCAAGAAAATCATGGCCAAAATGTCTGCTAATCATCGGGGATGGCCGGATTTGTTACCCCTCACCCTGCTGGCATACCGGACGTCAACGCGTACGTCTACAGGGGCAACCCCTTACGCTTTGGTATATGGAATGGAGGATGTTCTACCAGTTGAGGTTGAGATGGCATCCCTCAGAGTAATGATCGATGCTCAGATAAGTGAGGAGGATTGGATGCAAAATCGATACGACCAATTGGCCCTAATCGATGAAAGGAGGGTGGCTGCTGTTTGGCATGGCTAGTTATATCAACAAAGGATATCTCGATCGTATGACAAAAGGATGAGACCTCGGAAGTTCAAAGAAAATGATTTGGTGTTGAAGAGAGTCATGCCTTGTCAAGACGAGGCCAAGGGGAAGTTCGCCCCAAACTGGGAGGGGCCGTTTGTGATTAAGAAGGTGCTATCCGGAGGAGCCCTCATATTGCAAGAAATGGATGGTGAGGTATTTCCACAACCCCTCAATTCTGACTCGGTGAAGCGGTTCTATGCTTGAATCATCAGGTCCTTTTTCCTTGATAGCGAACTACGTAGGACCTGATCTCCCAACTTGTGGGGGTATGTAGGCAGCCATCATGGCGCGGTCCGATCCTTTAAAAATAATCCTTTCCCTAACCAAAACCAATTTTCGATAACCAGATAAAACCTTCCTACCCCCTCAAAACTTTCCCGAAACCAACTCCCTAACCAGTTTCACCCCAAAATACATACCCTGATCCAACCAAACAGTTATCCAAAATCTGAAATTCAATCCGATGAAATCAAAAGGTGTGCGGCAATATCTGTCAAATCTCCATCAAGTCTTGAGAAAAGAAAGAAGGCGAAATGTCAAAATCATGGTCAATTGGATAAAATGATGATCCAATGGAAGGCAATGATACGACAAAAGGGGAAAAAATGACTAAATTTTAATGCATGTCTATATATATAAGTCGTTTTATTACAAGATTTCTCTTTCAATAACTGATGAAACCAACATAGTCTATGCAGGAAATAAAATAATCTACAAATCTGAAACTAGCTGAAGCAGGATGGACAGGGCGGTGGACAGATCTGAAGCATCAGCATCTCTTGCAATCTGCTGCCCCATCATATCAATACGATCCAGTAAAGCAGTAGCTCGGCTGACAGCCCCAAAATGAGCATCTACCACTGCCCTGGTCTGAAATACAATGGCCTCTCTGTCGGCAATGGCAGCGTCTCTAGCCCGAATGGCCTCATATCTCTCGACAAGGGCGGCATCCCTCTCGGCTTCAGTAGCAATCAGGGCCAGGCGGAGTTGGGAATCCTCAGTAACCCGACTCGGGGCAGAATCGGCTGAGATAGGGTGGTCTGTGGTATCTTCTGGGAAAATCACTCCAGAATCATCGAAGGCCCAAGTCCGACTCAAACTAGCCGACTCCAAGTCTCCGCGCAACCACTGTACGTAAGCAAACGTCTGGATGTGACGGCTCTCACTATATTCGGCAAGGGTCCTGCAATCCCAAAGCTCGTATACCTGCAATAGATCCCTCTCCGTACAGGATGATATAAGGAATCGGTATGCGGCTGCACCCGCGAAGGGGTGTAAATCCTGCGTCTGATCAAACTGCCCCATAACCGCCAGGGGATGATAGGTCGTCACGCCCCTCAACCCAGCAATGGGGATGAAATCCAGGTCGGGCACATGAGTCAAGAAGCTCATGAAGGAGCAATAGCCCGAGTAGACCAATAGGTGAAAGGGATCCTCAATGACAGACAAAAATGATGTCCAGGAGGCCACATCAGTACAGCTCACGGGACGAAGCGAAAACTGCGTGGTTATGTCATGGCTGAAGCAAAACCCTCGGCGACGGAAGTGGCCGATGGGACTAAGATGACTCATGAACCACACGTATAACAAAGCCGAGCTCCCTCTGAAGGCTCTGCCTCGAAAAGACTGGCAATATGTGGCTGACATATAGGTATCCGCCAATATCATAGGAAGAATGGTGTGATCCTCCTGAAGGGCTCTAACGGCCGCCACCATCCGCATGTCCAAATGATCGGGTCCTGCAGGTAAATACAAAACTGAGATGACACAGGCCATCAGGACATCCACTCTCAAGGCGCCCCAGCGCTCCTCGGACACGGAAAAATCACCGAAGAAAAGTCGAAAACCCGTCAGGTGAGCCAAATCGGTCAATAAAGAACTGAAGGGGAACCATATGGTCTGATGTGATCACCGGCAACAGGACAGCCCTTCGCAAACCAGTGAAAGTCAAGAGTTGACGGCGCATGGAACCAACTGTGACCCTAGCACAAGGTCTATCCAGGGGCAGGCCGGTGAAGCGAGCATACTCCTCGAGGGTGGGGGTCAGCTCTACTGTCCCTAACCTAAACACCTGACGGGCAGGGGCCCAATAGCTCAGAAGACCATCCACGAAGCCCGCTGGCACCTGAAGGGTCAATAAGGACCAAGAATGACCCAAAAGACCATCTGCGGTAATCCTTTCTGCCGGCAGTAAACTGTCCAACCAGCGGAGGAGGCTGCCCACCAACCCTGTGGGAGGAGTGGAATCCAAACGAACCACAGCATCTGAGGACGACATCTGGGAAAAAATAGTATCAAAAAAGACTGTACAGGGGTCATTTCTCTACCCATAAATAAAAAGCATGCATCTACAGTTAATAATGAAGCAGGTGAATCCCATAAAGATGAAAAAGAACTGTGCATAAATAAATAAATGAGTTCAGTACATAGTGCGTAAATGAAAAAGAAATATAAACAGGTACAGGTACAAAAGACCCTATCCTATCCTGATCTAAATAAAATCGGTATCATCTATGAAGGAAGGATCCTCGAACTGATCCCCTGGGGTCGTCGAGCTCGGAGGATCAAAGTTCATGTCAGGAATGTAGGGATGCGCTGTGGCATCAGATGAACTCGGGCCTGCATCATAACCCGCACTGTCTGGATCATAGACGTAAGCCTCCTCCGGGGTCCGGCCCAACGACCGAACAAACAGCGACAACTGATCTACCTGACGGGTCAATGTGGCGATCTGCTCAGCGTGGGTAGGGGTCCGAACACAGGCAGCCCAATCGGTCATCGTCACCGAGCCTGGAACCATGTCTCCAAGAAAGAAAGTGGCCCGAGTCTGAGGACCGATGGTACGGGGCACCCACCAGGTACGGAAGGCATCACTCGTGCTGGGACCCGTCGAAAGCATCCGGCCGTCATCCCCCGCAATCATGATCTCTGAAGGCGGAGAATCTAGTGGCCAGGAGGTAGCGAAAGGAGGGGAGTACGGGATGCGGATCTCTCCAGTAACGCATCTGAAGGCGCGCTCCCCCAGGTACATAACCCATCCTCCAACACTCTGCAAAGTGAGGCGACGGGTGGAAAGTGCAAACTCCGGGCCGGTAGGATATCCATCTATAAACCCCACATCTAGATGCTCAGAAAGATAAGGCCTCCAGACGACCCCTGCAGCCGTGATCAGCTCCAGCCGGATGCGGCAGTGTGCAAAGCTGCCTGATATCGGGACCTCCTCTAGAGTGCTGTGATGCCATCGTCGGCCCCGGGGATAAGTATCAAGGCCGAGAGTAGTGACAGGCCTCAGGCATGGAAGACGCTCGTAGGCCCAGAACTGCGAACAAAAACAGTGAAAAGCATGAGAAACCGACAGACGCAGAAAGAAAAGAAATGAATTGACGGGAAATACATTAAGAAAAAAGAAAGAAGTCTCACCAGCAGAAAATGATAGAATCCAAGCCAAGCGTCTGTCTGGCCCTCCGAGCGTAGACGCATACCATGGAGGAAATAGGCAAAGGTGAATGACCCCCAGTCATAGTCACTGATGCGATCCACGTCTCTGACCGCTCCCACGACGCTGAAATGAATGGTGGAGGAATTGTTCCCTAGGAAACAACCCCTCATGATCGTCAGGAACAAGCGTCGGAGCAAGATGTCCCGGGTACCCTGATCCGCTGGAATGGGCAGCGCGTAGAGACCCCCGACTGCATCGACAGCCAAGGCACCGGATCGAATACTGCGGGCCTTAAAGACCCGGTCCTCAGCGGTAAAGCCCAATAGAGCCCGGACCTCCGCCGGAGTGATGTCGAGATCTAGAGGAACGCGGGACCCGGTAAACTCTATGCCCGTAATGTACCTCCAGTCCCATGGGGTCAGCACAACCTCGCAGTCAAGAAGGTGAAGAGACTGCGTCTGGTGGAACCAGCGCTCGGATAAGGCCCTCATGTAACCCCAGGGACACTGCCGGGGGATGATAGTGAAGAAATGACGGAGGCCCCAAGAATCCACCATAGCCCGGTAGTCGCTGTGCAGAGCCGTGTAGAGGGAGTAGATGTTGAACCAGTTGCCCCTCGGCTGGGTAAACTCGGGTACCTGGGGCAATCACCAAGGGGTCAGTCCGGATAAAAGGAGAATTGAGAAATTGAGAATAAAATCAGAATAGAACTGAATATACCTCGTTAGCCACGAGAGATGCTGAAGGGTGACGACTGAGATCCCGACCCAAAAGATCGGATATCTGCACAGAGGCGCCAGAAGAAGCCTGATGAGTAGATGGAGCCGGTATGCTGGAGGATGGCCCCTCTGCTGCGACCTCCGGAGGAGCAGCCTCCTCAACATCCGGAGGACCAGGGCGAATGACAGCCTCCGCCAAACGACGAGCCTGACGGGTCCGAGGAGGAACAGGAGCGGGTGCAGCCCTACGACGGCGAACACCCGAGGTCCGTGACACGGAGGAACTACTATGAGCATCGGGATCCATGACTGGAATGGAACGGGCGAGAAAGAAGGTAAGTTCCCTTTTAAAATTATGTAATGAATATTCTAAATTTCTAGCCTCGTCATATAATTAATGCAACATGATGCACACCAAAAAAAAAAAAAAAAAAAAAAAAAAAAAAAAAAATAGGCAGAGTTCCGTTTGTAAAATGGACATCCCATGCATATCCAAGCATGTTTTTCAAAGAACTCAGGCCCCAACAGATCATATTTGCATTCATACATGTAAATAAAGCATGTAAAATACCATAAATGCATGATTTTCTTTCAAAAAGGGAGCAAACGTATACGTGGGACCGCCTCATGAACATAAAATAGGACCCACACAGTTAAGACACAGCATGTATATATGATAGTACATTACATAGCATTGTAAAGCATACATTTTATCTCTAAACATGCAAATAGTCAAATGTATAGCGAAACATTGAAGAAATTGAAAAGTGACCGGTCAAAGTGTTACCTGTAGCGTGTAGATCAATCCTACCGGAGCAGTTTTTGCAGGAAAGTTGAAAAATCGACAAAAAGCCCTTGCGAACAAGCAAAAATCGCGAGAAATAGGTGTGAATTGGAAGTTGAAAGTGACAGATCTGGAAGCGGGGAACCGCTTAAACATGCCGATCTTGGCCGCAGATGTATCTGTGGCTGGCCGCAGATCAATCTGCGGCTGGCCGCAGATCCATCTGCGGCTGGCCGCAGATCCATCCGCGGCTGGCCCTGGTGGGTCCCACCTTGCTCCCTTGCAGCCAATTGACGTGTTGACTAAAAAAGATTACGAGATGGGTGACCGGCGACGATACCCGGCCCCGACGAGACGATCGACCGGCGACGATAACCAGCGATCATGAGATGGATGTCCGGCGACGATAACCGGCTCCGACAAGATAACCAACCGGCGACGATAACCGGGGGTTACGAGATGGATGACCGGCGACGATACCCGGCCCCGACGAGACGATCGATCGGCGACGATAACCGGCGATCATGAGATGGATGTCCGGCGACGATAACCGGCTCCGACAAGATAACCAACCGGCGACGATAACCGGGGGTTACGAGATGGGTGACCGGCGACGACACCCGGCCCCGACGAGACGATCGACCGGCGACGATAACCGGCGATCATGAGATGGATGTCCGGCGACGATAACCGGCCCCGACAAGATAACCAACCGGCGACGATAACCGGGGGTTACGAGATGGGTGACCGGCGACGATACCCGGCCCCGACGAGACGATCGACCGGCGACGATAACCGGCGATCATGAGATGGATGTCCGGCGACGATAACCGGCTCCGACAAGATAACCAACCGGCGACGATAACCGGGGGTTACGAGATGGGTGACCGGCGACGATACCCGGCCCCGACGAGACGATCGACCGGCGACGATAACCGGCGATCATGAGATGGATGTCCGGCGACGATAACCGGCTCCGACAAGATAACCAACCGGCGACGATAACCAGGGGTTACGAGATGGGTGACCGGCGACGATACCCGGCCCCGACGAGACGATCGACCGGCGACGATAACCGGCGATCATGAGATGGATGTCCGGCGACGATAACCGGCTCCGACAAGATAACCAACCGGCGACGATAACCGGGGGTTACGAGATGGGTGACCGGCGACGATACCCGGCCCCGACGAGACGATCGACCGGCGACGATAACCGGCGATCATGAGATGGATGTCCGGCGACGATAACCGGCTCCGACAAGATAACCAACCGGCGACGATAACCGGGGGTTACGAGATGGGTGACCGGCGACGATACCCGGCCCCGACGAGACGATCGACCGGCGACGATAACCGGCGATCATGAGATGGATGTCCGGCGACGATAACCGGCTCCGACAAGATAACCGGCCGGCGACGATAACCGGGGGTTACGAGATGGGTGACCGGCGACGATACCCGGCCCCGACGAGACGATCGACCGGCGACGATAACCGGCGATCATGAGATGGAGGTTCGGCGACGATAACCGGCTTCGACAAGATAACCAACCGGCGACGATAACCGGGGGTTACGAGATGGGTGACCGGCGACGATACCCGGCCCCGATCGAGACGATAGATTGAAAGAATGAACCCAACGACTAACAAACACGGTCAGAGGGTTAAAGCATCGACACTCTTGCGGATAGTTTGCATGCGTTACATCTTGTGTTGCATCATAAATCAGATGTGTTGCATCATATATGTATTGTCAATTCTTATACACTGCCATTCATGCATCGGGTGTCTGTTTCTTTATCCTGTTCATTTCATTTAACATTTCATAAACATGATAAAGAGGGGCAGCTGTAGACACCCAAATTTTGCACTTCGTATACTAACCTTGACAGGAGGGCAAATTCGTCAAATGGATCGGCCTGCGAGAGCAAAAGATGGAAAAAATACGAACACTCGACGCCACCATGATAATTTGCAGCCGAAATCGACATGACAGCAAGCAGGGCTATCCGAATTTGGCATTCTCGGAAGGTGTGGCGCGCTTCCCGGAAATTCTCGGACTGCAGAATACGAGCCTGTCAGCGAAAAACCGACATTGCGGCACGAAAATCGAGGCATGGCACGAAAATCGAGAAAGTCAAGCCCGCCAGCCGCGGGATAGATCTGCGGCCAAATGAGTGCGCCTTTCTGGAAAGTCAGATCCCGAAAACCGGGCTGAGTGGCGAGCCAGCCCAGCTGGCCAGCCTATTTAAAACTCAGCTTCGGACAGTATACAGGAGGTTGAGCAGTTTGGCGGAAGAAGAAGAAAATCAGCAGCAGTTTTAGCTCGGAAATAGAGAGAAATAGCACAAATTCTTGCAACAATTGAGAGAAAAAAGAGAGGAAGTTTCTTTGTTGTTAGATTATATCAATACATCTCATATTTCAATCAAATACACAAGTTTCTACACAATTTTGGTATCATTTGCAAGGTGAAAATCTCATTATTTTTGCAACTTCTATCATGTCATTTGGCTAAATTCAATTGCAATTTTCAAGAATATTGTTGAAAAATCATGGATTAGGGATTATTGGTGAGGGTTCCATTGGAACAAGATTCTTCCCAATAATCCGATGATATCTAATTGACGAAATTTCTAGCTTATTTATGGGTATATATTAGGCGTAGTTTGATTGATTGTATTTTTAGGATGTGTTAGGCAATCTACGTTGTTGTTATTGTAGTATTCATTTTGTGAGTATGTAGTAATCGTGGTTGTGAGCCTAGGAAAGCGACCCCGTGGTTCAAATCCGATGATGGACGTTTTGGTGTATGTAATAGATTCAAGATGCTTGTTTTGTAATATGTAACTGTCGGGCCTTAAAACGACGCTAAGGCGAGAATCGGGTTTAAGGCCCCGTATTAGTGGAGTATGTGATTGTTGGCGTTCGGGGATATTTTGATGGCTTACATGCCCATGGATAGCCCCGACGCATGTTTATACTTGATTAGATTTTTGAGGCGCCAAAAGGATTTCAAAAAGATTAAACGATAAGGATCTTTTCTAAAAATCAATCAAAGTAGGATATTAGCATCACGAGGCTAAAAAATTTGGGAAACGCTAACGAAGGTCGATTCCTATCCTACGGGAAAAGCTAAAAGAGGTTATTTCCAAATGTCACGAAAAACGGGTTTTACAAAAGAACGAAACGTTTTATTAAACCGTTGTGCATAGGGTGAAAGAGATTCTAGAAGTTGCCCATCATTTGAGTTACGAAAGCAACGTATAGATCTTGATTCCTATTTTGATGAAGGTTTAAAACTCTTGTTTTGCCAAAACAACCCCTAATGAAAATTCCATGGCTTTTGACGATTAAAATCAAATCTTTCTCATAAAAAATAAAGCTTTCTCGTATTAAAGGAAAAGACATCCTAAAGCACTCTTCAAAATAAAGCACGCCTCTTTCATAAAATACCCGAAAGAATTTCTTCCATACAGAACTCACCATAACATTCATTCAGGCACACAGACACACACACACGCACACATACACATTTTATGAGATAAAGGATAGGAAAGTATCAAGATTGCGGTAACCGTGTTTCACGGGAGTCGAGGGGTGCTTAACACCTTCCCCTCACTTAAAGCAAGCCCCCGAACTCTATGAATCTCGATTCGCAGACCAATTAATTCGGAGTCACATATGAGCCAGGGATTTATAAAAAACGAAAAACTCGGATGAGTTGGTACATCCATTTCAAATATACCAACTGGTGACTCTGGTTAATTGGCTCATCATAAAAAACGATCTTTCAAAACCCGTCGACACTCAAGCCGACCTTTTCCAAAAATCATCTAATAAAAAGGCTAAAATTGGAAAAGACAAAAAGGAAAACAATCGCAACAAGCGGATAAAACCGGCGTCGACACATTGTATATCCAAGTGGTTAATAACCAATGAAATGATGGCGGGATAATAACCATTGTGTTTAACCAATGTAATGATGGCAAGATAATAACCAATGTCTAATAACCAATGAAGAATGGGTAATAACTAATGGATAATTAAGATTTTGCGAAAAGACTATTTTAACCTTAAAAGAAGTTGGGTAATGTTTAAAATACCCTTGAGGAAGTTGCTAGGAAGCTTCCTATTATTGATGAATTGAACAAATTGCCCTTGCCTAGTCATGGTTAATGACTATTTTGCCCACGGTCTCTACTTTCCTATAAATAGGACCCCTCACCAATGATAGTAAGGTTGGTTCATTATTCACCAAGTATAGAGAGAGTGTTAGAGAGAGAGTTTGAAGAAAAAGCAAGAACAAATCTTGTGGGAGAAAGAAGAAGGTCTTGATTGTTTAGGCCATCCCCATTCACAACCTATTTTGGGAAGGAAAAGAAGAAGAAGAAATCAAAAAGGTATAACTCCAAACTTTAAGCTATTTTAATGTGTTTGGACATAGATCCTTGAAGTTTTATGTTCTTGATGGCTAGAACCTTATGATAAGGTTAGATCTTGAATATATAATGTTTTGCTTGTTCATATGTGTGAGTTTATGTTGGAAAAATTTAGAAGAAAGGAAGTAAAGGAGATTTCCGGAAATTTTGTTTGAAAAAGGTTGTTATATGTTTGTCATTTTGAAATCTATAAAGGGATATTGTGATTTTCTTTCTTGATATGCTAGATCCATAGGTTAGGGACAAAATCCCTTTTGAATCACTCAAATTTGTTGAAAAATGAGCAAACCATGAATTTATTACCAAAGCATGCCAACTGTTGAACAACCTTGCTGACCCCTGACTTTGAGCCTGTTTTCCGAGACCTAGACATAACCAAATTTGATGTTTGATAAATGAAAAGTGTAGTTCAGGAAGATACGAATCCAACAAAATCGACGGATCGTAAATCGAAGTTGTAGATTTCGTTTTATGAAGGTTTTGGTGAAAGACCCCAAATCTGGAAATCAAGAACGAAAATTAGAAAAAAAAAATTAACTATTTGTTATTTAATTATGTTTAAATAATAAATAAAGTTAAGTAATTGATTAATTATTATTAAATAATGATTAAGGATAATTAAGAATTGTAAATTAATTATTTATGATTTGATTAACTTTAAATAATAAATAAACCTAATTAGTTATTATTAAATAATAACTAAAGATAATTAGTACTCACTTATTAGTTATTTATTATTTGATTAACATTAAATAATAAATAAACCTAATTAGTTATTATTAAATAATAACTAAAGATAATTATTACTCACTAATTAATTATTTATTATTTGATTAACTTTAAATAATAAATAAACCTAATTAGTTATCATTTATTAAATAAATAACTAAAGATAATTCTTATTCACTAAGTAATTATTTATTACTTGATTAACCTTAAATAATAAATAAATCTAATTAGTTATTATTTATTAATAACAAAAGATAATTCATATGTACTAATTAATTATTTATTATTTAATTAATTTTAACTAATAAATAATTCTAATTATGTATTATTTATTATTAAATTATAACTCAAGATAATCGTTACGCACTCATTAATTATTTGATTAACTTTAAATAATAAACAAACCTAATTAATTATTATTTAATCTTAAATAATAATTAAAGACAATTAAAATTTATAATTTGATTATTATTAAATTAATAATTAAATAATAAGTGAATATAATTAGTTATTAAGTACTATTAATAATAATAACTAAAGATAATTAATTAATTACTATTTAATAGTAATTAATTGAAGATAGAGTCAATAAAATAGAGAGAGCTTAATAACCCATTAATTAAACAATCATAATAAATTGCTTAAGGGTTTAATAAATAAATATTACTTAAGAAAGAGTAATGTTAATCAATTGAACAATTATTATTAATTGTTTAAGGGTTTAATAAGTGTTTATCACTTAAGGAAAACATTGGTAATTAATTAAACCATCAACCTAAGGATCAATTAAGTGTCTTATAGGATTTACGATAGTTTATGTCTGCTATGTGATTTGCTTAATTGTTAAATAAATAGCATAAGTAAGCGTGTCGATATACAACTATGCAGTACTAATTGATAGATCAACATTATCAATGTTAGGTTCTTCAAGGCCAATTAGTTAAAGCTAGAATTATTTGTAGCTGAGCAGACAGGCAAGTTCCTAACCCTAAACTTCTTACATTATTGCAAGTTCCCTAACTCAAACTCGAGTTATTATTTTCGAAGCATGTTAGTGAATAATTATTGTCGATTATTCACATCTATACTATTTATTGAGGTTCGCACATTGTGCAATTGAATTCCTATCCTATTATGATTGAACTGTAAATTTCATTAAAGTTCTTTCAAGTATGAATTGTTTATGAGATCGATCTATGCTATTTGTATCAGCTAGATCTAGCATGTCTAAATTGGTTAAGACAATGGTATTTTAAAAGCTGTTCTTATTAAATTGTTGTGGTAAGAACTCTTGGCTGAGAAAAGGATAAATTTGTTTAAGGCATGATATCAATGCTGGTTATTAAGTGTTTATGCATAAATCACGGGGTATGAGAGGCTGATCCCCTCGATTACCAAAACTTTTTAAGAGGTCCAGCTTACATGCTGAGAACCTTGGAAAACGTCCTTGGTTATTTCAAACCACTCAGTAATTGTCATTCAATTATTCGGATATTCAACTGTTGTTTACTAATTCATGTTCCTTCACACCCTTATACTGTTGTTGAACATTGAAAGCAAAATTTCCTTCTATCATGATATATCTCTTGTGTATATACTTGCTAAGTAAATTAGTTGCTTACCCTTGCTATATCATGATCTTTATTTCAGCTAAGGCAGGAACGTCTAGAGGAGACAAAGGAAAAGGGATGGTGCAGGAATAGATGCCCGATAGTGCCTATGTACTAGTTATTATTGAATGTTGTTTGATTAGGTGAACCTTTTATTGTATTAAGGGTACGTTTTATGTTAAGGTTAAAGAACCTGGGGACCAGAATTGTAAGACTTTATTTCCATTCGATAAACAATGTATGTTTATTATTCCGCATTTAGTTAGATAGTATGTTTGTCGTCGATTATCGTGAGCACCGAATTCGAGGTTTGGAAACCTGGATTTGGGGGTGTCACAATAACTTAATGGATTAATGGGGAACCAAGCATTAATGCTTTGTCTAAATATGGTGAGTCATGCTAGATGACTCACCCACTTGGTCCCCTCTTGCTCATATGGCTGGCCACTTTGGCCAAAAATGCCCCTCCTTGGTTTAAGAATTACAAAGTTGCTTTATGTTTTAATTAGCATTTCATTTAACTCTCATTTCATCTTAGCTTACTTAGCTCTTAACTCTTAGGTTTTAACCATAAGTCTCTGACCATGGCTCAACCCTAGCTAAGTTGTCACTAACCCTAGCTGAGCTGTCCGGAACCCTAATCGAGCCACTTTTAATCTCTAGGCTCACTTCGATTCGGTTACTTTGAAACTTAATTTTGATCTCTAATTTCCTTTTTAGTTAACTATTATAATTATTCTAGTTAACCAAAAGTCTATTTTACCCTTTTTATAAAATCGTTTAGGGTTAACTTATCCGAACTCGCTCGGTTACCCGATTTTCGTCTAGTTAGATCCTCTAACTCATCACGCAGGCTAAAACTGTGAAATTTCTTTCGTCAATTTTATTAGAGATTACGTCTCCCGTCCTCGAACAATTAATATCCCGTGATTTGAAATTTCAAAAAACAAAAAATATATATTTTCTGCGTTTTATAAATAGTGTTTTCAGTGTTTTGCTCAAAAAATTTTATTTCGTCTATGAAATCGTAACACGTATTCATATTCACATATCACATTCATTAGGTCAATAATCGACCTTTAGTCACATAAAACATAATATTATTAATAAAATTCTTTTTTTATTAAATAATATTTAGAAACTCGAATTACAAGGATCCAAATATTTACAATCGTTACATTCTTCCCCCCTTATAAAGATTCTGTCCTCGGAATCGTAAAACAAAACTAGGCAAATAAATGGGGATAATTCTTCTGCATCATTTCTTCGAGTTTCCACCTTGCTTCTTCGACATTGTGGTTCCTCCATGTTACCTTTACTAAAGGTATGACTTTATTTTTTAGCACTTGCTCTTTCCTATCAATTATTTGATTTGGAATTTCTTCATATGTTAAGTCCTTCTCAACTTGTATAGGTTTATAAGCTATTATATGCTTATAATCTGGTTTATACGGTCATAACACCGACACATGAAACACATTGTATATGCGTTCTAACTCTGGAGGTAGGGCTATTTTATAGGCCACCTCTCCTACCCTTCTCAATACTTCAAAAGGTCCTATAAATCGTCGACTCAATTTTCCCTTTTTGCCGAAAATTATCTTCCCTTTCCAAGGAGATACTTTCAAAAATAGGAACAACCCGACTTCAAAATCTCTTTTCTAACAATGCTGATCCGCATACTTTTTTTGTCGATCTTGAGCCGCTATTAGTCGTGCACGTATTACTTTAACTACATATGTTGTCTGCTTTACCAGCTCTGGTCCTAGTAAACGACGTTCCCCTACCTCATCCCAGCATAGTGGTGTCCTACATTTCTTCCCGTATAACGCTTCGTAAAGCGGTGTGAAGCCCCGAAAATCCACCTGCTAGCTTCTTTTAGCAAGGTCAGACTTCGTGCTCATGTGTACAACTTTTACATAATGCTATAGAAATTTTAACTTCTAATAATCAGCGTATAATGCAGAAAAGTGATAATATTATAATATCATTCGTTCATGGTTCTAACATTCCCAAATAACTTGTTATTATTACACATAAGTCCTAAAAGTCTTAAAAACAAATCTCCATTTATCTATCCAAGACTTGCAGTATTAGCAACCAGGTAGTTCCCAAGAAAGAGGGAGCTTTCCGTTAAAACGGCGCGCAATTAAATGACATAACCCCTTTGCTTGACAGAACTTTCTAGACATTGCCAATAATGTTAATCTAATGTAGGTTAAATGATTTCTACATCTTCAACTTTCTTTGTACCGCCAGAATCGTCTGGTAATTCTTCCTTAGCTGTAATTTGTTTTAAGATAATTGCAAGAATGAGCATAAGAATGCCCAACAAATTTAACAGATATATATATGAGAAGAGAATCACCTTTTCAAGATATATATATATATATATATATAGAATAAACTAATACAAGATTTCAACGATTATCAATATAATGAACTGAGTGGTTCCCCACCCACGAACTAATGAACTTAGTTCCCCGTCTCATCAACACTGCTACAATTGTAACAACAGTGTATACCGCTTCTATGGTACCTCTACACTGCGACAAATGTTACCTCAGTGAGTTAGATCGGTTTCCTAACACATCTTAAACTCCTGCCCATACAAGAGAGTTGTTCAACTATGACACCCCAAATTCAGGTACCAAATACTCCAAACTTGATGCTTACGATCTACAATATCCAAACACCTTCAAGCAATATATGATAACTAAATGCAGAATAAATAATTATATATTGATCATTTAGAACGGTTTACATATGGGTCCCAAGGTCTACAACCTTAAATAGCTACAACGTGAAATTCAAAGAAACAACTAAGGTAGCTTGAAATACAAAAGGGTCGAAGCCTAAACAAAACAGAATAATGGACGGTGCACCCATCCGAAGCCTAGTACTTCACCTTCTCCTTGCCCTTATCTCTGCTCGAGCACTCGAGCTGAACTGAAATGTTTCATGATATAGCAAGGGTGAGCAACGAGTTTGCTCGACAAGTTTTAAATAAGTGAGAGGGATATATCATGAATGAATATGAATAACATCAGCATAGGTTAACAATTTCCACAAGTAACTGATGAATTAAGCGAATAATATAATCGAACTTCAAATAAAGAAATGAAGATTGATTATTTACTGCCAACAATCCAAGATAGACTATGAACACACGCTAAGGCATCAGCCACATTGTCTGACCCTTATTAGGTTGCCAACTAGAGAGTAAGTACTCAAGGGGATCAGCCTCTTGTAGCCATGAATATGCATACCATTTAACTCTGTCGCGTACCATCTTTCAGATACTTAGGTTACATCCCCATCATGGGGTCGTTCATCTTAGTCTAAGAATCCATCCCAACAACGGGTTTGGATAGCTTTTCAAGTAATTATCATGTACATGCCTAGTCGAACAAGTGGCTTAGGCTTCACTTTGAACAGTGCATGAATAGCCAAAGCTTTGTATTAGTACAGTTCAACAACGGAACCGAGAGCAAATGTACAGTATGTGAATATCAACGATATCAGGGTGGAATAATTCTTAAAGCAATTAGACCACTTAAAACGTATTAGGAAATAAAGTTCAAACTTAATTTGAAGAACTTGCAACATAATATCAGAACTGTCATATAATACGAAGGGTATAAGGGTTCGAAATTTCAAAGTGGTGTAAGTTAGGAAGCATAGATATGCACAGCAGTATAACAAACTGTGTGGAAGAATACTAGCAAGGATATACATAATAGTATAACAATTGATCTAAAAGCTCAAAGTGAAGGAACTTGCTCGATAATACTTGCACAACAACAACATATTTACACAAGTTGGTAGAAGTCAAGGGAACTTGCCCAATTAAAGAGTGAAGTTCAGAAACTTTCCTGAATCGCTGCTTAACAATTTTCTCTACGTTTCTGTTCGGTAAGCACCCTACAACATATATTCATTCGCTGATTAGACATAGCTATGCAGAAATAACATACCTAATAGATAAATATGAGCGACTTGCACTATCTATCTCATAGACCATTCCAACACTCTACTGTCCGATACGACAGTTCCATGATCGGTGAGGAGGTAGTACCATCGACAAGGTCCATTCTAAGATGGCCGAAGGGTTTAGCTATCTTACTCTACGGATGCCGAATGGGCTTTTAGGGTCCCATCTGGATTCATAAATAGTTCAAGGTACACTTGTTAGTCAATTCGGGATAGTATTGGGTCTTACCGACTCTCTACCAACAAGACTTCGGCTTCAGCTCCTGGTCAGAATCGTTCATAGTTCAGGGATCCCTTCGGGATCAGATATGCCTCGAGTTTGGCTTCGGGAAACTAGAGGTCTGGATCTCCTTGTAAATTTCAGATTTTGGCTTCGGGTTATGACTTTGGAAGTTGGGTATGAGCCTTACAGATATCGGTGGTTCGGCTTCGGGTCTAGTATTGAACTAAACCCAGAGCAAAGGCTACGACCTTCGGGTTTGACTACAGATTCCTCTACAGAAATTATCTTACAATCTGGTAGTATACTTCAGGTCTAGCCGACCCTTCTGCCAACAAAATCTTGGCTTCGGCTCCAGGTCGGAACCTTTCGTGGGTTGAGAGTCTTTTCGGGGTCGGACGTGAGTTTGGTTTGGCTTTAGGGAGCCAAACGTTTAGATCTCACTGATGTTATAAGGCTTCAACTTTGAAGGTCAGATTCAAACATTACTGATACTAGGGGTTTGGGTCTAACGACTATTCTCCTAACAAGGTTTGATTTCAGATTCCACTTCAGAAATCACTCCACAGCCTAGGATCAGGTAACTACCGTTACCTAACCTTATTACTTAGCTCCATGAGTTCGGGGTGAGGTGGCGGACTTCACCGGACGACTCGGCCATCCCCATCCGACTCTTACCATTTTGTTTGGGTACGATAATTAAGGTCTATACTGTGACTCGAGTTTAAGTCATGCTTTGACTATTTATTAAAATGACACAAGACAAAGTAACTACTCTGTAACTACAAGGCTTGGTATCGCCACAACGACTCAACCTTTGATGGTCGACTCATCTAGCACTGACTTAGTGAAAGGAAATCCGACCGAACAAGGGAGATAAATGCTGAGAATCAAGAGAAAGAGTCTTACCTCTTCTACTATCCGACTGTTAACCCTCTAGCTTTCGAACTCTGATTATCCCTCCGAATGGCGGAAATACCTCTCAAAGTAACTCTTACCGCACTATCTCTCTCTAGGATCTGTATCGAATAACTCAGCAAGCTTTCTCAAAAGAACAGGGTATCTATTTATAGGAAAAATATTACCCCGGCGATGGTCATTATTCAGGCGTTAGGACTAGTTCATAACGGTATTACCCGTTGGTTGTTCAGGTTTAGGTGAAAAGTTCCACCAACCGAGCTCCTTAGCCATCCCCATTAATCATGGTTTAGGCTTTAATCGGCGCAATAGGCGGCATAGGCTATTGGCCCGGTGTAGTGCCTCAAACTTGCACACAACATCAAGTTAGTAACTAAACTTTCAACAGAGAACCACGTGGTCGGGTTGCAACCCATCTGGGCTACTAGAGCCTAGTCGCTAACCAGCTCAAAACAACCCAACATGGATTGGGCTTATAAAAACAAAGTGTACGGGCTGGCCCATTGTTAGAACCTCTTAGTGAAAATAATAATGCTAGCCCTTCACAAGGCCACAAATAATTATTTGGGCTTGTTTAATCAATGCAAAGCTAGTCTAATATACTCGGGCTATTAAATTAATAAATCAAATAACCAGACATAACTACCCAAATCATTAATGAGCCAATGAAAATGACAAAGGTTAATATATAGGTCTCAATAATATTGCTAGAAAAAATCATGGTCCTCACATCCTCCCCCTTATAAGAATTCTGTCCCCAGAATTTCAACATAAGGTCCCTCGAAAAGATGCGGATAATCCGCCCCCATCTTTTCCTCAAGATCCCATGTAGCTTCTTCAAATGCGTGATTCCTCCAAAGAACTTTAATGGAATGAATGATTTTATTCCTCAGCTTCTGCTCCTTCTTATCGAGTATCTGGATAGGAACTTCTTCATACGATAAGTCCTTCTCGACTTGAATTGGTTCATAGGGTATAACGTGCTTGTAGTCTGGTTTATATGGCCGCAACATTGACACATGAAACACATTGTGAATGTGCTCAAGTTCAAGAGGTAATGCTACCTCGTACGCCACTTCACTGACTAGTCTTAGAATCTCGAACGGTCCTATGAACCTAGGGCTTAATTTACCCTTCTTACCAAAACAAATCTTTCCTTTCCAGGGAGATACCTTCAGAAACATAAAACTACCTACGTCAAAATCCTGTTGTTGACGATGCAGGTCAGCGTACTTCTTTTGACGATCTTGGGCCGCTACCAGGTGATTTCTGATCAGCTTCATGGTATCTGTTGTTTGTTGCACCATTTCCAGTCCTAGCAGTCTTCATTCTCCAACCTCGTCCTAACATAACGGTGTTCGGCATTTTCTTTCGCATAGCACTTCGTACGGTGGCATTCCGATACTAGCGTGATAACTATTGTTGTAAGCAAACTCTACTAATGGCAGGTGATCATCCCAACTGCCTTTCAAGTCCATTACGACCACTCTGAGCATGTCCTCTAAAGTTTGAATTATTCGTTCGCTCTGACCATCAGTTTGAAGGTGATACGCAGTACTCAACCTCAACTGTGTCCCCATCCTTTCCTACAAACTCTTCCAAAAATTCAACGTGAAGCGCGGATCTCTATCCGATACAATAGATATTGGTATTCCATGTCGTAACACGTTCTCTTTCACATAGAGTTTCGCTAATTGCTCCAGATTGTACCGTATCCTGATCAGTAGAAAATGAGCAGACTTGGTCAGACGGTCCACGATTACCTAGGTGGCGTCTAACCCCTTTTGCGTCGGTGGAAGTCCTACCATAAAATCCATCGTGATGTGTTCCCACTTCTATTATATAATTTCCAATGGTTGAAGGAGTCCGCTCGATCGCTGGTGTTCTGCCTTAACTTGTTAGCATGTCAAACATATACTGACGCACTCTTCTACCTCCCTCTTCATACTCGGCCACCAAAAGTATGGTCGCAAGTCCTGATACATCTTCGTGCTGCCGGGATACACTAAGTACCTCGTATTGTGAGCTTCTTGGAGAATCTCTTCTCTTAGCTTTAGATCTAACGGTACCCAAATCCTCCCTTCAAACCTTAGCAGCCATGCGCTATCAATCTTATACTTTAGCTCTTCCCCCATGGAAATATGTTTCTTGATACTGCCACAATCTTCATCCTTTTCCTGAGCCTCCTTGATTTTATCTAATAAGGTTGAGATTGATGTTACTGTACATAATTTCTCGTCTGACTCCATTGGGTATCTCACCTCCAGCTCAAGTCCTTTAAATTCTTTCACCAACTCCCTTGAGTCATCACCATCAGTAACTTCTCCCTGCCTTTTTTGCTCAAGGCGTCAGCTACAACATTTGCTTTACCCAGATGGTAAAGAATCTCACAATTATAATCTTTGATCAATTCCAACCATCGACGCTGCCTCATGTTCAGCTCCTTCTGAGTGAAGATATACTTCAGACTTTTATAGTCTGTGTATATCTAACACTTCTCCCCATATAGGTAGTGCCTCCAAATCTTCAAGGTGAAAACTACCGCGACCAACTCCAGGTCATGAGTCGGGCAACCCTTCTCATAATCCTTCAGGTGACGTGACGCGTATGCAATGACCTTGTCATACTGCATCAGCACATAGCCAAGACCATTGTGTGACGTGTCACTATACACTACAAAACCTCCAGTGTTCTCCGGTAAAGCCAATACCAGGGCTTAACTAAGTCTCTTCTTCAGCTCCATAAAACTTTCTTCACATTTCTCTGTCCAAACGAACTTAACTGCTTTTCTGATAAGATTAGTCAATGGCGATGCTATCTTAGAAAAATCCTGGATGAATCTCCGATAGTATCCCGCTAATCCCAAGAAACTCCTGATCTCTGTTGGCGTCTTCGGTCGTTCCCAATTAATAATCGCATCTACTTTTGCTTGATCCACCGAAACACCACTTTTGTCAATGACGTGACCTAGAAATTGCACTCTCTGTAACCAAAACTCACACTTGGAAAACTTTACATACAACTTCTCTCTTCTGAGAACCTCCAATACAATCCTTAAGTGTTCCGCATGCTCCTCCTCTGACTCCGAATACACCAAGATGTCATCAATGAATACGACTACGAATTTGTCCAAGTACTTCTTGAACACTCTGTTCATCATATCCATGAATGCTGCTGGTGCATTCATTAAACTGAATGACATCACCAGAAACTCGAAATGCCCATAATGAGTTCTGAATGCCGTCTTCGAAATATCCTCATGTCTAACCTTTAGTTTGTGATAACCCGTTCTCAAATCAATCTTTGAAAAGTACTTCGCTTCCTTGAGTTGGTCGAATAGATCTATTCTGGGCAACGGATACTTGTTCTTAATCGTAACTTTATTCAACTCGCGATAGTCGATACAAAGCCTCATCAATCCATCTTTCTTTTTCACGAACAGAACTGGCGCTCCCCAAGGTGACACGCTCGGTCTAATATAACCCTTGTCTAACAGTTCCTGCAACTAAACCATCAGCTCTTTCATCTCTACTGGTGCCATTCGGTAAGGCGCCTTGGATATCGGTGTCGTCCCTGGTACCAAGTCAATCATAAATTATATCTCTCTATCTAGCGGCAAGCCTGGTAATTCCTCTGGGAAGACGTCGGGAAATTCCCTTACTACCGGTATCTGACCCAGCTCACTCCCTACTCTTCGAGTGTCAATCACATGGGCCAGATATCCCACGCAACCCTTCCTTAGCAATCTCCTCGCTTGCATTATCGTTAGATAACAAGATTGTCTAGGAAATTTACTACCATAGAATACGACCTTTGACTTTTCTGAAGTCTTCAGGTGTATGCACTTCTCCCGACAGTCGATGACTTCTCTGTGACTCGATAACCAATCCATCCCAAGGATCACATCGGATTCTCCCAAACGAATTGGTATCAAGTTCACGCTAAGCTTAAGCCCTCTCAAATCGACGCAACAGTTTCTATGAATGTAGTCTACAGGAATAATCGCTTAGTTGGCTACTTCTATGTTGATAGGGTTTTCTAATCTTTCACGAGGTAAGCCTAATTGTTTAGTAAACGCTTCGAAAACAAAAGAGCAGGTAGCACCCGAATCAAATAACACTTAGGCATTGACAGTATTGATCGGGATAATACCTGACACCACGTCCTTCGCCAACACCGCATCTTGCACAGTCATGTTGAATGTGCGCGCTGTTGGTCGACTTGCTTGATTTGCGGGTCCTCCGATGGTCAGCTTGTTGTTGTTGTGGTTGTAGTTGTTATTGTTGTTGTTCCGGTTACCGCTAGCTGCATCGCCCTTCCTCTTCGGGCAATCCCTATTCAGATGATCCGATGCTCCACACGAGAAACATCCAGCCTTCTTCCCTTTGGGACACTGAGAAGCAATGTGTCCCATGTAATATCCCAAATATTTCAAATGTGATCTAACAAGATCTAATAAAGGTTGTCAATTTAAAACCTAAGAATGATTGTTACGATTAGAAGTTAGCACTATAACCTAAGTTATGTGTTATATGAATAAATAAGCTTAAATTGAGCTTCAAATATATTATATGATTTTTCCTATGTGTAGGATTTTGTGTTTTGGTTTAAGTAGTTAACCTTAACACTTATTAAAATCAAGAAGTTAATTTAAGGCTAAAACCTAAATTGGGAAAAAGGTTAAAACCGAAAAATTAGTTATGCCCGTGAAAGTTGTCTTGCATCCTTTTGGAACTTTTCGCATTTCATGAAGTAATGTTTATATAAGGTGTAGATGTATATTAGCCAATAAAAGTTTTTCTCGAAAAACGTGCAAATTACTATTCGCGATAATAAGACAAAATAGGGAAAAGAGAAAAAGAAATATATTTTTATATATTTTTGATCGTCTAACCATTTTTTGAGAAATAGTTGTCGAAAACACTATTCACCCAAAAACGCTTTTGTGTCTATTGGATTTTTCGAAGAATACTCGAATGTTAATATTACGAGGAAAAATGAAATATTCAATAAAATTAGAAAACGAAAAACATAGTTTTTGACTGTGGGATGAATTTCGAAAGTTAAAAACGAAGAATGCAAGAATAAATACTCGTATAATACGAAATATTATACGATAAAATACAAGAATAAATACGAGTATAATACGTAATATTATACGATAGAATATGAGATTAATACGAGGTATAATATGAGTAAAATATGAAGTATATACGAATATGTAACTAGGAATCCCAGTGAATTATTTTCGACCAATCAGATGCAAGCATGATGTAACCATGACATCATCTTCAAAGAAGCACAAAGATGATGTCATCATGATGTCACATTAGACGATGATGTAAGCGATGATGTCAAATTGGGTGACGATGTAAGCAGTGATGTCACAAAGGACGATGATGCAAGCCATGATGTCATGGATTAATGAGAAAAGACTATTTTGCCCTAACTCTACCTAGCCTATAAATATGAAGCTTTGCAAGCTTAAAAACTTACAAATTCACAAAATCAAAGAGCAAAATTACTCTCTAGATATATTTCAAGTATTGAAAGTGGCAAATAAATAGTTAAAGCTTGCAACTTCAAAAGGTAATCATCTTAGTAGTTATAATGTTCGATTTCAATTCATAGTTATAGCTAATTATATATTTTACTAGCAATTATAATGTCAAAATTCATTTTATAGCTAGTGTAGTATATATCATAATCACTAGTAGTTATAATGTCCAAATCATTACAACTATAGTGAAGAAATGATCAAATCGTAAGTAGTTATAATGTTCGAATTTTTCAAACTGTTCTTCGCGTTCTTGAGTAAAAGTCGTAAATCTTATATAAGTAGGTTTATGATTTTGGTATTTTTATGTTATGAAGTATTATTGAGTCTTAGAACATGTTATCTTAACAAATGAATGCTAGAGGTATCGTGTTTTATATGGCTAACCCAAGATATTTTGATCAAAGTAGGCTCAATGACTCTTCTGCCCATTTTTCAAAATTTAAAATTCTGAGTATCCTCCTGAAATATAAAAGAACGTTGTATAGGGGGAAATTCTAATGAATTTAGACTCAAGAATCACTCAAAAATAATTTGAAACGAAGAAGTTATGGCAGTTTCTGTAGAGGACGTCAAAGCTTATAATTTCTTAGAGGCTCTCGAATTTAAGGGCTTAAAAGTGACTTTTTGAGCTAGCAACTTATCTAAGTAATTCCACTTATGAAAATAGTTTTAACAAGTTCTAAAAACACTTATTATGGAGTAAAATTCGATGAACTAACATTCGGATACGCGAAACCCTTTTTATAGGCTTTTTAACGCTTACCGGGAAAAGTTTAGTTTATGATCAAGGCAAGTCTTCTAACTTTTATTTGATCATATGCAAGTCTTCTAACCTTGTTATATTTAAGCAAGTATATTACATCTTGCTATCAATTATTGTGAAGTTATTGCTTCTTGTTCAGCATAACTTAAGAAATGAATCATTATTCATATATTGCTTGTTAGAGCTTAAATTGTTGTGTCAAACCAAATTATTTTGGTAAGACATCTTATATTGAGAAATGAAACACCTTGATATAAGGTTGTAAATGTTGATTATATATTGACACAAATTGTAGAATGATATGCATACTCCTAGGATATTCGATAGGCTGATCCTCTACGAGATATCCAAAATCAAATTTTTCTAAGTCATTGAAGACTGATTGAACTGATTGAAACACATAGTTCATGTACTGAACCCTCAGTTATACATATTTGACATCTTTTAACTCAAACATCTTGTATTTACATTTTCAAATAAACTTGTTGAGCATTTGTAGCTCATTCTTGCGTATAACTTTCTTTGTAGTTTTAGATGGTAATCCCAGAACTTCAGGGACAGACAAGGGAAAAGGCCATTTTAATTAGTTTTATCTTACTGTTTTGAATGATTTCAAGTCTTATAAGAATTTTATTATAATAAAGACATAGTACTAAGAGCATTGTAATCAAACTTAAGCTTATGAAGTATATATCATCTTTTGTTACATCTCTTGCGTTATATTTACATTCTTAGTTAAGTTAGAAAGTAGCATTTGATCTAGTATAGTATCCTATGAACTATACATCTGAATGAGGGTATTTAAATGATACTGGGAATTCTGTAAGCACTGAGCTTACACTTAATGAGCGCTGGTACGGTGCCATCTTTACCGGAATGCACCCCTCAGTTCCAAGAACAATCTTATCATTAATACAGTGAATGTCAGATAGATAGGGAATATCGATATGAAAGAGATATTCATAAGATATGAATCTATACATCCAAGTGAGGGTATCCAAACACAGTTAACGTTCTGGCCGGAACTATTATTTGTTATGGGATACTGTGAACCTTGGATAGATAGAAGTTATATATTATGAATATTTATAGTTGAATAGTTTCACGTGAGCACCAAATCTGTTATAGGGAGTGTAGAGAATTTGGGAGCGTCACAAGTTGGTATCAAAGTTGTAGATTATAGCTCTAAGGTAGTTAGAAAATACCTTAGGATATAGTCTTTGAGTCCATAAAATACTTAATTATACATAAAATAATCTTAAAACCTTTACGTTATGTGTAAATTTGCTTCCCTATAATACTAAACAAGTAAAATTCTTTTGTAGGATGGTCAGAATGAGAGAATAATTCAAACTTTGGAGGACACGTTGTGAACTTGCATCATGGACTTCAAGGGAAGTTGGGAAGATCAGTTACCTTTGGTAGAGTTTGCCTACAATAATAGTTACCATGCCAGCATAGGAATGCCACCATTTGAAGCTCTGTATGGAAGAAAATGTAGGACGCCATTATGTTGGGATGAGGTCGGTGAACGACAAATGCTAGGACCCAAAATAGTTCAATAAACCATTGAGGTAGTTAGAATTATACGAGAAAGATTGCAAGCATCTCAAGATCGACAGAAGAAGTATGCGGATCAACACAGGAAACTACAAGATTTCGATGTCGGTAGTCACGTATTTTTAAAAGTATCTCCGTGGAAAGGGAAAATACGTTTCGGCAAGAAGGGAAAATTGAGTCCAAGATTCATTGGACCATTTCAGATATCGAGGAGGATAGGTGAGGTAGCCTATGAGGTAGCCCTACCTCCTGAGTTAGAACATATTCATAACATGTTTCCTGTGTCCGTGTTACGACCATACAAACCCGATTATAAACACGTTATAGATTACGAGCCTATTCAAATCGAGAAAAATTTATCATATGAACAAGTTCCTATTGAAATCATACATAGGAAAGAACAAAATCTACGGAATAAATTGATATCTTCAGTTAAAGTTATTTGGAGAAATCAAAACATAGAGGAAGCTACATGGGAACTCGAAAGTAAAATGCGAGACAACTACCCACATTTATTTCTCTAACCTGTACTGTAATTTTGAGGACGAAATTCTTGTAAGTTGGGTTGAATGTAATATCCCAAATATTTCAAATGTGATCTGACAAAATCTAATAAAGGTTGTTAATTTAAAACCTACGAATGATTGTTATGATTAGAAGTTAGCACTATAACCTAAGTTATGTGTTATATGAATAAATAAGCTTAAATTGAGCTTCAAATATATTATATGTGTAGACACCCAAATTTTGCATTCCTTGTACTAACCGTGACAGGAGGGCGAAATCGTCAATTGAACCGGCTTGCGGGAGCGAAGGAGCGGGCACAAGGGCGAGCGCCCGACACCACCGCAATGTTTTGGCAACCCAAGCTTACGTGACAATAAGGCCGTCCGAGGCAGGCATTCCCGGATGAGGTGGCACGTCTCCCGGAAATTCCCGGACTGCAGAAAACGAGCCTGTCAGCGAAAACCGACATTACGGCACAAAAATCGAGGCGTGGCACGGAAAAATCGAAAAGGAGAAAGTCAAGCCCGCCAGCCGCGGATAGATCTGCGGCCAAATGAGTGCGCCTTTCTGGAAAGTCAGATCCCGAAAACCGGGCTGAGTGGCGAGCCAGCTGGCCAGCCTATTTAAGCTCAGCCTCGGACAGCATACACGAGGTTGAAAGAAATTTGGGAAGAAGAAGGATTCAGCACAGCAGCAGCACGGAATTTGAGAGAAAAATAGTAGATTTTGCAACAAAAATAGGAAGAAAAGAGAGAAAAAAGAGAGAAATTTTACTCCTTTAATTTTGATTGTATCAAATATATTTCTCATCCTATTCAAATATCAAGATTTCATCCCTTTGAGACCATTTTTGCAAGGTAAAAAATTCTTTTGTTATAACAATTCATATCATCTTATTTGCTTAGATGGGATGTAGTTTTCATGTATATTGTTGAACAATCATGGATTAGGGATTGTTAGTGAAGGTTCCATCGGAATAAAATTCTTCCTAATAACCCGAGGATATCCAAATGATGAAATTTCTAGCTCGTTCAGGGTGATTCATTGGGTGTAATTTATTTAGATTGTCATTTCCGGATATCATGGTATATTAGATAAGTCCGGGTTGGTTAGTTATGTAGTATTCATTTTGTAGACATGTATTAATCTCGTGTGAGCCTAGGAATGCGACCCCGTGGTCCAAATCCGATGATGGACGTTTTGATGTATGTGATAGATTCAAGATGCTCGTTTTGTAACATGTAACCATTGGGCCTTAAGGCGACGCTAAGGCGAGGATCGGGTTTAAGGCCCCGTACTAATGGAATATGTGATTGTTGGCGTTCGGGGATATTTTGATGGTTTACATGCCCATGAATAGCCCCGACGCGTGTTCACGCTTGATTAAATCTTGTGACACAAAAAATGATTTCAAAGATTAAACCATGAAGATTTTCATAAAATCAATCAAATTGGGTTATTAGCTTCACGAAGATAAGAAATTGAAAGTGCTAACGAATGTCGATTCCCATTTAACGAGAAAGCTAAAGAAAATCGTTTCCCAAAATATTACATAAAATGATTTTATAAATATGTAACGTTTTATTAAATTCTTTGAGCATAGGGCTAAAGAGATCCTAGAAATTGCCCATCATTTTATGAAAGCAACGTATAGATCTCGATTCCTATTTTGACGAAGGTTTAAAACTTGTGTTTTGCCAAAACGACACCTAATGAAAATCTCATAGTTTTGACAAATAAAAAATCAAATCTTTCTCATAACGAACCAAGCTTTCTCGTATAAATCGAAAGACATTCCGAAGCGTTCTCAAATTAAAACACGGTTTTCCCTAAAAATCCAAATGATTCTTTCATACAAACCCACCACGACATTCACATAGGCACACACACACACACACACGCACACACACACACATTCATGAATTAAAGGATAGGAAAGCATCAAGATTGCGGTAATCGTGTTTCATGGAAGTCGAGGGGTGCCTAACACCTTCCCCTCACTTAAGCAAGCCCCCGAACTCTATGAATCTCAATTCGCAGACCAATTAATTCGGAGTCATATATGAGCCAGCGATTATAAAAAACGAAAATTTGGATGAGTTGGTACATCCATTTCAAATATACCAACTGGCGACTCTGGTTAAATTGGCTCATCATAAAAAACGATCTTTCAAAAACCCCGTCGACCTCAATGCCGACCTTTTCCAAAAAAATCATCTAAACCAAAAGGCTAAAAATTGGAAAAGACAAAAAGGGAGAAAGCGGATGAAACCGGCGTCGACAGCTGGCGACTCTGCTGGGGACAATTAGAGGGCTTAAGCCGCATTAAAATCTTGATGTTATCCTATCCTTTGAAAAAAATTTCGGGAATGTGCGTATGTGTGTGCAATATGTTGACATGTTTACTTATTGTTGTGTGATTGTGTGTTTTGTCCAATAAATGAATATTTGTATGGAATTGCTTTACTTTAAAAGTAATCATTTGCATACGGTGAGGACGATGAATGTGGATGTATGTTGAGATTGTACCTCCTCCTGAGGCGAACCCGTCGGTTGCTTATTACTGGACTCGATGGGGCTGCTCCCCGGAGATGGCTCAGGAAACGCACCACTCAAATCCGCTCCAATCGAAAGGGCTCAAACGAGTAGATTGCGAAGATTTGGGAACCTTCATGCCGAAAAGCCCGTGAGAGTAACCCTAGGGTAGGTCAGCCTCTGATAAACCCAACGCAGGAAAGGTCTCTTCATGCCTTTTACGTTCAAGAATATAAATGTCATAATCAAAACTGACCTCCATTCCTATTCATATATGCTTCCCCTGTTGTCGAAAGAGAATACTGACCTCCATGTTTTGCAGGAAACAGCTGGGGAAGCATAATAAAGTCATGTTTAGCATTTGTTATTACACTAAAGGACTACTAACTTTCTCTTTTGCAGGGAAAGATTAAAAAACCCAAAAAACACACAAAAAAATTTACAGTTTTAGCATGCATCCATGTTTTCATTTCCCCAGGACTAAACTTCGAACCGTTGTCTCTGTAGGATTGCTCCTCAAACCCGTTCGCAGTCTAAGAAAGCCCAAAATTCTACATCTGAAATGGCTGATATTCCTAACCATGGTTCCATATCTCGGGAAGAGTTTGATGACTTCAAAAAGCAGATGATGGAAATGGCCACAATGCTAAGGGAACAGTTCCTAATTCGACAGGATCCGCCAAACCAAGGACCGCACAATATTCCACCACCGGGGGGCGATCAGAATCCTCCTAAAAATGGTGCAAACCTGTTTAAAGATGACCAACCCCAACTCAAGGACGAGCCAGTCATCCCAAAGGTCGTGCCCATACCCTGCAGGACAGTGATTACTATCCCAGAAGAAGGGGACAATGACGACCTTCGGAGAAAAATGAAACACATGGAGGAGACCATCCAATCTCTAAGGGGCATAGGCTCCCTGGGCAGGGTTAATTATTCGGATCTATGTGTTTTCCCCGGAGCCAGATATCCAGAAAAGTTCAAGGTCCCCGAGTTCGAGAAATACAATGGAAAGGGAGACCCCTATACACACTTGAAAATATACATTGGAGAACTCGGGTCTTATGCCGAAGACGAAGGGCTAAGAATGCAGCTGTTCCAGAAAAGCTTAACAGGGGAGGCAAGAATCTGGTATGCCCGCCTTGACAACGCCCGAATCCACAACTGGGAGGAATTGGCCCATACCTTCTTAACCTAATACAGCTTTCAGGCCCAGATGGCTCTTGACAGGTACCAAATGACAAAGGTTAAAAAACAGCCTAGGGAATCCTTCAGGGAATATGCACAACGATGGAGGGGCATGGCCGCACAGGTGAACCCCCCGATGAGCGAATCGGAGATGGTAATGACTTTTGTAGACATCCAGGAGGCGCCGTATTATGAGCGGGTCATCTCGGGGATTGGAAGACCCTTTGCTGAAATGATTAAACATGGAGAGATGGTAGACATGGGGTTGAAATCGGGTAAAATCCGGGATCTTACTGCTTTAGAAACTGCTGCCGAGCAAATACAGAATGGAAACTATGGCAGTACTTCCCGGAGGGTCCAAAAGAAGAAGGAAGAGGATGTTTCCCTCATCCTACAGGGGTCATCCAGGAAAACAGAAAGCCATCTTCCGGTTCAGGTACAGAGGGTGGGGACATCCCGACAGCCAAACTTCACAGATCAAAGGGCAGAGGGGCGAAGAAGATACGAGGCCTCGCAAAATCGAGTATTCACCCCACTCGGGGAGCCTCTCGAGCGGATTTTGGCGGTATTGATGGCCCAAAAGAAGATAATCAATTTGGCTCCCCCAAGTGACCCGAAAGGAAGGAGATTTGACCCAAGCAAACGGTGCGCCTACCACTCGGGTTCCCCGGGGCATGATACACAAGATTGTTGGACATTGAAACATATAATTCAGAACATGATCGACAATGGGGAAATTGTGGTGGAACAACCAGACTCCCCGAATGTTAAAGCAAATCCCCTGCCAAGACATGATGGGGGGGGAGTCAATGTGACGGAGGCAAATGAGGCTGGGGGGCCACCAAGACTGAACTATGTGCAGAAAATTGAGGAAATGATCAACGTGATACATGATCATGGGAGTGCACGGGGAACGCCCATCAGGTTGATAGGGGTAAGTACGAACGGCACGGAGGGACCGGTCAGGTTGACAGCTCCGAGGTCTATCATCCTTACGGCAAGGCCGCAGCTCCCCATCAGTAGTCTGAAGACTGTACCCTGGAATTATGGGGGAATGCCAGAGGAAACGGCCAGTTGTGCTTCCGTGATGACAAAAGGGAACCCCTTATATCTTCCCGGGCGAGTCCTTGAAAGCCAAAAGAGGAAAAGTGAGGAGGTTTCCGAGGAAAGGGCCGTCGAATTTTTGAAAAGGATGGATCATCCAGAAACAAGGGGGATCCAGATTTTAAATGAGGAGTCAACCCTAACATCAGTCATGGACTTGGTGTTGTCATCCAGTAAGCATTGTAGAACCATGACAAAGGTTCTGGAAGAGGCATACGTGCCCAAAGAAATTAGTGAGGAGGGTTTCGGCCAGCTGGTGGGTCACCTGTTGGAAGGCGATACAATATCCTTTACGGATGAGGACATTCCCAAGGAGGGAAGAGGGCACCGAAAACCGCTACACATTGCGGTAATCTCTTCAGGATATGTCATGAATGGGGTGCTGATCGATGGGGGATCGGCATTGAATATATGTCCTCTCAGTACGCTAAAGAAAATGAACATCAGTTCCAAACGCCTCCGAGCCAGTCAGGTGGTGGTTCGGGCTTTTGACGGATCCCGGAGGGATACCATCGGAGAAATAGAATTGCCGGTGGAGATAGGGCCCTGTACTTTTGATATCTCCTTCCAAGTCCTGGACATTACGGCAAGCTACAACCTGCTGTTAGGGAGGCCGTGGATACACATGGCCGGGGCAGTTCCTTCCACGCTCCACCAACAAATCAAGCTGCTCATCGATGGCCATCTGGTAACAATCTCGGCCGAATGTGATGACCCTTCTCATCCCAGGAGTGGCCTACCAGTGATCAATGTGGATGAGTCAGCAGCACATGCCAGCTTTCAAGCACTAGAAATTAGCACTCCCCATTATAGATGCCTGGGAGCTCCAGCTGTGAAACCTAGGATCTCTCCGGAACTAACCTTTGTGGCAAAGGAAATGATAAAAATGAACTTCCAGCCTGGACAGGGATTGGGGAAAAGCAATCAGGGAATCATTGAACCCATCCACCTACCACAGCAGATAGGCAAAGCAGGGTTGGGATACCATGGGGGCGCAGCACGGAGATACCGTCAGGATGCGACTCCGATTCGACTGGCCGGCAGTCCAGTGACCAAAGTCGGCAATGAGCAGGGGATCAGCGGGCCTTTGATTGGGGCAGGGAGTGAAGAATTAATCCCCGCACGTAATAAGTCCGCCCGGAGGGAAAGTTTCCTGCAGGAGGTCGCAAAAGAGTTTGAAACCCAATGCTATATCCCCGGACAATCAACAAGCAGCGAGGAAGGGACGGATGTTGTCCCGCCGCCGGGGGCCCAACGAGTTATGCCTATCATCAATTGGGCGGAGCTAATGATTCCCGATGAGGGTAAGAGAGGGGACTCAGGCGATATAGCCGTAGTCATCGGGGAAGTGTCCGATGTGAAGCCGCCTTTCATTCGGCGCATTTCGCCCGACCTAACAGTCGACAACTGGACCATGAAACCAGTGATATCCAAGCAAGGGTAAAACCCGACATCAGGGTGTTAGACCCCGGAGGACGGGAAAATGAAGGAGTTTATTTTGTTGTTATTTTATTTTTGCATAAATTATGTCGTTTCTTCGTGTTATTTGAAAATGCGATCGTCGTGGAAAGTAACTTATATATGACAAGTATTTTGTTTTATGTCAGGTGTACCAATTTGAGTATTCCTTGCCTAACAAACGATCTTTCAAATTTGAATGGTGATTATGATTTTGACATTGAGCTGGATTTCGATTTGATGGGCATTGAGCAAGACGAGACAGATTACGACGACGCACCTGATGAGATCAAAGGATGGGTCGAAGATAAACCCAAACCCAATTTGGACCAAACCATCACTATAGATATCGGAACCCCTGACAATCCAAAAGAACTCAAGATAGGGACAGACCTTACCCCCAGCCAAAAAGCAGAAATAATTGAGTTACTAAGCCAATATGAGGATGTCTTTGCCTGGTCGCACGAGGATATGATCGGATTGTCCACCGACATTGTGGTGCACCGGTTACCCATCAAGGAGGGTTTCAGGCCTGTCAAGCAGAAACTAAGAAAGTTGAAACCTGAGTGGAGCTTAAAAGTGAAGGAAGAGATCATCAAGCAGTTCAGGGCGGGAATCATTATGGTGTCCACTTACCCGGAATGGTTGTCCAATGTAGTCCCAGTGGCTAAACCTGGAGGAAAAGTAAGGGTATGTGTAGACTACAGAGATCTAAACAAGGCCAGTCTCAAGGATAGTTTCCCGGTACCTTTCATACACATCCTGGTGGATAACACGGCCCAGTACGAGATGTACTCTTTTGTTGATTGTTTTGCGGGGTATCATCAGATAATGGTGGCAGAGGAGGATCGGGAAAAGACCGCATTCATCACCCCCTGGGGCACTTTCTGCTATAGACGACTGGCTTTTGGCCTCACAAACGCGGGGGCTACTTATCAGAGAGCCATGATGGCCTTGTTCCACGATATGATGCACAAGGAGATAGAGGTCTACGTGGACGACATTATTGTGAAATCGAAGGTAGAGTCCGATCATATAACTCATCTCAAAAAGCTATTCGATCGGCTCAGAAAGTATAATTTGAAACTCAATCCAACCAAGTGTGCTTTCGGAGTACAATCGGGCAAGCTCTTAGGTTTCCTGGTTAGTGATCGGGGCATTGAGTTGGACCCAGCAAAGATTAAGGCCATTGTGGATATGCCAGCACCTCGCACAGAGAAGGAGATAAGGGGATTCCTGGGGAGAATAAACTTCATCAGCCGTTTCATATCTCACTTGACGACTACATGTGAGCCGATTTTTAAATTGTTAAGAAAGGGTGCTTCCCAAGAATGGAATGAGCAGTGTCAGAGGGCTTTTCAGATCATTAAGAAACAACTGACGGAGGCACCAGTGCTGGTACCCCCGAAGGATGGGATCCCTTTGTTTATGTATATATCCGTCAACACCATCGCGATGGGATGTATGTTGGGACAAAAGAATGAGGGAGGTAAAGAGCAGGCCATCTATTACCTTAGCAAAAGATTTAGCCAATGTGAGCAGAATTACACTCCCATCGAGAAGACCTGTTGTGCTCTGGCCTGGGCTGCAGGGAGATTACAGCACTACCTCCACGGGCATGCAACGTACCTGATATCAAGAATGGATCCCCTGAAATATATTTTCGAAAGGCCCATGCTGAATTGTCGACTATCAAGATGGCAGTTAATTTTACAACAGTTTGACATGGTGTACGTGACCCAGAAGGCCATGAAAGGGCAGGGAATTGCAGATCAGTTGGCAGAGGCCCCGGCAGGAGGGATGGAGCCGTTAGAAGCTCCTCTCCCGGGCGAGGATATATTTTGGGTATCGCGCGAAAAATATGATGACGAGGGACAATTTTGGAAGCTGTATTTTGATGGTGCCATGAATGCCGGGGGGGCAGGAGCCGGAGCGGTCCTAGTCTCTATCACCGGAGAACAATACCCCGTGGCCACTAAACTTCGTTTCAGCAATTCGAACAACACCGCTGAATACGAGGGGTGTATCTTGGGACTCCGATTGGCCCGTGACATGGGAGTAAAGAGACTAGCGGTGTTCGGGGATTCGGAGTTGGTAATCAGACAGGCGATCGGGGAATATAGCACGAAGGAGTTCCGATTACTCCCATACCACCGTTGTGTTATCCGATTGATGCAAGAGTTCGAAGATATCGCTTTCCGACACATCCCCAGGGGACGGAATGATTTTGCCGACGCCTTGGCAACCCTGGCGTCCTTAATCCACGCAATCAAGGGCAGGGACATTCCACAGATTGGGATAGCCGTACAGAATACCCCGGCATATGAGGAACATGTCGCAGTACTGTCAGACGAGGTGGTGGTGCCAAAGCAGGCTTGGTATCACGATATAAGGGAGTATCTGAGGGATAGATCCATTCCTGACCAAGCGAGCCGGAATGAAAGGAGGAGAATTCAAAAGATGGCAATGAAGTTTTACCTGAGTGGGGATTCACTTTACAAGAGGGATGCTGGTTTGGGACTGTTGCAATGCGTAGATGAAACACAGGCCCAAAGGATTATGAATGAAGTACATGGTGGCGTGTGCGGGCCACACATGAGTGGACCGATGTTGGCCAGAAAGGTCTTGCAAACAGGGCATTACTGGTTAACGCTGAAAACCGACTGCGACGATCATGTCAAACGGTGTTATCAATGCCAGGCACACGGTAACGTGATCCACTCACCTCCCAATGAATTACACTGTATGACCTCCCCGTGGCCATTTTCAATGTGGGGAATGGATGTAATCGGACCAATAGAGCCCAAATCAAGCAACGGGCATCGTTTCATCTTCGTCATGATCGATTATTTCACCAAATGGGTAGAGGCAGCTTCTTTCCCTAAAGTAACTCAGGAGGTCATCGTCAGCTTCATCAGGAATAATGTCATTTGTCGATATGGGCAACCTGAGGTTTTGGTCTCCGACAATGCCAAGAATTTGAATAACGCCCTCATGAAGGGGTTGTGCGACCAGTTTAAGATCAAACACCTCAATTCTGTTATTTACCGTCCCAAAATGAATGGGGCAGTGGAGGCTGCCAATAAGAACATCAAGAAGATCATGGCAAAAATGTCTGCTAATCATCGGGGATGGCCAGATCTGTTACCCCTCACCTTGCTAGCCTACCGAACGTCAACGCGTACTTCCACAGGGGCAACCCCTTACGCCTTGGTATATGGAATGGAGGCTGTCCTGCCAGTTGAAGTTGAGATGGCGTCCCTCAGAATAGTGATCGATGCTCAGATAAGCGAGGAGGATTGGATGCAAAGTCGATACGACCAATTGGCCCTAATTGATGAAAGGAGGGTGGCTGCTGTTTGGCACGGCCAGCTATATCAACAGAGGATCTCCCGATCATACGACAAAAGGATCAGACCTCGGAAGTTCAAAGAAAATGATTTGGTGTTGAAGAGAGTCATGCCTTGTCAAGACGAGGCCAAGGGGAAGTTCGCCCCAAACTGGGAGGGGCCGTTTGTGATTAAGAAGGTGCTATCCGGAGGAGCCCTCATATTGCAAGAAATGGATGGTGAGGTATTTCCACAACCCCTCAATTCTGACTCGGTGAAGCGGTTCTATTCTTGAATCATCAGGTCCTTTTTCCTTGAGAGCGAACTACGTAGGACCTGATCTCCCAACTTGTGGGGGTACGTAGGCAGCCATCATGGCGCGGTCCGATCCTTTAAAAATAATCCTTTCCCTAACCAAAACCAATTTTCGATAGCCAGATAAAACCTTCCTACACCCTCAAAACCTTCCCGAAACCAACTGCCTGACCAGTTTCATCCCAAAGTACAGACCTTGACCCAACCAAACAGTTATCCAAAATCTGAGATTCAATCCGATGAAATCAAAAGGTGTGCGGCAATATCTGTCAAATCTCCATCAAGTCTTGAGAAAAGAAAGAAGGCGAAATGTCAAAATCATGGTCAATTGGATAAAATGATGATCCAATGGAAGGCAATGATACGACAAAAGGGGGAAAATGACTAAATTCAAATGCATGTCTATATATATAAGTCGTTTTATTACAAGATTTCTCTGTCAATAACTGATGAAACCAACATAGTCTATGCAGGAAATAAAATAATCTACAAATCTGAAACTAGCTGAAGCAGGATGGACAGGGTGGTGGATAGATCGGAAGCATCAGCATCTCCTGCAATCTGCTGCCCCATCATATCAATACGATCCAGTAAAGCAGTAGCTCGGCTGACAGTCCCAGAATTAGCATCTATAACTGCCCTGGTCTGAAATACAATGGCGTCTCTGTCAGCAATGGCAGCATCTCTGGCACGAATGGCCTCATCTCTCTCGACAAGGGCGGCATCCCTCTCGGTTTCAGTAGTAATCAGGGCCAGGCGGAGTCGGGAATCCTCAGTAATCCGACTCGGGGCAGAATCGGCCGAGATGGGATGGTCTGTGGTATCTTCTGGGAGAATCACTCCAGAGTCACCAAAGCCCCCAGTCTGACTCAAACTAGCCGAATCCAAGTCTCCGTGCAACCACTGCACGTAAGCAAATGTCTGGATGTGACAGCTCCCACTATATGCGGCAAGGATCCTGCAATCCCAAAGCTCGTATACCTGTAATAGATCCCTCTCTGTACAGGATGATATAAGGAATCGGTATGCGGCTGTGCCCGCGAAGGGGTGTAAATCCTGTGTCTGATCAAACTGCCCCATAACCGCCAGGGGATGGTAGGTCGTCACGCCCCTCAGCCCAGCAATGGGGATGAAATCCAGGTCGGGCACATGAGTCAAGAAGCTCATGAAGGAGCAATAGCCCGAGTAGACCAATAGGTGAAAGGGATCCTCAATAACAGACAAAAAGGATGTCCAGGAGGCCACATCAGTACAGCTCACGGGACGAAACGAAAACTGCGCGGCTATGTTGTGACTGAAGCAAAACCCTTGGCGGCGGAAGTGGCCGATGGGACTAAGATGACTCATGAACCACACATACAGCAAAGTCGAGCTCCTTCTGAAGGCTCTGCCTCGGAAAGACTGGCAATATGTGGCTGACATATAGGTATCCGCCAATATCATAGGAAGAATGGTATGATCCTCCCGAAGGGCTCTAACGGCCGCCACAATCCGCATATCCAAATGATCGGGTCCTGCAGGCGAGTACAAAACTGAGATGACACAGGCCATCAGGACATCCACTCTCAAGGCGCCCCAGCGCTCCTCGGACACGGAAAAATCACCGAAGAAAAGTCGAAAACCGTCAGGTGAGCCAAATCGGTCAATGAAGAACTGAAGGGGAACCATATGGTGCGATGTGATCACCGGCAACAGGACAGCCTTTCGCAAACCAGTGAAAGTCAAGAATTGACGGCGCATGGACCCAACTGTGACCCTAGCACAAGGCCTATCCAGGGGCAGGCCGGTGAAGCGAGCATACTCCTCGAGGGTGGGGGTCAGCTCTACTGTCCCTAACCTAAACACCTGACGGGCAGGGGCCCAATAGCTCAGAAGACCATCCACGAAGCCCGCTGGCGCCTGAAAGGTCAATAAGGACCAAGAATGTCCCAAAAGACCATCTGCGGTAATCCTATCGGCCGGCAGTAAATTGTCCAACCAGCGGAAGAGGCTGCCAACCAACCCTGTGGGAGGGGTGGAATCCAAACGGACCACGGCATCTGAGGACAACATCTGTAGAAAAATAGTATCAAAAGGACTGTACAGGGGTCATTCTCTATCCATAAATAAAAGAGCATGCATCATACAGTTAATAATAAAACAGGTGAATTCCATAAAATGAAAAAGAATACTGTGCATAAATAAATAAATGAGTTCAATACATAGTGCGTAAATGAAAAAGAAATATAAGCAGGTGCCGATACAAAAGGCCCTATCCTATCCTGGTCTAAATAAAATCAGTATCATCTATGAAAGCAGGATCCTCGAACTGATCCCCTGGAGTCGTCGAGCTCGGAGGACCAAAGTTCATATCAGGGATGTAGGGATGCGCTGTGGCATCAGATGAACTCGGGCCTGCATCATAACCTGCACCGTCAGGATCGTAGGTGTAAGCCTCCTCCGGGGTCCAGCCCAACCCCCGAATAAACAGCGACAACTGATCTACCTGACGAGTCAATGTGGCGATCTGCTCAGCGTGGGTAGGGGTCCGAACACAGGCAGCCCAATCGGTCATCGTAACCGAGCCTGGAACCATGTCTCCAAGAAAGAAAGTGGCCCGAGTCTGGGGACCGATGGTACGAGGTACCCACCAAGTCCTGAAAGCCTCACTCGTACTGGGGCCTGTGGAAAGCATCCGACCGTCCTCCCCGGCGAGCATGATCTCCGAGGGTTGAGAATCCAGCGGCCAGAAAGTAGTGAAAGAAAGGGAGTGCGGGATGCGGATCTCTCCAGTGACGCATCTGAATGCGCGCTCTCCCAGATACATCACCCAGCCTCCAACACTCTGCAAAGTGAGGCGACGGGTGGAAAGCTCGAACTCCGGGCCGGAAGGATGCCCGTCAGCAAACCCCACAGTTAGATGCTCGGAGAGGTAGGGAATCCAGACGACGTCGACAGCCGTGATCAACTCCAGCTGAATACGACAATGTGCAAAGCTGCTCGACACGGGGACCTCCTCCAGAGTACTGTGATGCCATCGCCGACCCCGAGGATAAGTGTCCGGGCCCAGAGTAGTGATAGGCCTCAGACATGGCAGCCGCTCGTAAGCCCAGAACTGTGAATAGAAACAAGGCAAGGCATGAGTCACTATCAAATACAGAAAAGAGATGAAAGGAAAAGAAATACAGTAAGAGAGAGGAGGAAGGGACTCACCAGCAGAAAGTGGTAGAAACCGAGCCAGGCATCAGTCTGTCCCTCTGAGCGTAGACGCAGACCGTGGAGGAAATAAGCAAAAGTGAATGACCCCCAATCGTAGTCACCAATCCGGCCTACATCTCGAACAGCCCCTACGACGCTGAAGTGGATGATAGAAGAGTTGTTCCCTAGGAAACAACCCCTCATGATAGTCAGGAACAGGCGCCGTAGTAGGATGTCACGAGTGCCCTGGTCCGCTGGGATGGGCTGTGCGTATAGACCCCCAACGGCATCGACGGCCAAAGCCCCGGACCGAATACTACGGGCCTTGAAGACCCGATCATCAGCAGCGAAGCCTAGCAAAGCTCGAACCTCCACTGGAGTGATATCAAGATCCAGGGGGACACGGGACCCGGTGAACTCTATGCCCGTAATGTACCTCCAATCCCAGGGGGTCAGCACGACCTCGCAGTCAAGAAGATGGAGAGACTGCGTATGGTGGAACCATCGCTCGGATAAAGCCCTCATGTAACCCCAGGGGCACTGACGGGGAATGATAGTGAAGAAATGTCGAAAGCCCCAAGAGTCCACCATCTCCCGGTAATCACTATGCAGGGCCGCGTAGAGAGAGTAAATGTTGAACCAATTACCCCTCGGCTGGGTAAACTCAGGCACCTGTGAAAATCACCAATGGGTCAATCCAGATAGAACCGGAAATTGAGAAATCAAGAACAAATGAAAAGCCGAATCGAGGATACCTCATTAGCAACAAGAGATGCCGAGGGATGACGACTGAGATCCCGACCCAATAGATCGGGTATCTGGACAGAAGCGCCAGATAAGGTGCGATGAGTGGGGGGAGCTGATGTGCTGGAAGACGGCTCCTCCACCGCAACCTCCGGAGGAGCAACCTCCTCAACGTCCGGGTGATCAGGACGGATGACAGACTCCGCCAAGCGACGAGCCTGACGGGTACGAGGAGGAATAGGGGCAGGTGCAGCCCTACGACGGCGAACACCCGAAGTCCGAGAGGCGGAGGAGCTACTGGGCGCATCACGATCCATAGCTGGAATAGAACGGGCGAGAAAGAAGGTAAGTTCCCTTTTAAAATTATGTAATGAACATTCTAAATTTCTAGCCTCATCATATGATTAATGCAACATGATGCATGGTTATGGTATATAAAAAAAAAAAAAAAAAAAAAAAAAAAAAAAAAAAAAAAAAAAAAAAATCGGCAGAGTTCCGTTTGTAAAATGGACATCCCATGCATATCCAAACATGTTTTTCAAAGAACTCAAGCCACAACAGATCATAATTGCATTCATATGTGTAAATAAAGCAGGAAAAATGCATGATTTTCTTCCAAAAAGGAGCAAACATATACGTGGGACCGCCTCATGAACATAAAATAGGACCCACACAGTTAATACATAGCATGTGCATATGATAGTACATTACATAGCATTGTAAAGCATACATTTTATCTCTAAACATGCAAATAGTCAAATGTATAGCAAAACATTGACGAAATTGAAAAGTGACCGGTCAAAGTGTTACCTGTAGCGTGAAGATCAATCCTACCGGAACAGTTTTTGCAGGAAAGTTGAAAAATCGACAAAAGACCCTTGCGAACAAGCAAAAATCGAGAGAAATCTGTGTGAGAGGGAGTTAAAAGTGACAGATCTAGAAGCGGCGTGCCGCATATAAATCCCGATTTTGGCCGCAGATGTATCTGCGGCTGGCCGCAGATCCATCCGCGGCTGGCCCTGATGGGTCCCACCTTGCTCCCTTGCAGCCATTTGACGTGTTAAGTGACAAGATGGGTGACCGGCGACGATACCCGGCCCCGACGAGACGATCGACCGGCGACGATAACCAGCGATCATGAGATGGATGTCCGGCGACGATAACCGGCTCCGACAAGATAACCAACCGGCGACGATAACCGGGGGTTACGCGATGGGTGACCGGCGACGATACCCGGCCCCGACGAGACGATCGACCGGCGACGATAACCGGCGATCATGAGATGGATGTCCGGCGACGATAACCGGCTCCGACAAGATAACCAACCGGCGACGATAACCGGGGGTTACGAGATGGGTGACCGGCGACGATACCCGGCCCCGACGAGACGATCGACCGGCGACGATAACCGGCGATCATGAGATGGATGTCCGGCGACGATAACCGGCTCCGACAAGATAACCAACCGGCGACGATAACCGGGGGTTACGAGATGGATGACCGGCGACGATACCCGGCCCCGACGAGACGATCGACCGGCGACGATAACCGGCGATCATGAGATGGATGTCCGGCGACGATAACCGGCTCCGACATGATAACCAACCGGCGACGATAACCGGGGGTTACGAGATGGATGACCGGCAACGATACCCGGCCCCGACGAAACGATCGACCGGCGACGATAACCGGCGATCATGAGATGGATGTCCGGCGACGATAACCGGCTCCGACAAGATAACTAACCGGCGACGATAACCGGGGGTTACGCGATGGGTGACCGGCGACGATACCCGGCCCCGACGAGACGATCGACCGGCGACGATAACCGGCGATCATGAGATGGATGTCCGGCGACGATAACCGGCTCCGACAATGATAACCAACCGGCGACGATAACCGGGGGTTACGAGATGGGTGACCGGCGACGGTACCCGGCCCCGACGAGACGATCGACCGGCGACGATAACCGGCGATCATGAGATGGATGTCCGGCGACGATAACCGGCTCCGACAAGATAACCAACCGGCGACGATAACCGGGGGTTACGAGATGGGTGACCGGCGACGATACCCGGCCCCGAACGAGACGATAGAGTGAACCCAGCGGCTAACAAACACGGTCAGGGGATTGAAACACCGACACTCTTGCGGATGTTTTTGCATGCATTATATCGTGTGTTGCATTGTAAGCTACATATGTTGCATCATGTATGTATTGTCATCCTTAGTCGACTGTCATTCATGCATCAAGTGTCTATTTCTTTATCATGTTCATTTCATTTAAACATTGCATAAACATGATAAAGAGGGGCAGCTGTAGACACCCAAATTTTGCATTCCTTGTACTAACCGTGACAGGAGGGCGAAATCGTCAATTGAACCGGCTTGCGGGAGCGAAGGAGCGGGCACAAGGGCGAGCGCCCGACACCACCGCAATGTTTTAGCAACCCAAGCTTACGTGACAATAAGGCCGTCCGAGGCAGGCATTCCCGGATGAGGTGGCACGTCTCCCAGAAATTCTCGGACTGCAGAAAACGAGCCTGTCAGCGAAAACCGACATTACGGCACAAAAATCGAGGCGTGGCACGAAAATCGAGAAAGTCAAGCCCGCCAGCCGCGGATAGATCTGCGGCCAAATGAGTGCGCCTTTCTGGAAAGTCAGATCCCGAAAACCGGGCTGAGTGGCGAGCCAGCTGGCCAGCCTATTTAAGCTCAGCCTCGGACAGCATACAGGAGGTTGAAAGAAATTTGGGAAGAAGAAGGATTCAGCACAGCAGCAGCACGGAATTTGAGAGAAAAATAGTAGATTTTGCAACAAAAATAGGAAGAAAAGAGAGAAAAAAGAGAGAAATTTTACTCCTTTAATTTTGATTGTATCAAATATATTTCTCATCCTATTCAAATATCAAGATTTCATCCCTTTGAGACCATTTTGCAAGGTAAAAAATTCTTTTGTTATAACAATTCATATCATCTTATTTGCTTAGATGGGATGTAGTTTTCATGTATATTGTTGAACAATCATGGATTAGGGATTGTTAGTGAAGGTTCCATCGGAATAAAATTCTTCCTAATAACCCGAGGATATCCAAATGATGAAATTTCTAGCTCGTTCAGGGTGATTCATTGGGTGTAATTTATTTAGATTGTCATTTCCGGATATCATGGTATATTAGATAAGTCCGGGTTGGTTAGTTATGTAGTATTCATTTTGTAGACATGTATTAATCTCGTGTGAGCCTAGGAATGCGACCCCGTAGTCCAAATCCGATGATGGACGTTTTGATGTATGTGATAGATTCAAGATGCTCGTTTTGTAACATGTAACCATTGGGCCTTAAGGCGACGCTAAGGCGAGGATCGGGTTTAAGGCCCCGTACTAATGGAATATGTGATTGTTGGCGTTCGGGGATATTTTGATGGTTTACATGCCCATGAATAGCCCCGACGCGTGTTCACGCTTGATTAAATCTTGTGACACAAAAAATGATTTCAAAGATTAAACCATGAAGATTTTCATAAAATCAATCAAATTGGGTTATTAGCTTCACGAAGATAAGAAATTGAAAGTGCTAACGAATGTCGATTCCCATTTAACGAGAAAGCTAAAGAAAATCGTTTCCCAAAATATTACATAAAATGATTTTATAAATATGTAACGTTTTATTAAATTCTTTGAGCATAGGGCTAAAGAGATCCTAGAAATTGCCCATCATTTTATGAAAGCAACGTATAGATCTCGATTCCTATTTTGACGAAGGTTTAAAACTTGTGTTTTGCCAAAACGACACCTAATGAAAATCTCATAGTTTTGACAAATAAAAAATCAAATCTTTCTCATAACGAACCAAGCTTTCTCGTATAAATCGAAAGACATTCCGAAGCGTTCTCAAATTAAAACACGGTTTTCCCTAAAAATCCAAATGATTCTTTCATACAAACCCACCACGACATTCACATAGGCACACACACACACACACACACGCACACACACACACACATTCATGAATTAAAGGATAGGAAAGCATCAAGATTGCGGTAACCGTGTTTCATGGAAGTCGAGGGGTGCCTAACACCTTCCCCTCACTTAAGCAAGCCCCCGAACTCTATGAATCTCAATTCGCAGACCAATTAATTCGGAGTCATATATGAGCCAGCGATTATAAAAAACGAAAATTTGGATGAGTTGGTACATCCATTTCAAATATACCAACTGGCGACTCTGGTTAAATTGGCTCATCATAAAAAACGATCTTTCAAAAACCCCGTCGACCTCAATGCCGACCTTTTCCAAAAAAATCATCTAAACCAAAAGGCTAAAAATTGGAAAAGACAAAAAGGGAGAAAGCGGATGAAACCGGCGTCGACAATATGATTTTTCCTATTGGTAGGGTTTTATGTTTTGGTTTAAGTAGTTAACCTTAACACTTATTAAAATTAAGAAGTTAATTTAAGGCTAAAACCTAAATTAGAAAAAAGGTTAAAACCTAAAAATCAGTTACTATCTAGCATCCTTTTGGAACTTTTCGCATTTCATGAAATAATGTTTATATAAGGTGTAGATGTATATTAGCCAATAAAGGTTTTTCTCGAAAAATGTGCAAATTATTATTCATGATAATAAGACAAAAAGAAATATATTTTTATAGATTTTTGATCGTCTAACCATTTTCTGAGAAATAGTCGCCGAAAACACTATTCACCCAAAAACGCTTTTGTGTCTTTTCGATTTTTTGAAGAATACGTGAATGTTAATATTACGAGGAAAGATGGAATATTCAATAAAATTAGAAAACGAAAAACGTAATTTTCGACTGTGGAATGAATTTCGGAAGTTAAAAAGCGAAGAATGCAAGAATAAATACTCGTATAATACGAAATATTATACGATAGAATACGAGATTAATACGAGGTATAATACGAGTAAAATACTAAGATTATATGAATATGCAACTAGGAATCCTAGTGAATCTTTTACGACCAATCAGATGCACGCATGATGTAACCATGACATCATCTTCAAAGAAGCACAAAGATGATGTCATCATGATGTCACATTAGACGATGATACTGAAAGTAGTATGCACACAAGCCAATCATATTTGATATGATGTAGCATATACTTTGTAATCTTATTCGGTTATTAAAGGCATTTTACATTATCTACATGGTGTTGTTATATTAAATGTGATAAACCCATAGTTTTGAGCAATACTTTTAGAATCATGATGGGGATCATGCTAATGGGATCTAAATTCTAGATAGCTCACAAACTAAAATCGTTCCTAATCGATGGATTACTAAAAAGGGGATTAGTAAATCCGGATAGATTAGTACATTTGTTGCTTGCCCTTATGAAAAGGATGATTGATCTAATAATCATTTGTGTGGAGAAACTAAAGCAAGTATGTAGGTGCTTATTAGAGAATAGGTTCACCGAACGTGGCTCGCTAAGAAATACCTAATGGAGTTTTACTCGCCTGTCAATACGAATTCCTCTAGTGATAGTAGTACAGGTGATCCTTGGACTTGAGATCATCATAGTATCTTGTGTGTGATTAGTTATACTTTGACATGTCCCATTAAGACCCTTAGGGTATATCAAAGGGTATGATTGGGTATAATAAGTTGCACATGGAGATAGGTGAATCGTCAACAAAGAATTTACCACTTCTAGTAAAAGGAGAGAATTTCCTATGTGATTCGAGAAATGAGGACTCAGAAGTCTTTGGCCAAAGCAGAATGAAATTAGAAAGGAGTTTCTAATTTACATTATCAGAGTTGTGCATTTGAGAATCGAAATACATATAATTAAATAAAATAAGACTTGACAGTAATTCCATATCTTATATTTAATTGGGATATTGTATGGTAGAAGGATTGAATTGTATGGTAACTATTCACTGAAAGGTTCTTTTGTGATTAATGTTTAAATCTATATTATCTGGAAAGTCGTTGACCGCTAAGGAGGCTTACCCTTATTGTAGAATAAATATTATTTATTTAAATGAATTAAATAGTTTAATTTATTTATTTAAATAAGATTAGAATTGTTCTAATTGATTTATTCACAACCGGTTTAATATGAAAAACCTAAAGGGTCACACCGCAAAATAAAAAATATTTATTTAAAAAGTAAATGATATAATCGTAATAATAAGTTAAGTGTATTTAATTTAATCTATGGAGATAGAATAAATTAAATAGCTTAATATTTATTATTTAATATTTTGGAAATATTAAATATAAATTAATAAAAGGAGTCTTATTATTATTATTACTATTACTATTATTTAATTCCTAAGAGGGATTGAGAATTAATTAATAGAAGTACTATCTCATAAATTCCTAATTGGATTAGGAGTTTAATTAATTAAAGGAGTTTAATTAAAATAAAAACCCTAATCCTAAATAGTTTAGGAGGGTTCCCTATATCTATAAATAAGAAGAGTCTTATCATGATTTAGGGTTAGACAATTTACACACTCTTCCATGAGAATTGGAGAGAGAGAGTACTTGCAATTTCTATAGAGATATAAACTAGGGTTTTGTCAACACCCATCATCTTGGATAACTATTATTCCTTGATGGATCACCTCTAGAGGCCAAACACTTGGGTGGCTAACGTTAATCAAAGGAAGGAATCCCATCGGTGAAATTCAAGGAGAACGCGAAGGTATTGGAGGTGAACTTGTACCCGAGGAAGCACGGTTCTACGAGGGTATAATTTCTTAATCTCTATCTCTTTCGTTAATTGATAATTGAACACAAGGAAAGATCATGGTGATGGTTTGTATGAAAAATTTTAAAATCCGTTTTATCGCGCTTCCGCACTATCTATGTAATTTGATTGCATGTTCGCGCTATATACAATTCTAACAGTGGCATCAGAGCCTAACCTTGTGCTAATTATCGATTAATATGATTCCATGTATGTATGGGTATGCGATTGGATCGATTTTCTGGGCAAAAGAAAAAAAAAATTCGAAGTCTGCTACGCGGCTCGGTCACGCCGCTTCCAGTTCATTCTGGAGCGCTGCCGCGCCCGAACCCAGAAATTATTTCTGGGGGTGTAGCGCGGCCACGCCGCTCCTAGTTCATTTTGGAGCGCGGCCGCGCCAGTCTATAGATTTTGAAAATTTTTTATTTTGATTATATTTATTTTCAATTAAGATAAAAGGTTTATTTTCAATTGGAATATAATTAAAATTAAAAGTTTTATTTGAACTTGGAATTGGATTCTATGTTTACTAGAATAAAGGAGTTTATTCACATATGAAATAGGATTCCATGTTTCCTAGAATAAAGGAGCTTATTCACATATGGAATACGATTCCATGTTTCCTTAAAAATAAAGATGTTTATTTTGATAAGGAATAGGATTTAACATATTTTATTTTTCCAAGCAATTTTAAGTTACAATAAAGGAGTTTATTTTGAACTTGAAATTGGTTTCCATGTTAATTAAAATAAAGGAGTTTATTTTTATTTGGAATTTGATTAAAAAAATAAAGGAGTTTATTTTTATTCAAAATTGGATAAAATAAAATAAATAAGTTTATTATAATTTAAATTTTGATTAAAATAAAGGAGTTTATTTTTGTTTCAAAATTGAATTTTTAGTAAACTTTTAATTGCCCATTAAATGATATCAATGCATATATGGAATGGTTTTATTATTCATGAGATGAATGTTATTTATTGATACATATGGAGATATGTATGATAATAAATAGGTATTGATTATGGACTACTGACCAATGTGTGATTGGATTTATTTTAGTGGATGCTTGAATGAATGGTTTTTTATAAATGGGGTATGCGTATCTCGTCTTCTCTAATTTTTCTTGATGTAAATTCTATCTTCCTCCTATGTAGCTCCCCATGACTGCTGATCAAGGTTTCTATTTATTGTAAATAGTTTATGTAATAGGTTTAGTTAGAATTACTTGAAGAATTGGAGACAAAGGAGTAAGGAGCGCTTGAAGACCCGTTTGTAATGAAGCCCGGGTTTAAATGTAATAGTTATATTTAAATTTTTTTCTTACACCCTAGGTTTGACCTTTTGGTTCACTTGGTGGCTCTAGTGAACCAAACTAGAATAAAAGTCCATAATCAATCTGGGTATAATATAGTATTCTATATGTGCATGCTTACTATGTATATATTATATATTATACAACATGCTTCGCATGTTAAATAATATGACACGTATTATATATATATATTTATATATATATATATATATATATATATATATATATATATGTGCATGCGCGCTAAACAAGATGAGATAAATAATAACAAACCCCTCAAAGAAATTATATTGAGTCTTAAGCGTTCAAAGATATTTGGAATATCGAACGTCGCCTTCTAGCATGGTAAAGCGATAGAGTATTAAATATTTAATATGAGTTTGTTGTGTCACACAAGGTAAGTATTAAATATTTAAGATGTTGCTTTATCACATTTGATGCTTATACATAGACTGAACGATGTTGTTTTGTTGTGTCACACAAGGACAGTATTTTTCTTTCGAATATATGGAAGTGCTAGGTTGGACTTAACTTGGATAATTTTGATTCGGATGAGTCACACTTAATCAAAATAATCGAAGAGGCAAATTAAAAGGAGTTACATAGTGATGTAATTGACAATAGTTGTCTACCTATTTATTTATATATTGTTTGTTATGCCACACAAGGCTATATACATTTGAAATGGGATCCTTATTCTCACTAGCAAATCTTTAATTAGATTTGCCGAACTGTATATTGAGGGTAATATATTTGATGAAAATAGTGGAAGATACCAATTTAAAATAAAGACCTAATTTATTTTGGTAATTAATTAAATGAATGTATGCTAAAATGTTGTTAAATTACAAATTCATTTTACAGAATTTTACAATGTCTAATTCACTATCACTGCGTAGCATATTAGATGCTAATTTGCCGGACCAAATTAAAAGGACTGGTTAAAGAATTTGAGAATAGTTCTCAAGGTTGAAAAGCTATCTTATGTCCTTAATATGCCTATCCCTGCAATTTTTGCAGACAATGCCACTAAGGAAGAGATTGCTACTTTTAGAAAGTGGCAAGATGATGCACAATTGGCTCAATGCATCATGCTCGCATGCATGAGTAACGAGCATCAGCGTCAGCATGAAACTATGGATGCTCCTACTATACTCCTGCACCTTCAAAGAGTTGAAGGGTGAGGAAAGTAGGACCGTTGAATAACCGATGGCACTACAGTATAGACAAATGTCCTCAAAATGATCAATCTGATTGAACAATTGGGACAACTGGTTTTAATGGACGGAGAGTTGATCCAAGATTTGATCTTGCAATCACTTCCGGACTCTTTCTCACAAATTGTTGTGAATTTCCACATGAACAAGCTATATGTCAGCATGCCTGAGTTGCTTAAACATGTTGAAAACTGTAAAGAGTCAATTTTTAACCAAAAAAGACCAAGTCTTACTGGTAGATGATTCTTCCAGGAAGCGGAAGAGGGCCAAAGGATCTTCTTAAAAGAAGAACAATTCAAAGAAGGTAAATGGAAAGGCAAAAAGCAAGGACAATAAGAACAATACTGATGCAGATAGCAAAGGAGTTTGCTTCCACTGGAATCAGCCTAAATACTGGAAAGGAAAACTGTAAGGAGAATCTTACAGAGGGTAACCAGAAGAGGCTTAGTGAAGTTTCGGTTATAGATATAGGTTTGTTCATGATTAAAATAAATCTTTCTGTAAGTCAAGGTTCCACGTGGGTATTGGATACCGGTTGTAGTTCTCACATATGCAATCCAATGCAGAGACTAAGTAGAAGTAGAAAGCTAAACAAAGAGTAAGTAATCTTACGTGTGGAGAATGGAGCAATGGTTGCTACATTAGCCGTAGGAACTTATAGTTTAGCATTGCCTACGGGCAAGTCTATTAACTTAATAAGTTGTTATTATGTTCCAGTTCTCTTTAGAAACATTATTACTTCCGTTGTTGGACAAGGAAGGTTCTAGTATTATATTTAAGAGCAATTGTTGTTCTATTTATAATAATAATGTTTTGTTTGAAACTGGAAGATCACTTAATGGACTTTGTAAACCTGACTTACATAAAAAAATAATTTTGCAAATTGAACAAACTAGCAAAAGAAAAGGAGACGGTCATTTAAAGAGTTGAATGTGTGTATTTGATGAAATACAAGTATGAATTATTTGAAATGTTCAAAGAATTCACAATTGAAATAAATTGACAAAGTATTAAGATTTTTTGATCAGATCGAAGAAAGAATACTTGTGCAATGAGTTTCTAGATCATCTCAAAATGGTATTTTCTCATAATGGACACCTCCTGATAGGCAATAATTGATTGGTGTATCTAAAAGGAGAAATTGTACCTTGTTGGACATGGTGCAGTCCATGATGATTTTTTACCGACATTCTAGTATCCATCTGGGATTATACCCTAGAAATGGCTGCATATCTACAAAATAAGGTAACCTCAAAAACAAATCTGGCCCCAAGACTCCATAAAGGTTATGGATAGGGAGGATTCCTATTCTTAAGTATGTTAAGATAAGGGGTTATCCAGCTTATGCGAAAAGGTTTCAAAGATAAGTTTGGGACAAAATATTACAAGTGCAGATTTGTGAGATATCCTAAAGGAAGTTTAGGGTATTATTACCATAATCTTACACGCTGCCTTCTTAGATAAAGGTGTTTATCATTAAAGGAGCTAGTGGGAGGGTAATAGATCTTGAAGGAGTTCAAGAACCACAAAGCATTTTAAGTCGAACCGAGGAACCTGTAGATAGACCTTTTGTACCACAACCGAATCGTAAATCTGGAAGAGTACTGAAGATACTTGGGAGGTATGGATTCATCATAGAGGATGCTGATGAGGTACGCATCATAGAGGATGATGATCCAGTTATATACGATGAGGCTATGAGTAGAAGACACTCAGAGAAATGGCAGATGACCATGAAATCCAAAATGGACTCCATGTATGAGAACCAAGTATAGACTCTGGTTACTCTACAAAAGGGCATAGTGCCTAGAGTGTGAATATGGGTCTTTAAGAGAAAGACTGGGGAAAATGGCAAGGTGGAGACCTATAAGACCAGACCTGTTTAAAAGGTTTTTCAAGTCAAGGAGTTGACTGTAACAAAACCTTATTACCGGTAATGCTCAAGTCCATTTGGATTTTGCTTGTGATTGCAGCTTATTACGAAATCTAGCAAAATGGATGTGGAGACACCCTTCCTCAATGAAGACTTGAGGAGAATGTATGTAAGATACAGCCAGAGGAATTTATTTCAAAGGTTGAAGCAAATCGTGTATATTAGCTGCAATGATCCATTTATGGATTGAAGCAAGCTTCTCAAAGATGGAACATTCATTTTGATGAGACAATCAAAAGAGTTTGATTTTATCAAAAAAGAGAATGAACCTAGTGTGTACAAAAGGGTCAGTAAGAGCACTGTGACATTCTTGGTATTATATGTTGATATACTACTGACAAGGAATAACATACCAATGCTACAATCAGTAAAGATAAAATTGTCTAAACATTCCTCCATGAATAACTTGGGAGGAACATCCTACAAATTGGGGATGTAAATCTATATAGATAGATTTAAAAGGATGTTCGGCTTGACCCAATAAACGTATATTCATTTGATGCTAAAGGCGTTTAGCATGGCAAACTCCAAGAGAGGTCTCATGATGATGAGCCATGGAGTGTATCTCTCTAAAATTATCCCCAATTGAAAGAGAGATCGCATGAGTTACTATCATGTATGCAATGAATATACTAGGCCTGATGTTGATCAGTCATATTCTGGAGAAGATCATTGTAAGACAGTGATAAACATCTTTAGGTACTTAACCGGTACTGAAGATGTGATCATGATTCATGGTAGGTCTGAATTAAAACTAGAGAGCTAAATAGACTCAAGTTTTTCAGAATGTCTAAGACGATAACAAATCCACTTTAAGGTAAATCGTTACCTTAAAAGGTGGTGCAGTGAATTGAAAAGGTTCCAAACAACAAAGAGTTGTTGGTTTAGTGACAAAGACAAAGTATATAGCTGTAAATGAAGCTGCAAGTTTTGTTGTTTGGATAAAAAAGTTCATTACAGAACTAGGAATAGTTCCTAAGTCTCATCTTGGATTCAAACATATGTTGCGGCACTTTCATTTGATTAGTGGAATCATTGAAAGAGGAAAAGTCACTATAAAGATAGTGGACTCTCGAGAACAGCATTGCATATCCATCTACTGAAGCTTTATCCAAACAGCAGGATGATCGTCACTTAGAGAAAAAGGGTATTAGATACCTTGGCGATTGGCTTTAGTGCAAGTGGGAGATTAAAAATAGTATGCACACAAGCCAATCATATTTGATATGATGTAGCATATACTTTGTAATCTTATTCGGTTATTAAAGGCATTTTACATTATCTACATGGTGTTGTTATATTAAATGTGATAAACCCATAGTTTTGAGCAATGCTTTTAGAATTATGATGGGGATCATGCTAATGAGATCTAAATTCTAGATAGCTCACAAACTAAAATCGTTCTTAATCGATGGATTACTAAAAAGGGGATTAGTAAATCCGGATAGATTAGTACATATGTTGCTTGCTCTTATGAAGAGGATGATTGATCTCATAATCATTTGTGTGGAGACACTAAAGCAAGTATGTAGGTGCTTATTAGAGAATAAGTTCACCGAACGTGGCTCGCTAAGGAATACCTAATGGAGTTTTACTCGTCTGTCAATAGGATTTTCCTCTAGTGATAGTAGTACAAGTGATCCTTGGACTTGAGATCATCATAATATCTTGTGTATGATGAGTTATACTTTGGGTATATCAAAGGGTATGATTGGGTATAATAAGTTGCACATGGCAATAGGTGAATGGTCAACAAAGAATCTACCACTTCTAGTAAAAGGAGAAAATGTCCTATGTGATTCGATAAATGACGAATCAGAAGTCTTTGGCCAAAGCAGAATGAAATTAGAAAGGAGTTTCTAATTTACATTATCAGAGTTGTGCATTTGAGAATCGAAATACATATAATTAAATAAAATAAGACTTGACAGTAATTCCATGTCTTATATTTAATTGGGACATTGTATGGTAGAAGGATTGAATTGTACGGTAACTATTCACTGAAAGGTTCTTTTGTAATTAATGTTGAAATCTATATTATTTGGAAAGTCGTGATCGCTAAGGGGGCTTACCCTTATTGTAGAATAAATATTATTTTATTAAATGAATTAAATAGTTTAATTTATTTATTTAAATAAGATTAGAATTGTTCTAATTGATTTATTCACAACCGGTTTAATATGGAGAACCTAAAGGGTCACACCGCAAAAGGAAAAATATTTATTTAAGAAGTAAATGACATAATCGTAATAATAAGTTAGGTGTATTTAATTTAATCTATGGAGATAGAATAAATTAAATAGGTTAATATTTATTATTTAATATTTTGGAAATATTAAATATAAATTAATAAGAGGAGTCTTATTATTATTATTACTATTATTATTATTTAATTCCTAATAGGGATTGAGAATTAATTAATAGAAGTACTCTCTCAAAAAATCCTAATTGGATTAGGAGTTTAATTAATTAAAGGAGTTTAATTAAAATAAAAACCCTAATCCTAAATAGTTTAGGAGGGTTCCCTATATCTATAAATAAGAAGAGTCTTATCATGATTTAGGGTTAGACAATTTACACACTCTTCCATGAAAATTGGAGAGAGAGACTACTTGCAATTTCTATAGAGATAGAAACTAGGGTTTTGCCAACACCCATCTTCTTGGATAACTATTATTCCTTGGTGGATCACCTCTAGAGGCCAAACACTTGGGTGGCTAACGTTGATCAAAGGAAGGAATCTCATCGGTGAAATTCAAGGAGAACGCGAAGGAATTGGAGGTGAACTTGTACCCGAGGAAGCACGGTTCTACGAGGGTATAATTTCTTAATCTCTATCTCTTTCGTTAATTGATAATTGAACACAAGGAAAGATCATGGTGATGTTTTGTATGAAAAATTTTAAAATCTGTTTTATCGCGCTTCCGAACTATTTATGTAATTTGATTGCATGTTCGCGCTATATACAAACCTAAATAGTGCGAACATCTATTCGGATACCACTGTTAGGTTTGTATAACGCGAACATGCAATCAAATTACATAAATAAAGCGGAAGCGCGATAAAATCATATTTTAAAATTTTATACAAACCATCACCATGATCATTCTTTATGCACAATTATTAATTAAACGAAAGAGATGGAGAATAAGAATTATTCCCTTGTAGAATTCTAGCTTCCTCAGGTACAAGTTCACCTCCAATTCCTTCGCGTTCTCCTTGAATTCCACCGATTAAATTCCTTCCTTTGATCAACGTTAGCCACCCAAGTGTTTGGCCTCTAGAGGTGATCCACCAAGGAATAATACTTGTTCAAGAATATGGGTGTTGTCAAAACCCTAGTTTCTATCTCTATAGAAATTGTAAGTACTTTCCACAATTCTTATGCACGAAAGTGTAACCCTAATCTATGATAAGACTTCTCTTATTTATAGATGTAGGAAAACCCTTCCCTAAACTATTTAGGATTAGGGCTTCTATTCTAATTAAACTCCTTTAATTAAATTAAACTCCTAATCCAATTAGGAATTCATGTGAGAGTACTTCTATTAATTAATTCCCAATCCCTATTAGGAATTAAATAATAGTAATAATAATAATAATAATAATAATAAGACTCCTCTTATTAATTTATATTTAATATTTCTAAAATATTAAATAATAAATATTAAGCTATTTAATTTATTCTATCTCCATAGACTAAATTAAATACACTAAACTTATTATTACAATTATGTCATTTACTTCTTAAATAAATATTTTCCTTTTGCGGTGTGACCCTTTAGGTTCTCCATATTAAACCGGTTGTGAATAAATCAATTAGAACAATTCTAATCTTATTTAAATAAATAAATTAAACTATTTAATTCATTTAAATAAATAATATTTATTCTACAATAAGGGTAAGCCCCTTAGCGATCAACGACTTTCCAGATAATATAGATTTTAACATTAATCATAAAAGAACCTTTCAGTGCATAGTTACCGTACAATTCAATCCTTCTACCATACAATGCCTCAATTAAATATAAGACATGAAATTACTGTCAAGACTTATTTTATTTAATTATATGTATTTCGATTCTCAAATGCACAACTCTAAATAATGCAAATTAGAAACTCTTTTCTAATTTCATTCTTCCTTGGCCAAAGACTACTGAGTTGTCATTTATCGAATCACATAGGACATTCACATCTTTTACTAGACGTGGTAGATTCTTTGTTGATCATTCACCTATCTCCATGTACAACTTATTATACCCAATCATACCCTTTGTTATACCCTAAAAGTCTTAATGGACATGTCAAAGTATAACTCATCATACACAAGATACTATGATGATCTCAAGTCCAAGGATCACTTGTACTACTATCACTAGAGGAATTCCTATTGAGAGGTGAGTAAAACTCCATTAGGTATTTCTTAGCGAGCCACGTTCAGTGAACTTATTCTCCAATAATCACCTACATACTTGCTTTAGTGTCTCCACATAAATGATTATGAGATCAATCATCCTCTTCTTAAGAGCAAGCAACGTATGTACTAATCTATCCGGATTCACTAATCCCCTTTTTAGTAATCCAACGATTAGGAATGATTTTAGTTTATGAGTTATTTAGAATTTAGATCTCATTAGAATGATCACCATCATGATTCTAAAAGCATTGCTCAAAACTATGAGTTTATCACATTTAATATAACAGCACTATGTAGATAATATAAAATGCCTTTAATAACCGAATAAGATTACAATGTATATGCTACATCATATCAAATATGATTAGCTTGCGTGCATACTACTTTCAATCTCCCACTTGCACTAAAGCCAATTGTCATGGTATCTTATACCCTTCTTCTCTAAGAGACGATCATCGTGCTGTTTGGATAAAGCTTTAGTAAATGGATATGCAATGTTGTTCTTGAGAGTCCACTATCTCTATAGTAACTTCTCCTCTTTCAATGATTCCCAGTTCATTCTGGAGCGCAGCTGCACCACGCAGCTGCGCCGGTTCCCAGTTCATTCTGGAGCGCAGCTGCGCCACGCAGCTGCACCGGACGGCAGAATCCGAAAAATAATTTATTCTTCAATTAAAATAAATGGTTTATTTAATTGATATAAATTAAGAATAAAGGAGTTTATTCATATATGGAATAGGATTCCATGTTTCCTAGAATAAAGGAGTTTATTCACATATGGAATAGGATTCCATGTTTCCTTAAAAATAAAGATGTTTATTTCGATAAGGAATAGGATTCAACATATTTTATTTTCCAACAATTTTAAGTTAAAATAAAAGAGTTTATTTTGAACTTGAAATTGGTTTCCATGTTAATTAAAATAAAGGAGTTTATTTTGCTTTGGAATTTGATTAAAAATAAAAGAGTTTATTTTTTATTCAAAATTGGATAAAATAAAATAAATAAGTTTATTATGATTTAAATTTTGATTAAAATAAAGGAGTTTATTTTTGTTTCAAAATTGGATTTCTAGTAAACTTTTAATTGCCCATTAATTGATATCAATGCATATATGGAATGATTTTATTATTCATGAGATGAATGTTATTTATTGATACATATGGAGATATGTATGATAATAAATAGGGATTGATTATGGACTACTGACCAATGTGTGATTGGATTTATTTTTGTGGATGCTTGAATGAATGGGTTTTTATAAATGGGGTCTGCGTACCTCGTCTTCTCTAATTTTTTCTTGATGTAAATTATATCTTCCTCCTATGTACTTTCTCTTGACTGCTGATCAAGGTTTCTATTTATTGTAAATAGTTTATGTAATAGGTTTACTTAGAATTACTTGAAGAATTGGAGACAAAGGAGCAAGGAGCGCTTGAAGACCCGTTTGTAATAGAGCCCGGGTTTAAATGTAATAGTTATATTTAAATTTTGTTCTTGCATCCTAGGTTTGATCTTTTGGTTCACTTGGTGGCTCTAGTGAACCAAACTAGAATAAAAGTCCATAATCAATCTGGGTATAATATAGTATTCTATATGTGCATGCTTACTATGTATATATTATATATTATACAACATGCTTCGCATGTTAAATAATATGACGCGTATTATATATATATATATATATATATGTGTGTGTGTGTGTGTGTGTGTGTGTGCATGCGCGCTAAACAAGATGAGATTATAATAATAAACCCCTCAAACAAATCATATTAAGTCCTAAGCGTTCAAAGATATTTGGAATATCGAACGTCGCCTTCTAGCATGGTAAAGCAATAGAGTATTAAATATTTAATATGAGTTTGTTGTGTCACCACAAGGCAAGTATTAAAATATTTAAGATGTTGCTTTATCACATTTGATGCTTATAAATAGACTGAACGATGCAGTTTTATTGTGTTACCACAAGGACAGTGTTTTTCTTTCGAATATATGGAAGTGCTAGGTTGGACTTAACTTGGATAATTTTGATTCGGATGTGTCACCACTTGATCAAAATAATCTAAGAGGCAAAATACAAGGAGTTACATAGTGATGTAATTGACAATAGTTGTCTACCTATTTATTTATATATCGTTTGTTGTGACACCACAAGGCTATATACATTTGAAATGGGATCCTTATTCTCACTAGCAAATTTTTAATTAGAATTGCGGAACTATATATTGAGGGTAATATGGTTTGATGAAAATAATGAGGTACCAATTTAAAATAAAGACCTAATTTATTTTGGTAATTAATTAACAAATGAATATATGCTAAAATGTTGTTAAATTACAAATTCATTTACAGAATTTTATAATGTCTAATTCACTATCACTGCGGAGCATATAAGATGCTAATTAACTGGACCAAATAACACGGACTAGTTAAGGAATTTGAGAATAGTTCTCAAGGCTGAAAAGCTATCTTATGTCCTTAATATGTCTATCCTTGCAATGGTTGCAAACAATACCTCTAAGGAAGAGATTGCTACTTTTAGAAAGTAGCAAGATGATGCACAGTTGGCTCAATGCATCATGCTCGCATCCATGAGTAACGAGTTTCAGCATCAGCATGAAACTATGGATGCTCCTACTATACTCCTGCACCTTCAAGGAGTTGAAGGGTGAGGAAAGTAGAACTATTAGATATCAGATATCTAGGGAGCTCTTCCGATCTTGAATGACCGATGGTACTATAGTACAGACAAATGTCCTAAAATGATCAATCTGATTGAACAATTGGGACAACCGATTTTAATGGATGGAGAGTTGATCCAAGATTTGATCTTGCAATCACTTTCGGACTCTTTCTCACAAATTGTTGTGAATTTCCACATGAACAAGCTATATGTCAGCCTGCCTGAGTTTCTTAAACATGTTGAAAACTATAAAGACTCATTTTCCAACCAAGAAAAACCAAGTCTTACTGGTAGATGATTCTTTCAAGAAGCGGAAGAAGGCCAAAGGATCTTCTTAAAAGAAGAACATTTCAAAGAAGGCAAAATGAAAAGGCAAAAACAAAGGACAATAAGAACAAGACTGATGCAGATAGCAAAGGAGTTTGCTTCCACTGTAATAAGCCTGGATACTGGAAAGTAAACTGTAAGGAGAATCTTACAAAGGGTAACCAGAAGAAGCTTAGTGAAGTTTCGGTTACAGATATATATTTGTTCATGATTGAAATAAATTTTTCTGTAAATCAAGGTTCTACTTGGGTATTGGATACCGACTGTAGTTCTAACGTATGCAATTCAATGCAGAGACTAAGCAGAAGTAGAAAGCTAAACAAAGAATAAGTAATCTTATGTGTGGGAATGGAGCAAAGGTTACTGCATTAACCATAGGAACTTATAATTTAGCATTGCCTACGGGCAAGTCTATTAAGTTAATAAGTTGTTATTATGTTCCAGTTCTCTTTAGAAACATTATTACTTCCGTTGTTGGACAACGAAGGTTCTAGTATTATATTTAAGAACAATTGTCGTTCTATTTATAATGATAATGTTTTGTTTGAAACTGAAAGATTACATGATAGACTTTATATACTTGACTTACATGAAAAATAATTTTGCAAATTGAACAAACTAGTAAAAGAAAAAGGAGATGGTCATTCACAGAGTTGAATGTGTATTTGATGAAAAACAAGTCTGAATCATTTGAAATGTTCAAAGAATTCAGAAGTGAAACATATTGACAAAGTATTAAGATTCTTTGATTAGATCGAGGTAGCAATACTTGTGCAATGAGTTTCTAGATCATCTCAAAATGGTATTTTCTCATAATGGACACCTCCTGATATGCAATAATTGATTGGTATATCTAAAAGGAGAAATTATACCTTGTTGGACATGGTGCAGTCCATAATGATTTTTACCGACATTCTAGTATCCATCTGGGGTTATGCCCTAGAAACGGCTGCATATCTACAAAATAAGGTAACCTCAAAAATCTGGCCCTAAGACTCCATAAAGGTTATGGATAGGGAGGATTCCTATTCTTAAGTATGTTAAGATAAGGGGTTGTCCAGCTTATGTGAAAAGGTTTCAAAGATAAGTTTGGGACAAAATTTGACAAGTGAAGATTTGTGGGATATCCTAAAGAAAGTTTAGGGTATGATTACTATAATCTTACACGCTGCCTTATTAGATAAAGGTGTTTATCATTAAAGGAGCTAGTGGGAGGGTAATAGATCTTGAAGGAGTTCAAGAACCACAAAGCACTTTAAGTCGAATAGAGGAACCTGTAGATAGACCTATTGTACCACAACCGAATCGTAAATCTAGAAGAGTACCAAAGATACCTGGGAGGTATGGATTCATCATAGAGGATGATGATGAGGTACGCATTATAGAGGATGATGATCCAGTTATATACGATGAGGATGTGAGTAGAAGACACTTAGAGAAATGGTAGATGGCCATGAAATCCAAAATGGACTCCATGTATGAGAACCAAGTATAGACTCTGGTTACTCCACAAAAGGGCATAGTGCATAGAGTGTGAATATGGGTCGTTAAGAGAAAGACTGGGGCAAATGGCAAGGTGGAGACCTATAAGACCAGACCTGTTTAAAAGGTTTTTCAAGTCAAGGAGTTGACTGTAATAAAACCTTATTACCGGTAATGCTCAAGTCTATTTGGATTTTGCTTGTGATTGCAGCTTATTACGAAATCTGGCAAAATGGATGTGGAGACACCCTTCCTCAATGAAGATTTGAGGAGAATGTATGTATGATACAACTAGAGGAATTTGTTTCAAAGGTTGAAGTAAATCATGTATATAAGCTGCAATGATCCATTTATAGATTGAAGCAAGCTTCTCAAAGATGGAACATTCATTTTGATGAGACAATCAAAAGAGTTTGATTTTATCAGAAATGAGAATGAACCTTGTGTGTACAAAAGGGTCAGTGGGAGCACTTTGACATTCCTAGTATTATATGTTGATATACTACTGATAAGGAATAACACACTAATGCTATAATCAGTAAAGATAAAATTGTCTAAACATTCCTCCATGAATGACTTGGGAGGAGCATCCTCTAAATTGAGGATATAAATCTATATAGATAGATTTAAAAGGATGCTTGGTTTGACCCAAGGGACGTATATTCATTTGATGCTAAAGGCGTTTAGCATGGCAAACTCCAAGAGAGCTCTCATGATGATGAGCCATGGAGTTTATCTCTCTAAAATTGTCTCCAATTAAAAGAGAGATCGCATGAGTTACTATTATGTATGCAATGAATATACTAGGCCTGATGTTGATCAGTCATATTCTGGAGAAGATCACTGTAAGACAGTGATAAACATCTTTAAGTACTTAACCGGTATTGAAGATGTAATACTAATTCATGGTAGGTCTAAATTACAACTAGAGGGCTAAACAGACTCAAGTTTTTCAGACTGACCAAGACGATAACAAATCCACTTTATGGTAAAACGTTACCTTGAAAGGTGGTGTAGTGAATTGGAAAGGTTCCAAACAGCAAAGAGTTACTGGTTTAGTGACAAAGACAAAGTATATAGCTGTAAATGAAGCTGCAAGTTTGATTGTTTGGATGAAAAGGTCATTACAAAACTAGGAATAGTTCCTAAGTCTCATCTCGGATTCAAACATGTGTTGCGGCACTTTCATTTGATTAGCCGAATCATTGAAAGAGGAGAAGTCACTATAGAGATAGTGGACTCTCAAGAACAACATTGCATATCCATTTACTGAAGCTTTATCCAAACAGCAGGATGATCGTCACTTAGAGAAGAAGGGTATTAGATACCATGACGATTGGTTTTAGTGCAAGTGGGAGATTGAAAGTAGTATGCACACAAGCCAATCATATTTGATATGATGTAGCATATACTTTGTAATCTTATTAGGTTGTTAAAAGGCATGTTACTTTATCTACATAGTGCTGTTATATTAAATGTGATAAACCCATAGTTTTGAGCAATGCTTTTAGAATCATGATGGTGATAATGCTAATGAGATCTAAATTCTAGATAGCTCACAAACTAAAATTGTTCCTAATCGATGGATTACTAAAAAAGGGATTAGTGAATCCTGATAGATTAGTACATACGTTGCTTGCTCTTATGAAAAGGATGATTGATCTCATAATCATTTGTGTGGAGACACTAAAGCAAGTATGTAGGTGCTTATTAGAGAATAAGTTCACTAAACGTGGCTCGCTAAGGAATACCTAATGGAGTTTTACTCGCCTGTCAATAGGAATTCCTCTAGTGATAGTAGTACAAGTGATCCTTGGACTTGAGATCATCATAATATCTTGTGTATGATGAGTTATACTTTGACATGTCCCTTAAGACCATTAGGGTATATCAAAGGGTATGATTGGGTATAATAAGTTATACATGGAGATAGGTGAATGATCAACAAAGAATCTACCACTTCTAGTAAAAGGAGAGAATGTCCTATGTGATTCGATAAATGACAACTCAGAAGTCTTTGGCCAAAGCAGAATGAAATTAGAAAGGAGTTTCTAATTTACATTATCAGAGTTGTGCATTTAAGAATCGAAATGCATATAATTAAATCAAATAAGACTTGACAGTAATTCCATGTCTTATATTTAATTGGGACATTGTATGGTAGAAGGATTGAATTGTACAGTAACTATGCACTGAAAGGTTCTTTTGTGATTAATGTTGAAATGTATATTATCTGGAAAGTCGTTGATCGCTAAGGGGGCTTACCTTTATTGTAGAATAAATATTATTTAATTAAATGAATTAAATAGTTTAATTTATTTATTTAAATAAGATTATAATTGTTCTAATTGATTTATTCACAACCGGTTTAATATGGAGAACCTAAAGGGTCACACCGCAAAAGGAAAATATTTATTTAAGAAGTAAATGGCATAATTGTAATAATAAGTTAAGTTTATTTAATTTAATCTATGGAGATAGAATAAATTAAATAGCTTAATATTTATTATTTAATATTTTGGAAATATTAAATATAAATTAATAAGAGGAGTCTTATTATTATTATTATTATTATTATTATTATTATTATTATTATTATTATTATTATTATTATTACTATTACTATTATTTAATTCCTAATAAGGATTGAGAATTAATAAATAGAAGTACTCTCTCATAAATTCCTAATTGGATTAGGAGTTTAATTAATTAAAGAAGTTTAATTAAAATAAAAACCCTAATCCTAAATAGTTTAGGAGGGTTCCCTATATCTATAAATAAGAGAAGTCTTATCATGATTTGGGGTTAGACAGTTACACACTCTTCCATGAGAATTGGAGGGAGAGAGTACTTGCAATTTCTATAGAGAAAGAAACTAGGGTTTTGCCAACGCCCATCTTTTTGAACAACTATTATTCCTTGGTGGATCACCTCTAGAGGCCAAACACTTGGGTGGCTAACGTTGATCAAAGGAAGGAATCTCATCGGTGAAATTCAAGGAGAACGCGAAGGAATTGGAGGTGAACTTGTACCCGAGGAAACACGGTTCTACGAGGGTATATTTTCTTAATCTCTATCTCTTACGTTAATTGATAATTGAACACAAAGAAAGATCATGGTGATGGTTTGTATAAAAAATTTCAAAAATCCGTTTTATCGCGCGAACACAAAGAAATAATGCGGAAGCGCAATAAAATGGATTTTGAAATTTTTCATACAAACCATCACCATGATCATCCATGTGCTCAATTATCAATTAAACGAAAGAGATAAAGTATGAGAATCATACCCTTGTGAACCATGCTTCCACAGGTACGTGTTCACCTCCAAATTCTTCGCGTTCTCCTTGAATTCCACCGATTAAATTCCTTCCTTTGATCAACGTTAGCCACCCAAGTGTTTGGCCTCTAGAGGTGATCCACTAAGGAATAATAGTTGTTCAAGAAGATGGGTGTTGGCAAAATCCTAGTTTCTATCTCTATAGAAATTGCAAGTACTCTCTCTCTCTCTCCAATTCATATGGAAGAGTGTGTAACTATCTAACAGTCTAACTGATTAACCCTAAATCATAATAAGACTCCTCTTATTTATAAATATAGGGAACCCTCCTAAACTATTTAAGCTTAGGGTTTTATTTTAATTAAACTCCTTTAATTAATTATGCTCCTAATCCAATTAGGAATTCATGAGATAGTACTTCTATTAATTAATTCTCAATCCCTATTAGGAATTAAATAATAGTAATTGTAATAATAATAAGACTCCTCTTATTAATTTATATTTAATATTTCCAAAATATTAAATAATAAATATTAAGCTATTTAATTTATTCTATCTCCATAAATTAAATTAAATACACTTAACTTATTGTTACAATTATGTCATTTACTTCTTAAATAAATATTTTCCTTTTGCGGTGTGACCCTTTAGGTTCTCCATATTAAACCGGTTGTGAATAAATCAATTAGAACAATTCTAATCTTATTTAAATAAATAAATTAAACTATTTAATTTATTTAAATAAATAATATTTATTCTACAATAAGGGTAAGCCCCATTAGCGATCAACGACTTTTCAGATAATATAGATTTCAACATTAATCAAAAAAGAACCTTTCAGTGTGATAAGTAGGTTTCATGCCTACTTATTGGATACTATTTGGTTTCATTTGTTGCTTATCTAATATCTACTTAGTATGTTTTCATGCATTTTTCCCTTTCTTTCGGTTTTGTTTCACTATTTGCATTCTATGGCTTTTGTACGGTTTTTGGGTAGTTTGACACGGGTTTTGATGCATTCGTTGTTTGGGAGCTAATTGACTATTTGTTGTTTGTACAGGACACGAGAATCGAGAAATCAAGCTACAGCAGTACAGCAACAAGATTAACAGCCGGCGCAGCTGGGCCCAGCTTGGCCTGGTGGCTGGCGTAGCTGCACCCCTCCTGCTCCTTCCCTGCCTCCCGGCGCAGCTGCGCCCCTTTTGCAAAGGGCGTCGGTGCAGCTGCGCCTGTCGCCAGCCAGCCATGCAGACACGTTCCAGCCAGCGAAGCAGCACTTCCATAAAATCATGCAATGTCAGATTTTGAGGTTTTAGTGGAGCAAAACTTTATTAGTGGGAATCAGAATAAGTCAAATGAAGACAAATTATGCATATAATATATTCAATTTAGAATTCAATTTTGAGAGAGCTCTCCTGCTACACGAAAATTAGTTAGTTTTACTGCATTATTAGCTTAAAAATAAAAACACTCCAGCTGAGCTTCAATTTGCTTGGAAAACTGAAGAATGGAGCTGTATGGACGTTGAAGTGAAGCTTGGGAGCAAGAAATCAAGAATCAACATAACTTGAAAAATCACCAGAAGTTGTAGAACGGAAATAGAGAGCATTAATATTTCATGTTTTTGATTAATTTTTCATATTCTGTAATTATGATGATGAACCAATTGTGTATGATGAATTTTATTATTATTATCATGAACTAAATTTAATTCTTGGGATTATAATGGATCTTGTGCTTAACTGAAAATTGATATGCTTCCTTATTATTGCTAGTTGGTTATGAAATGAATGTCTAGCATAATCTATGCTTAATGTTTAATTGCTTGATCACCAATTACTATGATAATTTATATGGAATTGAGAAAGGAAATATAATTTGAGATCTAATTATGCTAGCATATGTTCATAATATTTACACTCCTCGTGAAATTATGTTTCGTGCTTAGGATAGAGATATACCGAAGCACCATATGTGGCCAATTGAAAACTTGCTCTTAAACCCTTTTGATTGTAATTCACATAGAGATATAGTGCGTTAGTCATCTAGGGTGTTCACATTCATTCTATCAATTGTGGATTTAGTGTGATATGAATATGGTGCATCGAGAGGTGGTCATATTTTACATTCGTGTTCTCGACCAACATTTCATAGTAGTCAATTAGCAACAATAGAAAGCATGGAAATCTAAGTTTGCATTAAGTGAAATTATAATCCCAAGCCCATAAAATCTGTATTTGTACAATAATAAGTTGTTCTATTTGTTTCATTAGTAATCATTAGGTAATCTCATCACTGAAATCTATTGTTTAAAGAGATCAAGATAATTATAAAATCGGTGTTTGTTGTCATAAATGCAATTCAATTCCTCGTGGGATCGATACTCTACTTACTTTATATTACTTGTGGATCACGTGCACTTGCGTGTATGAGTCATATTTGTTATACATACAAATATCCCAACAAGTTTTTGGCGCCGTTGCCGGAGACTTGTAATTATGTTTATAACTTTCATCATCAATTTAAATTAGATTGGTTTTAGTTAAACAAATCTGTTCTTATCCTAATTCTATTTTATTTTCTTCTACATTGTGATAGGTGCTCTTGAGTAGTGTATGCATACTCGATCGAAGAATCCTAACCTATTGCCTTTCGTGGATAACATTGAGAAAAGGGTTCAACAGTCAAGAAAGTGTGCTGAAAATACTCTGGAGGATCTAGACCAACCACAACCAATGGCGGGAGAAGCACAAAAAGCATTGAAAGATTATACTACGCCAAGGATCAATGATTTGCAATCAAATGTCTCAAGGCCGGCCATAACAACCAATTCCTTTGAAATCAAACCAGGGACTATCCATATGATCCAAAATTCTGTCCAATTTGGGGGAATGGTGGTTGATGACCCAAATGAGCACTTGATAAATTTTTTGGAGATCTGTGATACATTCAAATTCAGTGGGATTTCAGAAGATGCAGTGAGATTGCGGTTATTCCCATTCACATTGAGGGATAAAGCAAAACGTTGGCTACACTCACTACCACCGGGATCTATTACTACTTGCAAGATTTGGCGCAGAAATTCTTAGCAAAATTCTTCCCACCGGCCAAAACTGCCAAGTTAAGAAATGACATCTCTTCATATGAGCAACATCATGGAGAATCCTTGTACGAGACATGGGAGCGGTACAAGGAACTATTGAGAAAGTGTCCACATCACGGTTTGTCGCAATGGATGCAGCTTAACACATTTTACAATGGGTTAAAAATTCAAACACGGGCAGGCATTGATGCAGCTTCGGGAGGAGCATTTATGGGTAAAAACTATGACGAAGCTTATGAACTTTTGCAGACCATGGCTGCAAATAACTATCAATGGCCATCTTCTAGATCCAACCAACCAAAGGTAGCAGGGATATTAGAGGTTGACACAACCACTTCACTTCAAGCCCAGATTTCGGCTATAGTCAAAACGATTGACAACCTATATGAAGGAAAAGGGCAGCAAGTCTCCATGATTTGTGAGCTTTGTGCAGGTTCACACTCTTCTGATCAATGTGCCATCAATGCTGAGTCTGTGCAATTTGTGAGCAACCACCAGCGGCCAACAAATCTATATCAGAACAACTACACTTCGGGGAATATGAATCACCCCAACTTCTCATGGAGCAACCGTCAAGATCATCAACAAGCTCCAAAACCTCTCAATCCTCCGGGGTTCCACATTTAGCAACAAGTCTCAGCTACTGATAAGAAGGTTGCTGAAATGAGTGAAAATTTGGACAGATACATGGCCAAAACCGATAAGTTGGAACAAGGCCAAACATTAGGTTTCAAGAATTTGGAGAATCAAATGAGTCAATTGTTCAACTTGTTATCTAGTAGACCTCAGCGAGCCCTTCCTAGCGACATAGAAATCAATCCAAGGAGAAATGGAAAGGAGCAATGCCAAGCTATCACCACCAGAAGTGGGAAGCAAACCCTGCCAACCAGCGCAGCTGTGACCCCTGTCACACGAGAAGACAGCGCAGCTGCGCCCCTCTCCAGCGCTGGATTCATCTGGCGCAGCTGTGCCCATTTTGCAAAGGGAGACGGCGCAGCTGCACCCTTCCCCAGAAACTGCCTCTGCTGAACTTTTTGAAGAGGAGGATAGCCTGGAGAAATCTAAGCCCAGACCAACAAAAAGAACAGAAAAGACTCAACCTCCTCCCACCAAATATTACCCACCAGTTCCGTACCCTCAGAGGCAGCAAAAGCAGAAAATGGACAAGCAATTCTCTAAGTTTCTTGAGGTTTTCATAAAGCTTCAGATCAATATACCATTTACAGAAGCCTTAGAACAAATGCCGAACTATGCCAAGTTCATGAAGGGAATTATGTCAAGGAAGAAGAAATTGCAAGATTTTGAAATTATAGCTTTGACAGAGGAATGCAGTGCGGTATTACAAAGGAAGCTACCTCCAAAATTGAAGGATCCAGGCAGTTTCACCATTCCTTGCACCATTGGAGACCTGTCGTTCAAGAAATGCTTATGTGATCTTAATGCAAGCATCAATCTCATGCCGTTGTCCGTCCTTACTCAGTTGGGATTACCAGCACCCAAGCCAACAAATGTCTCGCTTCAGCTAGCGGATCGTTCAGTCACATACCCAAGAGGAATTATGGAAGATGTTCTTGTTAAGGTTGATAAGTTCATATTCCCAGCGGACTTCATAATCCTAGACTTCGAGGAGGACAAGGACATTCCCATTATACTTGGGAGGCCATTTCTAGCTACCGGGAGAACTCTCATTGATGTGCAAAAGGGAGAATTGACAATGAGGGTTCAAGCCCAAGAAGTCACCTTTAATGTCTTTAAAGCTATGAAATTCCCGACCGAAGAAGAGGATTGTTTCCGAGTTGATACCATTGAAAATACAGTGAACGAGGAATTCATTAAGGCCACACATAGTGACTTGCTTGAGATGACATTAACAGGAGACATCGACTTGGACGAGCCCGAGAATTATGAGTATGTTCATTTTCTAGATGTAATACCTAGGATGGAAAAATTCAAGGTACTTATTGAGGCCTTGAAAAGCTCAAATGATGCCTCATCTCATTTGAAGCCATCTAGAGAGGCACCTCCAAAGCTTGAGCTTAAGCCCTTACCAAGTCACCTCAGGTATGCATATCTAGGCACTTCAGATACTTTACCTGTCATTATTTCCTCTGCACTAACCTCGTTGCAGGAAGGCAAACTATTAAGAATCCTCAGAGAATTCCAAGGGGCTATTGGATGGACCATTGCAGATATAAAAGGAATCAGCCCCTCATTTTGCATGCACAAGATTCTGATGGAAGATGACAGCAAACCCACCATTGAACATCAAAGAAGGCTGAATCCCATCATGAAAGAAGTAGTGAAAGTTGAAATTCTAAAATGGCTAGACGCCGGAATCATATATCCCATCTCCGATAGTCCGTGGGTAAGCCCGGTGCAGTGTGTACCCAAGAAGGGAGGAATAACTGTGGTAAGAAATGAAAACAACGAGCTGACACCAACGTGAACAGTCATGGGATGGAGAGTCTGTATGGACTATCGAAAGCTCAACAAAGCCACGAGGAAAGACCATTTTCCACTTCATTCATAGATCAAATGTTGGACAGACTTGCAGGGCATGAGTACTACTGTTTGCTAGACGGATATTCTAGTTATAATCAAATTGCCATCGCTCCAGAGGATCAAGAGAAGACCACTTTTACTTGTCCATATGGAACTTTCGCTTTCAGGCGAATGTCTTTTGGTCTCTGTAATGCTCCAGCTACATTTCAACGGTGCATGATGGCAATATTTTTTGACATGGTGGAAATCAACATGGAAGTCTTCATGGATGATTTTTCAGTGTTCGGAAATTCCTTCGATAGTTGTCTAGAGAATTTGGTCATGGTACTAAAGAGATGCGTGGAAACAAACCTCGTGCTTAATTGGGAGAAATGTCACTTCATGGTTTAAGAAGGAATAATCTTGGGTCACAAGGTCTCAGCAAAAGGGTTGGAAGTGGATAAGGCAAAATTAGAAACCATCGAGAAACTGCCTCCACCGACTTCTTTAAAAGGAGTTCGAAGTTTTTTGGGCCATGCTGGATTCTACCGGAGATTTATCAAAGATTTCTCCAAAATCACAAAACCCTGTGCAATCTATTGGAAAAGGATGTTCCATTCATATTCAATGAAAATTGCTTAGTAGCCTTTGAGTTATTGAAAAAGAAGTTGACATCGGCACCTGTGATTGCGGCACCGGATTGGTCTCTTCCATTTGAGCTTATGTGCGATACTAGTGACTACGCTGTGAAAGTAGTATGCACACAAGCTAATCATATTTAATATGATGTAGGATATACTTTGTAATCTTATTCATTTATTAATAAAAGAATTGATTTTCTTAAAAGGCATTTTATATTATCTACATAGTGCTGTTATATTAAATGTGATAAACCCATAGTTTTAAGCAATGCTTTTAGAATCATGATGGTGATCATGCTAATGAGATCTAAATTCTAGATAGCTCACAAACTAAAATTGTTCCTAATCGTTGGATTACTAAATTCGGGATTAGTGAATCCGGATAGATTAGTACATACGTTGCTTGCTCTTAGGAAGAGGATGATTGATCTCATAATCATTTGTGTGGAGACACTAAAGCAAGTATGTAGGTGCTTATTAGAGAATAAGTTCACTGAACGTGACTCGCTAAGGATTACCTAATGGAGTTTTACTTGCCTGTCAATAGGAATTCCTCTAGTGATAGTAGTACAAGTGATCCTTGGACTTGAGATCATCATAGTATCTTATGTATGATGAGTTATGTTTTGACATGTCCCTTAAGACCTTGTGGGTATATCAAAGGGTATGATTGGGTATAATAAGTTGTACATGGAGATAGGTGAATGATCAACAAAGAATCTACCACGTCTAGTAAAAGATGTGAATGTCCTATGTGATTCGATAAATGACAACTCAGTAGTCCTTGGCCAAGGCAGAATGAAATTAGAAAGGAGTTTCTAATTTGCATTAATTAGAGTTGTGCATTTGGGAATCAAAATACATATAATTAAATAAAATAAGACTTGATAGTAAATCCATGTCTTATATTTAATTGGGACATTGTATGGTAGAAGGATTGAATTATACGGTAACTATTTACTCAAAGGTTCTTTTGTGATTAATGTTGAAATCTATATTATCTGGAAAGTCGTTGATCGCTAAGGGGCTTACCCTTATTGTAGAATAAATATTATTTATTTAAATGAATTAAATAGTTTAATTTATTTATTTAAATAAGATTAGAATTGTTCTAATTGATTTATTCACAACCGGTTTAATATGGAGAACCTAAAGGGTCACACCGCAAAAGGAAAATATTTATTTAAGAAGTAAATGACATAATTGTAATAATAAGTTAAGTGTATTTAATTTACTCTATGGGGATAGAATAAATAAAATAACTTAATATTTATTATTTAATATTTTGAAAATATTAAATATAAATTAATAAGAGGGGTCTTATTATTATTATTACTTTTACTATTATTTAATTTCTAATAGGGATTGGGAATTAATTAATAGAAGTACTCTCCCATGGATTCCTAATTGGATTAGGAGCATTATTAATTAAAGGAGTTTAATTATAATACAAACCCTAATCCTAAATAGTTTAGGGAATGGTTATTCCTACATCTATAAATAAGAAGGGTCTTATCATATATTAGGGTTACACACTCTTGCATTAGATTGTGGAGAGTGCTTACAATTTCTATAGAGATAGAAATTAGGGTTTTGCCAAATACCCAACTTCTTGAATACTTGTTCTTCCTTGGTGGATCACCTCTAGAGGCTAAACACTTGGGTGGCTAACGTTGATCAAAGGAAGCTTAATTCTACGAGGGTATAATTCTTATTCTCTTTCTCTTTCGTTTATATCGTTAATTGAGCACATTGATCGATCATGGTGATGGTTTGTATAAAAATTTTAAAATCCGTTTTATCGTGCTTCCGCTCTATTTATGTAATTTGATTGCATGCTCGCGTTATATACAAACCTAACAGTGGTATCAGAGCCTAATCATGTGCTAATTATCGATCTTGATGATTCCATGTATGAATTGATATGCGATACGATCGGATTTTGGGCTGAAGAAAATTTTTTCTGAATCTGCGTCGCGGCGCGGCCGCGCCGCTTCCAGTTCATTTTGGAGCGCGGCCGCGCCCTAACCCAGAAAACGTTTCTAGGGGTGCAGCGCGACCGCGCCACTCCTAGTTCAAATTGGAGCGCGGCCGCGCCGGTGTCCAGACTTTGAAATTTTTTTATTTTTCTCAATTAAAATAAATGGTTTATTTAATTGATAAAAGTTTAAAATAAAAGAGTTTTTTTATCTAGAATAGGATTTCAGATTGTTAAAATTAAAGGAGTTTAATTTGGATTTGGTTTTTGATTAAAATAAAAGAGTTTATTTTGTTTAAAAACTAAATATTAGCAAAACTTTTACCCATTAATTGATATCAATGCATATATGGAATGGTTTTATTATTCATGGGATAAATGTTATTTATTGATACATATAGAGATATGTATGATAATAAATAGGTATTGATTATGGACTGTTGACCAATGTGTGATTGGATTTATTTTAGTGGATGCTTGAATGTATGGGTTTTTATAAATGGGGTATGCGTACCTCGTCTTCTCTAATTTTTCTTAATGTAAATTATATCTCCCTCCTATGTACTTCCCCTTGACTGCTGATCAAGGTTTCTATTTATTGTAAATAGTTTATGTAATAGGACTAGTTAGAATTAATTTTTTGAAGAATTGGAGACAAAGGAGCAAGGAGCGCTTGAAGACCCGTTTGTATTGGAGCCCGGGTTAAAATGTAATAGTTATATTTAAATTTAATTCTTGCACCCTAGGTTTGACCTTTTGGTTCACTTGGTGGCTCTAGTGAACCAAACTAGAATAAAAGTCCATAATCAATCCGGGTAGAATATAGTATTCTATATGTGCATATTTACTATATATATATTATATATTATACAATATGCTTCGCATGTTAAATAATATGACGTGTATTTTATATATATATGTGCATGCGCGCTAAACAAGATGAGACTAATAATAACAAACCCCTCAAAGTAATATATTAAGTCCTAAGCGTTCAAAGATATTTGGAATATCGAACGTCGCCTTCTAGCATGGTAAAACAATAGAGTATTAAATATTTAATATAAGTTTGTTGTGTCACCATAAGGCAAGTATTAAATATTTAAGATGTTGCTTGATCACATTTGATGCTTATAAATAGACTGAACGATGTTGTTTTGTTGTGTCACCACAAGGACATTGTTTTTCTTTCGAATATATGGAAGTGCTAGGTTGGACTTAACTTGGATAATTTTGATTCGGATGTGTCACCACTTGATCAAAATAATCTAAGAGGCAAACTGCAAGGAATTACATAGTGATGTAATTGACAATAGTTGTCTACCTATTTATTTATATATCGCTTGTTGTGTCACCACAAGGCTATATACATTTGAAATGGGATCCTTAATCTCACTAGCAAATCTTTAATTAGAATTGCCGAACTATATAATGAGGGTAATATAGTTTGATGAAAATAGTGGGAGATACCAATTTAAAATAAAGACCTAATTTTATTTTGGTAATTAATAAATTGAATGTATGCTAAAATGTTGTCTATTTCACATGCAGAATTTAAAAAATGTCAAACTCACTATCACTGCGTAGCATACTTGATGCTAACAAACTGACCAGACCGAATTACACAGACTGGTTAAGGAATCTGAGAATTGTTCTCACTACTGAAAAGATTTCTTATGTCCTAAATTCGCCAGTCCCTGCAAGTGTTGCAGAAACAGCCTCTGAGGAAGAGATTGCTACTTTCAGAAAGTGGCAAGATGATGCAATCTTGGCTCAATGCATCATGCTCGCATCCATGAGTAACGAGCTTCAGCATCAGCATGAAACTATGGATGCTCCTACTATATTGCTGCATCTCAAAGAGTTGTATGGTGAGCAAAGTAGGACTGCTAGATATCAGATATCTAAGGAGCTCTTCCGATCTCGTATGACCGAGGGCACTGTTGTTGAGACTCATGTCCTTAATATGATCAATCTGATTGAACAGCTTGGACAGCTTGGGTTCGTGATGGATGGGGAGTTAAGTCAAGATTTGATCTTGCAGTCACTCCCGGACACCTTCTCACAATTTGTTGTGAATTTTCACATGAATAAGTTGGATGTCAGCTTGCGTGAGTTACTAAACATGTTGAAAACTGCTGAATGTCACTTCTCATCCAACAAGAACCAAGTCTCACTAGTGGATGATTCTTCCAAGAAAAGGAAGAGGCCCAAGGTATCTTCTGAAAAAGAAGAAAAACAAGAAGGCTAAGGGCAAGGCAAAGAGGAAGGATAAAAATAAACCTGATCCAGATAGCAAAGGAATTTGCTACCATTGCAATAAATCGGGACACTAGAAGAGGAACTGCAAGGAGTATCTTGCGGACCAAAAGAGGCTTGGAGAAGCTTCGACTTCCGATCTAGGTTTGTTCATGATTGAAATTAATTTTTTTGAAAGTCAAAATTCTACTTGGGTATTGGATACCGCCTGTAGTTCTCACATATGTAATAATGTGCACGGACTAAGCAGAAGTAGAAAGTTGGACAAGGATGAAGTCGTCCTACGAGTGGGAAACGGAGCAAAGGTTGCTGCATTAGCTGTAGGGACTTATCGTTTAGCACTGCCTTCGGGCAAGTTCATTAGTTTAAATAATTGTTATTATGTTCCGACACTCATTAGAAACATTATTTCAATTTCTGTATTGGATATGGATGGTTTTGATATTATAATAAAGAACAACATTTGTTCTATTTATAATAAAAAAAATGTTTTATATGGTGTTGGGAACTTACTGAATGGACTATGCATACTTGACTTGCATGAAAATATACTTCAAATTGAACAAACTAAGAAAAGAAAAAGAGATGATGTTAATTATACCTTTATGTGGCACTGTAGACTCGGTCATATCAATGAAACAAGATTATCCAAGTTGCATAAAGATGGGCTTTTAGAGCTATCTGATTACGAATCATATCCAACTTGTGAATCTTGTCTCATGGGTAAGATGACTAAATCTCCTTTTAGTGGAAAAGGAGAAAGAGTTATAGAGTTGTTAGCGTTGGTACACACATACGTATGTGGACCTATGACAACGAATGCACGTGGAGGGTATTCTTATTTTATTACTTTCACTGATGATCATTCTAGATTTGGATATGTGTATTTAATGAAATACAAATCTGAATCGTTTGAAAAGTGCAAAGAATTCAGAAGTGAAGTAGAGAAACAAACTGGTAAGAGTATTAAGATTCTTCGATCAGATCGAGGAGGGGAATACTTAACCAATGAGTTTCTCAATTGTCTCAAAGAAAATGGTATAATCTCACAATGGACTCCACCAGGGACGCCACAGTTGAATGGTGTATCTGAAAGGAGAAATCGAACATTGTTGGACATGGTTTGATCCATGATGAGTTTTACCGACCTTCCAGTATCCTTCTGGGGTTATGCCCTAGAATCGGCTGCATACCTACTTAACAAGGTACCTACCAAATCCGTCCCAAAGACCCCATATGAGATATGGACAGGGACGAAACCAAATCTTAAGCATGTTAAGACTTGGGGTTGTCCAGCTTATGTCAAAAGGTTTGAGCAAGATAAGTTGATGACTAGATCCGACAAGTGTAGATTTGTGGGATACCCTAAAGAAACATCAGGGTATTATTTCTATCACCCGACTGATCAAAAGGTGTTTGTTGCGAAACACGTTACTTTCTTGGAAAAGGAGTTTATCCTTGAAGGGGTCAGTGGGAGTAAGATATATCTTGAAGAAGTTCAAGAACCACAAAATACTACGGATCAAAGTCAGGTACCTGACCAAGTAGAAGAACCTACTGTACCACTACCTATTCGTAAATCTGGAAGAGTACCGAAGATACCTGATAGGTATGGATTCATCATAGAGGATGATGATGAGGTACTCATCATAGATGATGATGATCCATTGACTTACGAAGAGGCTATGAGTAGTGAAGACTCAGAGAAATGGCAAGAAGCCATGAAATCCGAGATGGACTCCATGTATGAAAACCAAGTATGGACTTTGGTTTCACCACCTGAGGGCATTAAGCCTATTGGGTGTAAATGGGTCTTTAAGAGAAAGACTGGAGCAGATGGCAAGGTTCTACCTATAAGGCCCGACTGGTTGCAAAAGGTTTCAAACAAAGACAATGAGTTGACTATGATGAAACCTTCTCACCAGTAGCTATGCTCAAGTCCATTCGGATTTTGCTTGCAATTGCAACTTATTATGACTATGAGATCTGGCAAATGGACGTAAAAATGGCCTTCCTCAATGGAGAGCTTGAGGAGAATGTATATATGATACAGCCAGAGGGTTTTGTTTCAACGGTTGGAACAAACCAAGTCTGTAAGCTACAATGATCCATTTATGGATTGAAGCAAGCTTCTCGAAGGTGGAACATCCGTTTTGATGAGATAATCAAAAGGTTTAATTTTATCAAAAACGAGGATGAACCATGTGTGTACAAGAAGGTTAGTGGGAGCGATATTCCATTCCTTGTATTATATGTTGATGACATATTACTGATAGGGAATGATGTTCCTATGCTACAGTCGATCAAAATTTGGTTATCTAAACATTTCTCCATGAAGGACTTGGGTGAGGCGTCCTATATTTTGGGGATAAAGATCTGTAGAGATAGATCTAAAAGGATGCTGGGCTTGACCCAAGGCAAATACATTGACTCGATGCTAAAGAAGTTTAGCATGGAAGATTCCAAGAGAGGTCTCATGTCGATGAGCCATGAAATACATCTCTCCAAGAAACAGGCCCCAAAGACACCTGAGGAGAGAGACCGGATGAGTAAGATTCCTTATTCTTCCGCAATAGGATCTATCATGTACGGTATGATATGTACTAGACCAGATGTCGCTCATGCACTTAGTGTGACGAGCAGATATCAGTCGAATCCAGGAGAAGAGCACTGGAAGGCTGTGAAAAACATCCTAAAGTACTTGAGAAGAAATAAGGATGTATTTCTTGTCTACGATGGGTCTGAATTGAAACTAGAGGGCTATACAGACTCAAGTTTTCAAACAGACCAAGATGACTATAAATCCGTTTCAGGGTATGTGGTTACCTTAAACGGTGGCGCAGTGAGTTGGAAGAGTTCCAAGCAGTAAACAGTTGTTGATTCAGTGACAGAGGCAGAGTACATAGCTGCAAGTGAAGCTGCAAAGGAAGCTGTTTGGATGAAGAAGTTCATAACTGAACTTGGAGTGGTTCCTAGCATTAGAGGAGTCATACCTTTATTTTGTGACAACACTGGAGCTGTTGCGCAGGCTAAGGAACCCAGGTCTCATCAGAAATCCAAACACGTGTTGCGACGGTTTCATTTGAATAGAGAGATCATTGAAAGAGGAGATGTCACCCTGGAGCGTGTGGACTCTCAAGACAACATTGCAGATCCATTTACTAAAGCTTTAACTCAACAGCAGTTTGATCGTCACTTAGAGAAGATGGGTATTAGATACCATGGCGATTGGCTTTAGTGCAAGTGGGAGATTGAAAGTAGTATGCACACAAGCCAATCATATTTGATATGATGTAGCATATACTTTGTAATCTTATTCATTTATTAATAAAAGAATTGATTTTCTTAAAAGGCATTTTATATTATCTACATAGTGCTGTTATATTAAATGTGATAAACCCATAGTTTTGAGCAATGCTTTTAGAATCATGATGGTGATCATGCTAATGAGATCTAAATTCTAGATAGCTCACAAACTAAAATTGTTCCTAATCGTTGGATTACTAAATTGGGGATTAGTGAATCTGGATAGATTAGTACATACGTTGCTTGCTATTATGAAGAGGATGATTGATCTCATAATCATTTGTGTGGAGACACTAAAGCAAATATGTAGGTGCTTATTAGAGAATAAGTTCACTAAACGTGGTTCGCTAAGGAATACCTAATGGAGTTTTACTCGCCTGTCAATAGGAATTCCTCTAGTGATAGTAGTACAAGTGATTCTTGGACTTGAGATCATCATAGTATCTTGTGTGTGATGAGTTATACTTTGACATGTCCCTTAAGACCCTTAGAGTATATCAAAGGTATGATTGGGTATAATAAGTTGCACATGGAGATAGGTGAATGGTCAACAAAGAATCTACCACTTCTAGTAAAAGGAGAGAATGTCCTATGTGATTCGATAAATGATCACTCAGAAGTCTTTGGCCAAAGTAAAATGAAATTAGAAAGGAGTTTCTAATTTACATTATTAGAGTTGTGCATTTGAGAATCGAAAACATATAATTAAATAAAATAAGACTTGACAGTAATTCCATGTCTTATATTTAATTGGGACATTATATGGTAGAATGATTGAATTGTATGGTACCTATTCACTAAAAGGTTCTTTTGTGATTAATGTTGAAATCTATATTATCTGGAAAGTCGTTGATCGCTAAGGGGGCTTACCCGTATTGTAGAATAAATATTATTTATTTAAATGAATTAAATAGTTTAATTTATTTATTTAAATAAGATTAGAATTGTTCTAATTGATTTATTCACAACCGGTTTAATATGGAGAACCTAAAGGGTCACACCGCAAAAGAAAAATATATATTTAAGAAGTAAATGGCATAATCGCAATAATAAGTTAAGTGTATTTAATTTAATCTATTGAGATAGAATAAATTAAATAGCTTAATATTTATTATTTAATATTTTGGAAATATTAAATATAAATTAATAAGAGGAGTCTTATTATTATTATTACTATTACTATTATTTAATTCCTAATAGGGATTGAAAATTAATTAATACAAGTACTCTCTCATAAATTCCTAATTGGATTAGGAGTTTAATTAATTAAAGGAGTTTAATTAAAATAAAAACCCTAATCCTAAATAGTTTAGGAGGGTTCCTTATATCTATAAATAAGAGAAGTCTTATCATGATTTAGGGTTAGACAATTTACACACTCTTCCATGAGAATTGGAGAGAGAGAGTACTTGCAATTTCTATAGAGATAGAAACTAGGGTTTTGCCAACACCCATCTTCTTGGATAACTATTATTCCTTGGTGGATCACCTCTAGAGGCCAAACACTTGGGTGGCTAACGTTGATCAAAGGAAGGAATCCCATCGGTGAAATTCAAGGAGAACGCGAAAGAATTGGAGGTGAACTTATACCCGAGGAAGCACAGTTCTACGAGGGTATAATTTCTTAATCTCTATCTCTTTCGTTAATTGATAATTGAACACAAGGAAAGATCATGGTGATGGTTTGTATAAAACATTTTAAAATCCGTTTTATCACGCTTCCGCACTATTTATGTAATTTGATTGCATGTTCGCGTTCATCTTTATTTTTACAATCCGTTTTATCGCGCTTCTGCACTATTTATCTAATTCATTTATCGAATTTTTACGATAAATTCCTTCCTTTGATCAACGTTAGCCACCCAAGTGTTTGGCCTCTAGAGGTGATCCACCAAGGAATAATAGTTGTTCAAGAAGATGGGTGTTGGCAAAACCCTAGTTTCTATCTCTATAGAAATTGCAAGTACTCTCTCCCTCTAATTCTTATGGAAGAGTGTGTAACTCTCTAACAGTCTAACCGTCTAACCCTAAATCATGATAAGACTCCTCTTATTTATAGATATAGGGAATCTTCTTAAACTATTTAGGATTAGGGTTTTTATTTTAATTAAACTCCTTAAATTAATTAAACTCCTAATCCAATTAGGAATTTATGAGAGAGTACTCCTATTAATTAATTCCCAATCCCTATTAGGAATTAAATAATAGTAATAATAATAATAAGACTCCTCTTATTAATTTATATTTAATATTTTCAAAATATTAAATAATAAAGCGGAAGCGCGATAAAATCAGATTTTAAAATTTTATACAAACCATCACCATGATCTTTCTTTATGAACAATTATTAATTAAACGAAAGAGATGGAGAATAAGAATTATACCCTTGTAGAATTCTAGCTTCTTCAGGTACAAGTTCACCTCCAATTCCTTCGCGTTCTCCTTGAATTCTACCGATTAAATTCCTTCATTTGATTAACGTTAGCCACCCAAGTGTTTGACCTCTAGAGGTGATCCACCAAGGAATAATACTTGTTCAAGAAGATGGGTGTTGGAAAAACCCTAGTTTCTATCTCTATAGAAATTGTAAGTACTTTCCACAATTCTTATGCAAGAATGTGTAACCCTAATCTATGATAAGACTTCTCTTATTTATAGAGGTAGGAAGACCCCTTCCCTAAACTATTTAGGATTAGGGTTTCTATTCTAATTAAACTCCTTTAATTAATTCTGCTCCTAATCCAATTAGGAATTCATGAAAGAGTACTTCTATTAATTAATTCTCAATCCCTATTAGGAATTAAATAATAGTAATAGTAATAATAATAAGACTCCTATTATTAATTTATATTTAATATTTCTAAAATATTAAATAATAAATATTAAGCTATTTAATTTATTCTATCTCCATAGACTAAATTAAATACACTTAACTTATTATTACAATTACGTCATTTACTTCTTAAATAAATATTTTTCTTTTGCGGTGTGACCCTTTAGGTTCTCCATATTAAACCGGTTGCAAATAAATCAATTAGAACAATTCTAATCTTATTTAAATAAATAAATTAAACTATTTAATTCATTTAAATAAATAATATTTATTCTACAATAAGGGTAAGCCCCCTTAGCGATCAACAACTTTCCAGATAATATAGATTTCAACATTAATCATAAAAGAACCTTTCAGTGCATAGTTACCGTACAATTCAATCCTTCTACAATACAATGTCCCAATTAAATATAAGACATGGAATTACTGTCAAGTCTTATTTTATTTAATTATATGTATTTCGATTCTCAAATGCACAACTCTAAATAATGCAACAAATTCCTCTGGCTGTATCATACATACATTCTCCTCTGGTTGTATCATACATACATTCTCCTCAAGTCTTCATTGAGGAAGGGCGTCTCCACATCCATTTTGCCATATTTCGTAATAAGCTACAATCACAAGCAAAATCCAAATGGACTTGAGCTTTACCCGATAATAAGGTTTTATCACAGTCAACTCCTTGACTTGAAAAACCTTTTAAACAGGTCTGGTCTTATAGGTCTCCACCTTACCATTTGCCCCAGTCTTTCTCTTAAAGACCCATATTCACCCTCTAGGTACTATGCACTTTAGTGGAGTAACCAGAGTATATACTTGGTTCTCATACATGGAGTTCATTTCGGATTTCATGGTCATATGCCATTTCTCTGAGTGTATACTACTCAATGTCTCATCGTATAAAACTGGATCATCATCCTCTATGATGCGTACCTCATATATTGTTAGGTTTGTACATAGCGCGAATATGCAATCAAATTACATAAATAGTGCGGAAGCGCGATAAAATCAGATTTTAAAATTTTATACAAACCATCACCATGATCTTTCTTTATGCACAATTATTAATTAAACGAAAGAGATGGAGAATAAGAATTATACCCCTGTAGAATTCTAGCTTCCTCAGGTACAAGTTTACCTCCAATTCCTTCGCGTTCTCCTTGAATTCCACCGATTAAATTCCTTCCTTTGATCAACGTTAGCCACCCAAGTGTTTGGCCTCTAGAGGTGATCCACCAAGGAATAATACTTGTTCAAGAAGATGGGTGTTGACAAAACCCTAGTTTCTATCTCTATAGAAATTGTAAGTACTCTCTACAATTCTTATGTAAGAGTGTGTAACCCTAATCTATGATAAGACTTCTCTTATTTATAGATGTAGGATAACCCTTCCCTAAACTATTTAGGATTAGGGTTTCTATTCTAATTAAACTCCTTTAATTAAATTAAACTCCTAATCCAATTAGGAATTCATGTGAGAGTACTTCTATTAATTAATTTCCAATCCCTATTAGGAATTAAATAATAGTAATAGTAATAATAATAATAATAAGACTCCTCTTATTAATTTATATATAATATTTCTAAAATATTAAATAATAAATATTAAGATATTTAATTTATTCTATCTCCATAGACTAAATTAAATACACTTAACTTATTATTACAATTATGTCATTTACTTCTTAAATAAATATTTTTCTTTTGCGGTGTGACCCTTTAGGTTCTCCATATTAAACCGGTTGTGAATAAATCAATTAGAACAATTCTAATCTTATTTAAATAAATAAATTAAACTATTTAATTCATTTAAATAAATAATATTTTATTCTACAATAAGGGTAAGCTCCCTTAGCGATCAACGACTTTCCAGATAATATAGATTTCAACATTAATCATAAAAGAACCTTTCAGTGCATAGTTACCGTACAATTCAATCCTTCTACCATACAATGTCCCAATTAAATATAAGACATGGAATTACTGTCAAGTCTTATTTTATTTAATTATATGTATTTCGATTCTCAAATGCACAACTCTAATTAATGCAAATTAGAAACTCCTTTCTAATTTCATTCTGCTTTGGCCAAAGACTTCTGAGTCGTCATTTATCGAATCACATAGGACATTCTCTCCTTTTACTAGAAGTGGTAGATTCTTTATTGATCATTCACCTATCTCCATGTATAACTTATTATACCCAATCATACCCTTTGATATACCCTAAAGGTCTTAAGGGACATGTCAAAGTATAACTCATCATACACAAGATACTATGATGATCTCAAGTCCAAGGATCACTTGTACTACTATCACTAGAGGAATTCCTATTGACAGACGAGTAAAACTCCATTAGGTATTCCTTAGCGAGCCACGTTCAGTGAACTTATTCTCTAATAAGCACCTACATACTTGCTTTAGTGTCTCCACACAAATGATTATGAGATCAATCATCCTCTTCATAAGAGCAAGCAACGTATGTACTAATCTATCCGGATTCACTAATCCCCTTTTTAGTAATCCAACGATTAGGAACAATTTTAGTTTGTGAGCTATCTAGAATTTAGATCTCATTAGCATGATCACCATCATGATTCTAAAAACATTGCTCAAAACTATGGGTTTATCACATTTAATATAACAGCACCATGTAGATAAAGTAAAATGCCTTTAACAAACGAATAAGATTACAAAGTATATGCTACATCATATCAAATATGATTGGCTTGTGTGCATACTACTTTCAATCTCCCACTTGCACTAAAGCCAATCGCCATGGTATCTAATACCCTTCTTCTCTAAGTGACGATTATCCTGCTATTGGATAAAGCTTCAGTAGATGGATATGCAATGCTGTTCTCGAGAGTCCACTATCTCTATAGTGACTTTTCTTCTTTCAATGATTTTACTAATCAAATGAAAGTGCCGCAACACATGTTTGAATCCAAGATGAGACTTTTGGAATAAACTTTTCATCCAAACAATCAACTTGCAGCTTCATTTACAGCTATATACTTTGTCTTTGTCATTAAACCAGCAACTCTTTGCTGTTTGGAACTTTTCCAATTCACTGCACCACCTTTCAAGGTAACGTTTTACCCTAAAGTGGATTTGTTATCGTCTTGGTCAGTCTGAAAAACTTGAGTCTGTTTAGCCCTCTAGTTTTAATTCAGACCTACCATGAACCATAATCACATCTTCAGTACCAGTTAAGTACCTAAAGATGTTTATCACTGTCTTACAGTAATCTTCTCCAGAATATGACTGATCAACATCAAGCCTAGTATATTCATTGCATACATGATAGTAACTCATGCGATCTCTCTTTCAATTGGGGACAATTTTAGAGAGATTCTCTCCATGGCTCATCATCATGAGACCTCTCTTGGAGTTTGCCATGCTAAACGCCTTTAGCATCAAATGAATATACGTTCCTTGGGTCAAGCCGAACATCCTTTTAAATCTATCTATATAGACTTATATCCCCAATTTATAGGATGCTCCTCCCAAGTCATTCATGGAGGAATGTTTAGACAATTTTATCTTTACTGATTGTAGCATTGGTGTGTTATTCCTTGTCAGTAGTATATCAACATATAATACCAAGAATGTCACAGCGCTCCCACTGACCCTTTTGTATACACTAGGTTCATTCCCGTTTTTGATAAAATCAAACTCTTTTGATTGTCTCATCAAAATGAATGTTCCATCTTTGAGAAGCTTGCTTCAATCCATCAATGGATCATTGTAGCTTAAAACACGATTTGCTTCAACCTTTGAAACAAATTCCTCTGGCTGTATCATACATACATTCTCCTCAAGTTTTTATTGAGGAAGGACGTCTTTACATCCATTTTGCCAGATTTCGTAATAAGCTGCAATCACAAGCAAAATCCAAATGAACTTGAGCATTACCCGGTAATAAGGTTTTATTACAGTCAACTCCTTTACTTGAAAAACCTTTTAAACAAGTCTGGTCTTATAGGTCTCCACCTTGCCATTTGCCCCAGTCTTTCTCTTAAAGACCCATATTCACACTCTAGGTACTATGCCCTTTTATGGAGTAACCAGAGTCTATACTTGGTTCTCATACATGGAGTCCATTTTGGAATTCATGGCCATCTGTCATTTCTCTGAGTGTCTACTACTCATAGCCTCATCGTATATAACTGGATCATCATCCTCTATGATGTGTTCCTCATCATCATCCTCTATGATGTGTACCTCATCATCATCCTCTATGATGAATCCATACCTCCCAGGTATCTTCGGTACTCTTCCAGATTTACGATTCGGTTGTGGTACAATAGGTCTATCTACAGGTTCCTCGGTTCGACTTAAAGTGCTTTGTGGTTCCTGAACTCCTTCAAGATCTATTACCCTCCCACTAGCTCCTTCAATGATAAACACCTTTATCTAAGAAGGCAGCGTGTAGGATTATAGTAATAATACCCTAAACTTTCTTTAGGATATCCCACAAATCTGCACTTGTCAGATTTTGTCCCAAACTTATCTTTGAAACCTTTTCACATAAGCTGGACAACCCTTATCTTAACATACTTAAGATTAGGAATCCTCCCTATCCATAACTTTTATGGAGTCTTGGGGCCAGATTTTTGAGGTTACCTTATTTTGTAGATATGCAACCGTTTCTAGGGCATAACCCCAGATGGATACTAGAATGTCGGTAAAAATCATTATGGACTGCACCATGTCCAACAAGGTACAATTTCTCCTTTTAGATACACCAATCAATTATTGCGTATCAGGAAGTGTCCATTATGAGAAAATACCATTTTGAGATGATCTAGAAACTCATTGTACAAGTATTCTTTCCTCGATCTGATCAAAGAATCTTAATACTCTGTCAATATGTTTCACTTCTGAATTCTTTGAACATTTCAAATGATTCAGACTTGTATTTTATTAAATACACACATTCAACTCTTTGAATGACCATCCCCTTTTCTTTTACTAGTTTGTTCAATTTGCAAAATAATTTTCATGTAAGTCAAGTATACAAAGTCTATCAAGTAATCTTCCAGTTTCAAACAAAACATTATCATTATAAATAGAACAACAATTGTTCTTAAATATAATACCAGAACCTTCCTTGTCCAACAACGGAAGTAATAATGTTTCTAAAGAGAACTGGAACATAATAACAACTTATTAACTTAATAGACTTGCCCATAGGCAATGCTAAACTATAATTCCTACGGTTAATGCAGCAACCATTGCTTCATTCTCCACGCGTAAGATTGCTTATTCTTTGTTTAGCTTTCTACTTCTGCTTAGTCTCTGCATTGGATTGCATACGTGAGAACTACAACCGGTATCCAATACCCAAGTAGAACCTTGACTTATAGAAAAATTTATTTCAATCATGAACAAACCCATATTTGTAACCGAAGCTTCACTAAGCTTCTTCTGGTTACCCTCTAGTTTTAATTCTAGTATCCAGGCTTATTGCAGTGGAAGCAAACTCCTTTGCTATCTGCATCAGTCTTGTTCTTATTGTCCTTTATTTTTGCCTTTCCTTTTACCTTCTTTGAATTGTTCTTCTTTTAAGAAGATCCTTTAGCCCTCTTCTGCTTCTTAGAAGAATCATCTACCAGTAAGACTTGGTCTTTCTTGGTTGGAAAGTGACTCTTTACAGTTTTCAACATGTTTAAGCAACTTAGGCAGGCCGACATATAGCTTGTTCATGTGGAAATTCACAACAATTTGTGAGAAAGAGTCTAGAAGTGATTGCAAGATCAAATCTTGGATCATCTCTCCATCCATTAAAACCCAGTTGTCCCAATTGTTCAATCAAATTGATCATTTTAGGACATATGTCTGTACTGTAGTGCCATCGGTCATTCTAGATCGGAAGAGCTCCTTAGATATCTGATATCTAATAGTCCTACTTTCCTCACCCTTCAACTCCTTGAAGGTGCCGGAGTACAGTAGGAGCATCCATAGTTTCATGCTGACGCTGAAGCTCGTTACTCATGGATGCGAGCATGATGCATTGAGCCAACTGTGTATCATCTTGCCACTTTCTAAAAGTAGCAATCTCTTCCTCTGAGGCATTGTCTGCAACCATTGCAGGGATAGGTATATTAAGGACATAAGATAACTTTTCAGCCTTGAGAACTATTCTCAAATACTTTAACCAGTCCTTTTAATTTGGTCCGGTTAATTAGCATTTAATATGCTCCGCAGTGATAGTGAATTAGACATCGTAAAATTCTGTAAATGAATTTGTAATTTAACAACATTTTAGCATACATTCATTTTAATTAATTACCAAAATAAATTAGGTCTTTATTTTAAATTGGTATCTCCCACTATTTTCATCAAACTATATTACCCTCATTATATAGTTCGGCAATTCTAATTAAAGATTTGCTAGTGAGAATAAGGATCCCATTTCAAATGTATATAGCCTTGTGGTGACACAACAAACGATATATAAATAAATAGGTAGACAACTATTGTCAATTACATCACTATGTAACTCCTTGTATTTTTCCTCTTAGATTATTTTGATCAAGTGGTGACACATCCGAATCAAAATTATCCAAGTTAAGTCCAACCTAGCACTTCCATATATTCGAAAGAAAAACACTGTCCTTGTGGTGACACAACAAAACAGCATCGTTCAGTCTATGTATAAGCATCAAATGTGATAAAGCAACATCTTAAATATTTAATACTTGCCTTGTGTGACACAACAAACTTATATTAAATATTTAATACTCTATCGCTTTACCATGCTAGAAGGCGACGTTCGATATTCCAAATATCTTTGAACGCTTAGGACTTAATATAATTTCTTTGAGGGGTTTGTTATTATTTGTCTCATCTTGTTTAGCGCGCATGCACATATATATATGTATAAAATACGCGTCATATTATTAAACATGCGAAGCATGTTGTATAATATATAATATATACATAGTAAGCATGCACATATAGAATACTATATTATACCCGGATTGATTATGAACTTTTATTCTAGTTTGGTTCACTAGAGCCACCAAGTGAACCAAAAGGTCAAACCTAGGGTGCAAGAATTAAATTTAAATATAACTATTACATTTAAACCCGGGCTCTATTACAAACGGGTCTTCAAGCGCTCCTTGCTCCTTTGTTTTCAATTCTTCAAAATTAATTCTAACTAGTCCTATTACAAAAACTATTTACAATAAATAGAAACCTTGATCAGCAGTCAAGGGGAAGTACATAGGAGGGAGATAGAATTTACATTAAGAAAAAATTAGAGAAGACGAGGTACGCAGACCCCATTTATAAAAATCCATACATTCAAGCATCCACTAAAATAAATCCAATCACACATTGGTCAATAGTCCATAATCAATCCCTATTTATTATCATACATATCTCTATATGTATCAATAAATAACATTCATCCCATGAATAATAAAATCATTCCATATATGCATTAATATCATTTAATGGGCAATATTAGTTAGTATAAAATTCAATTTCAACTCCAATTAGTTATCATGGAATCCAATTCCAACTCTAATTAGTTATCATGAAATCCAATTTCAATTAAAATAAACTTCTTTATTTTAATCATATTCCAAATCAAAATAAACTCTTTTATTTTAATTTATCCAATTTTTGAATAAAAATAAACTCCTTTATTTTTAATCAAATTCCAAATCAAAATAAACTCCTTTATTTTAATTAATATGGAAACCAATTTCAAGTTTAAAATAAACACCTTTATTTTTAACTTAAAATTGTTGGAAGATAAAATATGTTGAATCATATTCCTTATCAAAATAAACATCTTTATTTTTTAAGGAAACATGGAATCCTATTCCATATGTGAATAAACTCCTTTATTCTAGGAAACATGAAATCCTATTCCATATGTGAATAAACTCCTTTATTCTAGGAAACATGGAAACCTATTCCATATGTGAATAAACTCCTTTATTCTAGGAAACATGGAATCATATTCCATATATGAATAAACTCCTTTATTCTAGTTAACGTAGAATCCAATTCCAAGTTCAAATAAAACTTTTAATTTTAATTATATTCCAATTCAAAATAAACCTTTTATCTTAATTGAAAATAAATAAAATCAAAATAAATAAAACAAAATAAATAAAATAAATAAAATAATTTTACACAAACAATTATGCCCAATTAAATTGTTCTTAACACATATCAATGTATATACAGAATCAAAACAATTAATAATTCGCATAAAGTTTGGCTCTGATACCACTGTTAGGTTTGTACATAGCGCGAATATGCAATCAAATTACATAAATAGTGCGGAAGCGCGATAAAATCAGATTTTAAAATTTTATACAAACCATCACCATGATCTTTCTTTATGCACAATTATTAATTAAACAAAAGAGATGGAGAATAAGAATTATACCCTTGTAGAATTCTAGCTTCCTCAGGTACAAGTTCACCTCCAATTCCTTCGCGTTCTCCTTGAATTCCACCGATTAAATTCCTTCCTTTGATCAACGTTAGCCACCCAAGTGTTTGGCCTCTAGAGGTGATCCACCAAGGAATAATACTTGTTCAAGAAGATGGGTGTTGACAAAACCCTAGTTTCTATCTCTATAGAAATTGCAAGTACTCTCTACAATTCTTATGTAAGAGTGTGTAACCCTAATCTATGATAAGACTTCTCTTATTTATAGATGTAGGAAAACCCTTCCCTAAACTATTTAGGATTAGGGTTTCTCAAGTCTTATTTTATTTAATTATATGTATTTCGATTCTCAAATGCACAACTCTAATTAATGCAAATTAGAAACTCCTTTCTAATTTCATTCTGCTTTGGCCAAAGACTTCTGAGTCGTCATTTATCGAATCACATAGGACATTCTCTCCTTTTACTAGAAGTGGTAGATTCTTTATTGATCATTCACCTATCTCCATGTATAACTTATTATACCCAATCATACCCTTTGATATACCCTAAAGGTCTTAAGGGACATGTCAAAGTATAACTCATCATACACAAGATACTATGATGATCTCAAGTCTAAGGATCACTTGTACTACTATCACTAGAGGAATTCCTATTGACAGACGAGTAAAACTCCATTAGGTATTCCTTAGCGAGCCACGTTCAGTGAACTTATTCTCTAATAAGCACCTACATACTTGCTTTAGTGTCTCCACACAAATGATTATGAGATCAATCATCCTCTTCATAAGAGCAAGCAACGTATGTACTAATCTATCCGGATTCACTAATCCCCTTTTTAGTAATCCAACGATTAGGAACAATTTTAGTTTGTGAGCTATCTAGAATTTAGATCTCATTAGCATGATCACCATCATGATTCTAAAAACATTGCTCAAAACTATGGGTTTATCACATTTAATATAACAGCACCATGTAGATAAAGTAAAATGCCTTTAACAAACGAATAAGATTACAAAGTATATGCTACATCATATCAAATATGATTGACTTATGTGCATACTACTTTCATATATATATTCGAACTTTGTAGGTAAAACAACGTCGCAAGTCACTGCACCTATTTTTCTTATCACTACAAAAGAAACCTTAGACTCAACGTTTCATTCTTACTAATTGTTATATCCCATTCCAGGAAGATATTTTCAAGAAAATGAAACTACTTGTCTCAAATTTCTCACTTTTGTCGATGTTAATTCGTATCTTTCTTCTGTCTATCTTCAGCAGCTAACAATCTTGCTCTTATCAACTTTGATGATTTCTGCAATCTTCTATACTAATTCAGGTTCTAGAAGTCAACGTTCACAAATCTTCTGACAGTGTAATGGAGCTCTGCACTTCCTATCGTACGATGCTTCGTAAGACGTTTGCTAATATTTGCGTAATAGTTCTTAACATATCTTCTAACGTTCGGGTCGTTTCTTTGCCCTACACGTCGGTGTGAGGACGATATGTTGGGTTAATTTCTACTTCGCGTTCCCATGCATTTTTGCAAAACATCCAAAAATTTAATGAAAAACGTGAATCTTGATACGATACATATGACACTGAAATATCTTGTCCGAAATAATTCTTCGACATACAACTGTGCTAACTGATCTGATTTGAACGGACTCTTGATCGACAAGAAATGCTCGTATAAAACTTTATCTCTAACTTCCGAAATTAACGGAAATTATATTCTCAACTCCATAGAGTTAAACGATTTTCTATCTGAATAACTTCTCCTCTAGCCCTCTCGAACACCTTACATTACTATTCCCATTTGGTCCAAAAATTTCATGGTTCGATACCCAATCCAAACCTAGGAAAACCTCAGATTTTTTTCTCGAGTCAACTTGGAGTTAAATCTACTGACATCATGTAACCTTTAATATCTACATAGAAACATTTTTACGTATTAACCTAACAGGAAACATTATTCGTGATTCCTATATTTAAGGAAATGGTCTAACTCTTCTCGAAGTAAATAAAATTTCTAGCAAATTCGTCGAACATAACGTAACATATAGCACTCGAATCACATAACACGCAACATTTAGATCATTGATCAGATTAGTACCTTGCATTGCGCCCTTCACCGTCATCTCGAATGTATGTTCGGTTGGTTGACTTGGCGGCGCTAATTCGACAATCACCAAATTACCACTGTTGTTGCTTCCCTTGCCTCCGCTTGCTTTTCCTACTGCTTTCTTTGGGCAATCTCTAGCCAAGTGTTCCTTCGATCCACACGTGAAACACGCTCCTTTCCTCGGACTCGGACAATTCGGTGCAATGTGGTCCACACGTGAAACACGCTCCTTTCCTCGGACTCGGACAATTCGGTGCAATGTGGCCCTTCAAGCCACAATTAAAGCACACCCTTTTTCCCTTCAAGCAAACACCTACATGCTTCTTTCCACAGTTGTTACATGCTTCCACCTTCTTTACTTGCTGATTGCCAACGATAACATTATCGGTCCACTTTCTTTTCTGAGTATTACTAGTACGGCTACTACTTGTATTATTCCCACCTTCACCTTTCTTTTCTCTCTGTTCCTGATTATATGGCAGCGCGTTACGTTCCCTTTCTTCGACAAACGGCCTATCCAACCCTGTTGTGAACGAGTTCGGTTGAAACATCGAGATTTGACTATATAGCCAGGCATTCAGAGTATTTGCAAGTGTTCCTACTAACAAATTCACCAACTGCGGTACTGGGTTGACGTTAGCTTCACTATTACGTGTATATCCCTCGGGGGTCTGTTGACGCTGCTGTCTCTTTCTAGGCGGCATCTCTCTGTTTTTTTTAAACAAAAAATAAAATTATATGCGCTTATTAGATCATCACTCCATTTCTTAAGTATTCAACATTTAACTCAAACAATTTAGGTTAAACATTTAACACATAACATCTTCAAATAAAACTGATATTTCATTCACTCAAAAGTCTTAAACATAGAAAGATAGTATCACTACTATTTACATCAACTATCCCAAGATCAAACAATCTTTAGGATTAAATAGTCATATTCTATTGTGTATAATCACGCTGGAATTTACATCATTAACTACCATATATATTTACATAAACTTTAATTCGTCTCCTATCACGGCCTACAAGGGCATCGAACCACATTCCTACGTTCCTCCTCCATAATACAGAACATCGTCCTGCGATCCAACATGTATGATGGTAAGTCCTCGAACTGAACTGGATAGTGGAGAACTCGATCCTGGGCCCTATCAATTGCTCTCTGAAAGATGTAGTCTGTCTCCTCAATTTTAGCCTTCTTTACACGTTCGCCTTCCTCGAAAATTTCTACACGTCGAGCGATGTTCATCAAAGCATCCTCTGCTCTAGCACGTTCCACTGACTCCTCACTCAAATCATCCTTCAGTTTTTGAATCTCAAGTTTCATCTTCTCATTCTCAGCTAACAGGTCTTCCTTGACTCGTCTTCAACATGATCTATACGTTTAGAAGTCCTCAATCCTTCGTGTCTTCAGCTCTTGGCCGCTCTGTTGACTTCTATCTCAAGTCATCGTTCGTAACCTCGTTCCTAGTTAATAGCTATTTTCTTTAATACTCTGACTGAGCTAATATCTGCTCCACATCTGCAAATTATGTGTAAGGTTTCAAAACACGTCACTCTTCTGCTCTTGAACAACTCATCGTATTGTTGTCATCCTTTCAAACTCCTCTTCTTCTTCCTATAACTCTTTATTATTGTCATAAATCTAATCGTTCATCACAGAACCGATAAAGTTAAGGGTAACACTTTGGAATTCTCCTCTTCTTCCTCACATGTCTCCATGTTTTTCTCCAGCTCAAGCACAAGCATCGGCTTGATCCTACCATAGTCACCAACGAAAATGCTTCCCTTGGCACTAGACTGTTACTCGACACATAAGCACATTAGTTATTAACACATAAGCACATAAAGTCTTTTATTATGTTTAATGAATTTCCCTTAATTCATTCCTTAGAACTCGATGAGAGTTTATCACCACTATATTTTCTGACTCTTAAAAGGCTAGTACCCTAAGGTTTCCCCACCTAAGGTTCATAACCTACAGCTTTGATACCAACCTGTGACACCCCCAAATTCGGGTACTTCAATTCCACAGATTTGGTGTTCACTTTCAAAATAACCTCATGATCTTTCACATCTAACTACCCACAACAAAAGATAATAGCAATATAATAAAATTTAAATAATGATTTCTCCCATGGAAGGTTACATCATCATAGCTAAAACAATCCCAGGTCATCTAACCTTTATTACATCAATTGCGAAAACATAAAACATACATATAAACACCATCACGTCTATTACAAAATCTTCATGAAATAAAACTAACTAACATCTACTATTACAGCGTCTTGTCTTTGCCCTTTTTTGTAGATGGCTCTTCAAACTTCTTGTTTTCATCTACGTTGTTTTGTGCAAGAGTGAGTGAACAATTGCCCACAAAATAATAAAGTACAATAATAGCATATGAATCACAATCGACTGAGCTTTAGTTGGTAAAATATTCTTACCAGAACCAATAAGCTTTACTTAAAAGGTACGTAGAAGATATTCAAAGGAATAATGAACTATTAAACTGAACAACAGATATCAACATCAAGGAATACACTGAGGGTCACAAGACCATGAACTACATCTAGGTTATCAAGTATTTCTACTTTAACATTTAACAGTCTAAACGACTATAATCATCATCTATGTCCTAGGTTAACAGATGTTTTTACTGTAACCTTTAGCAGTCTAAACGACTACATGGACCATCATCTCGTACTCCAGGTGATCAACCCCTTCGTACTATGTATTGCGCAAACATTTTAACGCTATCGCATTGCTCTAAAAATAATTCCCCTGATACAGGGTTGTTCATCTCAGCTTGATCATTGAATTCCGTACCAAAATAAGTTTGGTTTGGAATTAACTTCAAAGAAAATCTAAATTTTTAGAATATACATCAACTATGTCCTAATTGAATCAATAAGGGATCTTTAGAATTCTCATCAACTATGTACTAGTTGAATCATTAAAGTATTCTAGCCGCTAAAGGATTAATACAATGCTAATCAATTTCAAGAGTTGAATAATAACGTTTCACAACTGAATAAACATCACATGGCAAAGCTATGCTTTTGAAAGAATTTAGAAAGCTAAATTGGAAATTCTAAACTTAGAATAGTTCAGGAACCTTTCTTTAACTAATGTAAACAGAGATTAGAGCTTATACGACATAAAGTAAAGTTAGGAATTTAGAAGAATAAGAACTTGCTTATTACATGATAAAGGAATTTGCTCCACAAAGACTAGGGTTAGAGTACTTGTATTAAAATAACAAGTTAAATAATAAGAACTTGCTCAATGTAAGGAGAGGAATAAGAAAACTTGCTCAATATAAAGTTAGAGTTTAGACACTTGCGTATTCATAAACAAGATATAGATATGAGACTGGCTTAATGTAAAAGTAGGGTCTAGAGACTTACTTAATGTAAAAGAGATAGAGTTTAGAAACTTGTGAATAAATAACAGGTTAAAGATAGAAAACTTGCTTAAAGAATTAAGTAGGAATAAGATACTTGCTCAATGAAAAGTAGAGTTAAGAAACTTGCCTCGTGCGTAGATTACAAAATAAAAATACACGTTCCTTAATCAACATATACATCCGGTTTGTAAAACAGTAACAATAATTAGTTATAGTATTATAAACACATCAGGATTTATTCTCATCCAAAATTCCATTTTAATATCTCAATTGACACCGGACAATCTGCAGTGGGTATATGCTTACCACCCATTACAGTATTTTAGTATTCATTTTATACCTTAGCCTAAGCTTTAGGTATGTTTACGATATCATAACATGATCACAAAGAAAGAATAAAATTTTTACTCTCTTCTTTTTACTCTTTATTTATTTATTTTTTATTTTTTATTTTTTTTGTTCCCGCCGGGGCGAGAAAATCCTTCACAAAATCTCGTCGGGGCAAGCTCCCGCCATGGCGAGGAAATCCTTCACAAAATTCTCGCCGGGGCGAGCTCCCGCCGGGGCGAGAATTTCCTTCACAAAATTCCCGTCGGGGCGAGAATCACGAATTTTAGTTTCTGCAGTTCGCGAAGAACGCAGAAACAGGCCAAAATTTCCAAACTTGTTATTCTAATCGTCAAATTAAACACACCCAGACACTATAGTTCAAATATAATTGTTACCCAAGCCTTCTAACATGATTCTAACAACTTAAATCACATAAACCATGAATCTAAGAATCAAATTTGAGGTTTCTATCAGTTTATCAAAGTTTCTACAATTTCAACAAAATCACACATAACAGGTGTGACACCCCCAAATCCAGGTACTTCAACACCACAGATTCGGTGTTCACTATATCATACATTCAAGACTAACTACCCATAATAGAGATAATATAATTAAACTGAATGAAACATCTTCCCACAAAAAGGGGTTACATCTCAAATCTCTTAAATAAATAAATCCCAGGTTATCTAACCTCTATTACATCAATGCGGAATTAAAACATAAGATTTAAATAAGTCTTTTACAAAGAACTGAAACAAATAGACTAAACGTCTTCATTTGCTCATCTTGCCCTTGCCTTTGCTAGTGGACGGCTCATCTAGTTTCTCAGTCTTAGCTGTAATGTTTTTAATGCAAGAGTGAGCAAACAATTGCCCACAAGTATGAAAACAATAACATTTATATGATTATTGGAATAAATCTTACTGAGGAGTAATAGTTTTTTTGAAGTCAACCAATGACAAATCAAAAATCTGAAAGCTCAAAAGAATGTTTAGCTCAAGAACTGATTATAGATTCAAGAATAAAAGTGTATCTGAGGGTCTCAAGACCTCGAACTATGTCCTAGGTTAACAAGTATTTCTATCGTAACCTTTAACAGTCTTATTGACTATGGACCATCCATCTCGTACTCAGGGGGATCAACCCTTTGTACAATGTATAGTGCACAAACATTTTAACACTATTGCGTAATATAATCCCCTATATTAGGGTTGTTCATCTCAGTTTTACCGTTAGAGTCCATACCAAATGAAGTTTGGTTTGGAATAGCTTCAACAGAAATTCTAAATTTTAGAACGATCATCAACTATGGACTAGCTGAATCAAAAGGGTTCACTAGCCATATAACAGTTTATTTACAATAACAATACAATCTTTGTAAGAATGGAACTACAATAACAGTAGAATTCAAGGATTATAAACGAATACATTGGAGTAACGCATTTGAAGGTCTAGAGTACTTAATCAACTTATGATCGTTGAGTAATATGAAAAACCTTGCTTGAATAATAATAATAACCAAGGTTAGAGAACTTGCTCAATGAAATATAGGATTTAGAAACTTGCTTAATGAAGGTAAAGTTTTAAGGAACTTGCCTCGTGCGTAATCTACCCAATCTCAATTTATGTTCACCAAACGTCCGACATTCCATTAGGATCACAATGTAAGTTAGTTCATTACAACTATGACTACAATTTCACTTTCCACTTTAGTACAAAATACCAACTTAAACTCATGATCCGAACTCTCTAACTAACCACATAGCACAAATCAGAAATCTATACCATCACATAACATAAGACATGGCATATAATTAACATCTCCAATTCTTACGGATATCGAGTTACAAATCTTTATAACTTATTGATTCATAACTTATAATCATCAAATGAGTAACTACATTATGTTATTAAGCCTCACTATATGCTTTACAATTCTCCACATACATTAGAATAAGCTAACTTATCACCATCCAAGTTATGCATGTAAAAACTCATCACTGGGTCTGTTCTGAAAACTGGCGCGGTCGCGCCGCTTTTACTCTTGGAACCAGCGCGGCCGCGCTGCACACATACAGGGACTGAGTGCTGGCGCGGCCGCGCTACTTTTGCACTAGAAACCAGCGCGGCCGCGCTGCGACACAGACTCGGTTGCTGCAGCGCGAACAGACTCTGTTCCAACCAATTTCATAATTTCAACACCTTAAATCACATTTAGCCAATCACAAACGTTATAAACTCAACAAGTACACAACTTAAATATTTACAAAATTATTTCAACATCTTAGAACCTTCAAATAACTAAATTAAAGATTCAAACATCACAATTCATGTTCTATTTCATTTTCTTGACATATTAGTGAAATTATATACCACGAATTCGTTTCTATACCATTTTAATCCGTTCCAGTTACATTGTTTTCGTTTCTCAGTAAATTACAACTAACAACAACTAATTTAACATTCTAAGCATGAATTGACCCTCAATTTTGTACTTAAAACAGGCCATAAGAACACTGTGAAACCAACAAGTTTAATTATTTTTATTTCATGCTTATACACAAATTCTAATTATAGAAAACCATTTACAGAGACTATCTAACACATTATACATACTCACAAACATTTATAACCAACATATAATCAAATCCTAACACTGTAGTTCATCAAGAGTTTTCACATGAAATTTACTTCAAGAAATATAAAATAAAACTTTAGAATTAGTTTATTACCTTCAATTCTTCTTTGGACTTAGAATCGGTATTTGATTGCTTGGCAATTCTTCTCCAATTTCCAGATTACAGAGAACACACACTCTCAATTCCTCTAAACTTACTCTCAAAGTTACTCTCAAAGTGAGCACTGATCTTTTTGCTCAATGAAAATAAACTGATATAACCTTTATTATTTTAACGTAAAATTTAACTAGCTAGTCAGTTATCAAAACCATCAGTTAACAAATTCAAAAGGTCATAAGACCTTGTTTGGCAAAACTAGATTAACTTGGAAATTCAAAAGCCACAAGGCTTTGTTTGGTAAAACTAAATTAATCCTCTTTTAATTTATTTTAATAATCCTTTTATAATAAGGTTCAATCAATTAAACCTTACTAACTTAATTAATAATTTCTATTCGACCAATAACAATATCACCGAATAAATTATCTTATTCAAATAAATCCCTGATTCAAATAAATCATTTAATCATCTAATTAAATTAGAATAATCATATCAAATCACATACAAATAACATTTAACATAATTACACTTAACATGAAATATTTCACAATAACTTTATAAATTATTTATTTTACACAATAAATAAATTAACAAAATATTTATATAACTCAATAAATATTTTTATTCATTCACAAAAATCGCATTCGTTACAACAGGTTCGTTATACAATCAAATTAATCCGTTTAAATCTTGTTTTCTTCATTTATACATGTAATAACAAAATAAGTTATCAATTTAACCCATTAACATGTAAAACAAGTATTAATTTTATACATTCAACCCATGTTCATAACTAACTACTCTGTAACTACAGAACTTCAATTAAAACATGATTTCATAGATTTTAATTACTCTAAAACATATATAAATCATATAAAACACATATATACATGCTTTCAAACATCAATTCATCAATTTATAAAAATTAAGCCATGGAATTTAGTTTACAGAGAATACAGAGAACTCAAAAACATACATTCATGGAAGAACTTCAGAAATATAAATTAAAACTTAAATTAGAAGAATTACCTTCTATTAGATGCTTTAAACTATGCAAGAATTGAATGTATTTCTTCCCAATTCTCTAATTCCTCACAAATCTCTCTCTTTTCTCTCTGTATGAACTTTTTGGAAACTGATGAATAGAATGCATGAAATAATAATAATAATACGTGAAAACCAAATGACAGAACATGGTGTCAGTTTAATAACTGGCACCAACTTTCTTATTATATAGTTTAATGTCACATTTTTAATCAATTAAATAATCTCATTTAAATCAATTAAATAAAATTGAATAATTCTACATTAAATCACAGAGTCACATAAATAAAAATTCTCCATTATTAGTAATGACAAATTATTAAATCTCTAATTAATATTAAATTAATTAAAAATAACATTATACTTATTTAAATAATTCATTTAATCAAATAAACTCAATTAAATACATACCTTGAATATAAAAATTCTCCACATCAATTTTACTAATGTAACACATATAATTAAATTAATCTACCACAAATTCATCAATTAATCAATTAATTCAAATCATCGAAAAATATTTATTCAATTCAATAAATCTTTAAAATAAGTTACAAAAATTCTCGTTCGTCACAAAATCCATGGTGATGTGCTCCCATTTCCATTCTGGGATTTCTAACGGTTGTAATAGCCCACTTGGTCTTTGATGTTCGTCTTCAACTTTCTGACATGTCAAACACTTGGCTACACAATCGGCAACGTCTCTCTTCATATTCGGCCACCAAAAATGCTGTCGGAGATCTTGGTACATCTTCGTACTATCCGGATGAATCGAATATCTTGAATTTTGAACCTCGCTCAAAATTTCCTCCTTAACCTCTTGTACTGGCGGAACCCAAATTCTTCCCTCGAATCTTAATATTCCCTCGTTATCCACTTTGAATTTCGCTTCATCACCTCCAGATATTCTTTTCCTGATTCTATCACATTCTTCATCCTGAATTTGTGCTTCCTTAACCTTATCCATCAAAGTTGGGCCGGTTCCCAATTGAAACAATTTTTCGTCAAACTCTTCTGGATATTTCACCTCTAACTCTAGTTTCGACATTGCTGTAATTAGCTCCTCTTGAGCGGTAATCATAGACAATTTCTCCCGTCCTTTTCTGTTTAAGGCATCAGCCACAACGTTTGCTTTACCCGGATGGTATAAAATCTCACAGTCGTAATCTTTTATCAATTTTAACTATCTCCTCTGACGCATGTTCAAATCCTTCTATGTAAAAATATATTTCAGACTCTTGTGGTTTGTATATATTTCACACTTCTCCTCATAAAGATAGTGCCTCCATATCTTCAAAGCAAACACCATCGCGGCCAATTCCAAATCATGGGTAGGATACCCCTTCTCATAGTCTTTTAATTGTCGTGACGCATACGCAATGACCTTACCATTCTGCATAAGCACACAGCCTAGTCCTTTATACGACGCATCACTGTACACCATAAAATTTCCTGTGCTATCTGGTAGAGACAACACAGGCGCCGTACTTAAGCTCTTCTTTAATTCTTGAAAACTTTCCTCACACTTCTCCGTCCAAACCAACTTCACCCTCTTCCTAGTCAAATTCGTTAACGGAGTCGCGATTTTGGAAAAATTCTGAATGAATCTTCTGTAGTAACCTGCCAATCCGAGGAAACTCCTTACTTCCGATGGCGTTTTCGGCTGATCCCAGTTAAGCACTGCTTCAACCTTTGATGGGAATCCCATCCTTGTCAATCACATGTCCAAGAAATTGCACTCGCTCTATCCAGAATTCACACTTTAAAAATTTAGCGTACAACTTCTCTCTTCTTAACACTTCCAATGTTAACTTCAAATGCTCTGTATGCTCTTCCTTGGTTTTGGAATAAATTAGAATATCGTCAATGAATACTACTACGAACTAATCCAAAAACGGCTTAAACACCTTGTTCACTAAGTCCATAAATGTTGCAGGAGCATTCGTTAGACCAAATGACATCACCAAAAACTCGTAATGACCATAACGAGTTCTGAACGCTGTCTTCGGTACATCGTCCTTCCTCACCTTCAACTGATGATACCCATTCCTCAAATCTATCTTTGAGAAATATTTAGCTCCTTTCAACTCATCAAACAAGTCGTCAAATCTTGGCAACGGGTATTTATTCTTAATCGTGACTTTGTTCAACTCCCTGTAATCAATGCAAAGTCGCATCGATCCGTCTTTCTTTTTAACAAACAATACCGACGCTCCCCACGGCGATACGCTCGGCTAAATATACTTCTTATCTAAAAGTTCTTGTAGCTGCACCATCAATTCTTTCATCTCTACTGGGGCCATACGGTACGAAGCTTTCGATATCGGGGCAGTTCCTGGCGCCAAATCGATTACAAACTCAACTTCCCTATCTGGCGGAAGTCTTGACAAATCGTCTAGAAAGACGTCTTCAAAGTCCCTTATGACAGGTATCTCTTCTAATTTCGGACTCTCTTTTCAAGTATCAAGTATGTAGGCTAAGTATCCCACACAGTCTTGTCTTAACAACTTCATGGCATGTATCATCGTCAGACAACTTGCTTGTCTAGGCGATTCACTGCCGTAAAATACTACCTTTGACGGAGTCATAAGGTTAATACATTTCTTTTGGCAATCAATTATCGCTCCATAATTGAATAGCCAATCCATTCCCAAAATAACGTTAAATTCTCCAAGTTTGATTGGGATAAGATCTACAGTCATCACGTTTCCCTTAATATCCACCCTACAATTCTTGTGTACGTACCTAACAGGGATTACCTCCCTATTCGCAATTTCTATGTTCAAAGGGTAATCTAATTCCTTCTTAGGTAATTCTAAATTCTTAGCAAAGTCATCGGATATAAATGAACAAGTAGCACCCGAATCAAATAATACATAAGTATCTATATTATTGTTCGGAATGATACCTGACACCACATCGCGAGACTGCACGGTGTCTTGCACGGTCATGTTGAAAGTCCTAGTAGTAGGTTGGTTTGTTGGTGCTGATTCGGTTATGGTTAATGTATTACCACCACTGTTCCCCTTATTGCCTCCTGGTCCTACTCCTCCTGCTGCCTTCTTGGGGCAATCCTTAGCCAGATGATCCTTCGATCCGCAAGTGAAACAAGCGCCCTTCTTCAGATTCAGACAATTTGGTGCTATGCGGCCTTCCTGACCACAATTGTAGCAAACCCTCTTCCCTTTCAATCATATCCCCACATGGTTCTTCCCGCATGTAACACACGCTTCCACTTTCTTCTTCTGACCTCCCTACTGAATTCAAGTAGATCCATTATCATTCCACTTCCTCTTCTGGTTGTGACCACCACTGCTACCACTAGCCTTGTTATTCTCATTCTCATTCTTCTTCTTCTTCTACTCCTGGTTATACTTGGTCAGAGCATCATTCTCACCTTCGACGATAATTGCCTTTTCCAAAATTCTGGCAAAAGTGTTCAATTGGAACATTGACACCTTGCTGTACAACCACGGCTTCAACCCTTATTCAAATCTCCTCGCCTTCCTCTCATCCGTATTCATTTGGTAAGTTGCGAACCTAGACAACTCATTAAACTTCGCAGCGTATTCCGGTACAGTCATGGTACCCTATTTCAGCTCTAGAAATTGAATCTCCATCTAGTTACGTGAGCTCGTTGGAAAGTACATCTCAAAGAACATCTCCTTAAATATATCCCATGCGATTACACCCTGACCTCCTCGAACCTTATTCACTTGCCACCAATAGCTGGCTTCTAACTTAAGCATGAACATTGCAAAGGCAGTCTTTTGGTCCTCACTAACCCTAGCAACGTCAAATACTTTCTCCATTTCCATCACCCAAGTTTGGGCTTCGATCGGGTTCAGGGAACCCCTAAATTCTGGCGGTCCTACCGCTTTGAAGTCTTTAAATGACGTTACTGGTGGAGCTTGTGGCTGATTCGCAAGTGCTCCAGCCAAAAGGTTCACCAACTCTTGTACAAGATTAACATTGGCGTTGTTGTTGTTATTGGTAGAGCTCTCCTGAGCTTGTTGACGTGGTTGGCATCTCGACGGCATTTTCTGTTCAAGAATATGCGCTTATTAGATTAAATTCTATCTCCATAGATTAAATTAAATACACTTAACTTATTATTACAATTATGCCATTTACTTCTTAAATAAATATTTTTCTTTTGCAGTGTGACCCTTTAGGTTCTCCATATTAAACCGGTTGTGAATAAATCAATTAGAACAATTCTAATCTTATTTAAATAAATAAATTAAACTATTTAATTCATTTAAATAAATAATATTTATTCTACAATAAGGGTAAGCCCCCTTAGCGATCAACGACTTTCCAGATAAAATAGATTTCAACATTAATCACAAAAGAACCTTTCAGTGCATAGTTACCGTACAATTCATTCCTTCTACCATACAATGTGCCAATTAAATATAAGACATGGATTTACTGTCAAGTCTTATTTTATTTAATTATATGTATTTCGATTCCCAAATGCACAATTCTAAATAATGCAAATTAGAAACTCCTTTCTAATTTCATTCTGCCTTGGCCAAGGACTACTGAGTTATCATTTATCGAATCACATAGGACATTCACATCTTTTACTAGACGTAGTAGATTCTTTGTTGATCATTCACCTATCTCCATGTACAACTTATTATACTCAATCATACCATTTGATATACCCTAAAGGTCTTAAGGGACATGTCAAATTATAACTCATCATACACAAGATATTATGATGATCTCAAGTCCAAGGATCACTTGTACTACTATCACTCTAGGAATTCCTATTGACAGGCGAGTAAAACTCCATTAGATATTCCTTAGCGAGCCACGTTCAGTGAACTTATTCTCCAATAAGCATCTACACACTTGCTTTAGTGTCTCCACACAAATGATTATGAGATCAATCATCCTCTTCCTAAGAGCAAGCAACGTATGTACTAATCTATCCGGATTCACTAATCCCCATTTAGTAATCCAACGATTAGGAACGATTTTAGTTTGTGAGCTATCGAGAATTTAGATCTCATTAGCATGATCATCATCATGATTCTAAAAGCATTGCTCAAAACTATGGGTTTATCACATTTAATATAACAGTACTATGTAGATAATATAAAATGCCTTTTTAAGAAAATCAATTCTTTTATTAATAAATGAATAAGATTACAAAGTATATGCTACATCATATCAAATATGATTGGCTTGTGTGCATACTACTTTCAATCTCCCACTTGCACTAAAGCCAATCGCCTTGGTATCTAATACCCATCTTCTCTAAGTGACGATCAAACTACTGTTGAGTTAAAGCTTTATTAAATGGATCTGCAATGTTGTCTTGAGAGTCTACACGCCCCAGGGTGACGTCTCCTCTTTCAATGATCTCTCTAATCAAATAAAACCGCCGCAACACGTGTTTGTATTTCTGATGAGACCTGGGTTCCTTAGCCTGCGCAACAGCTCCATTGTTGTCACAGAATAATGGTACAACTCCTCTAATGCTAGGAACCACTCCAAGTTCAGTTATGAACTTCTTCATCCAAACAGCTTCCTTTGCAGCTTCACTTGCAGCTATGTACTCTGCCTCTGTCACTGAATCAGTAACTGTTTGTTGTTTGGAACTCTTCCAACTCACTGCGCCACCGTTTAAGGTAAACACGTACCCTGAAACCGATTTACTGTCATCTTGGTCCGTTTGAAAACTTGAGTCTGTATATCCCTCTAGTTTCAAATCAGACCCACCGTAGACAAGAAATACATCCTTAGTTCTTCTCAAGTACTTTAGGATGTTTTTCACTACCTTCCAGTGCTCTTCTCCTGGATTCGACTGATATCTTCTTGTTACACTAAGTGCATGAGCGACATCTGGTATAGTACATATCATACCGTACATGATAGATCCTATTGCGGAAGCATAAGGAATCTTACTCATCCGGTCTCTCTCCTCAGGTGTCTTTGGGGCCTGTTTCTTAGAGAGATGTATTCCATGGCTCATCGGCATGAGACCTCTCTTGGAATCTTCCATGCTAAACTTCTTTAGCATCGATTCAATGTACTTTCCTTGGGTCAAGCCCAGCATCCTTTTAGATCTATCTCTATAGATCTTTATCCCCAAAATATAGGATGCCTCACCCAAGTCCTTCATGGAGAAGTGTTTAGATGACCAAATTTTGATCGACTGTAGCATAGGAACATCATTCCCTATCAGTAATATATCATCAACATATAATACAAAGAATGAAACAGCGCTCCCACTAACCTTCTTGTACACACAAGGTTCATCCTCATTTTTGATAAAATCAAACCTTTTGATTATCTCATCAAAACGGATGTTCCATCTTCGAGAAGCTTGCTTCAATCCATTAATGGATCATTGTAGCTTACAGACTTGGTTTGTCCCAACCGTTGAAACAAAACCCTCTGGCTTTATCATATATACATTCTCCTCAAGCTCTCCATTGAGGAAGGCCGTTTCACGTCCATTTGCCAGATTTCATAGTCATAATAAGCTGCAATTGCAAGCAAAATTCGAATGGACTTGAGCATAGCTACTGGTGAGAAGGTTTCATTATAGTCAACTCCTTGTCTTTGTTTGAAATCTTTTGCAACCAGTCGGGCCTTATAGGTCTCTACCTTGCCATCTGCTCCAGTCTTTCTCTTAAAGACCCATTTACACCCAATAGGCTTAATGCCCTCAGGTGGTGAAATCAAAGTCCATACTTGGTTTTCATACATGGAGTCCATCTCGAATTTTATGGCTTCTAGCCATTTCTCTGAGTCTTCACTACTCATAGCCTCTTCGTAAGTCAATGGATCATCATCATCTATGATGCGTACCTCATCATCATCTTCTATGATGAATCCATACCTCTCAGGTATCTTCGGTACTCTTCCAGATTTACGAATAGGTAGTGGTACAGTAGGTTCTTCTACTTGGTCAGGTACCTGACTTTGATCCGTAGTATTTTGTGGTTCTTGAACTTCTTCAAGATATATCTTACTCCCACTGACCCCTTCGAGGATAAACTCCTTTTCCAAGAAGGCAGCGTGTTTCGCTACAAACACCTTTTGATTAGTAGGATGATAGAAATAATACCCTGATGTTTTTTTAGGGTATCTCACGAATCTACATTTGTCGGATCTAGTCTTCAGCTTATCATGCTCAAACCTTTTGACATAAGCTGGACAACCCTAAGTCTTAACATGCTTAAGATTTGGTTTCCTCCCTGTCCATATCTCATATGGAGTCTTTGGGACGGATTTGGTACGTACCTTATTAAGTAGGTATGCAGCCGATTCTAGGGCATGACCCCAGAAGGATACTGGAAGGTCGGTAAAATTCATCATGGAACGAACCATGTCTAACAATGTTCGATTTCTCCTTTCAGATACACCATTCAACTGTGGCGTTCTAGGTGGAGTCCATTGTGAGATTATACCATTTTCTTTAAGACAATTGAGAAACTCATTGGTTAAGTATTCCCCTCCTCGATTCGATCAAAGAATCTTAATACTCTTACCAGTTTGCTTCTCTACTTCACTTCTGAATTCTTTGAACCTTTCAAACGATTCAGATTTGTATTTCATTAAATACACATATCCAAATCTAGAATGATCATCAGTGAAAGTAATAAAATAAGAATACCCTCCTCGTGCATTCATTGTCATAGGTCCACATACGTCTATGTGTACCAACGCTAACAACTTTGTAACTCTTTCTCCTTTTCTAGTCAAAGGAGATTTAGTCATTTTACCCATGAGACAAGATTCACAAGTTGGATATGATTCGTAATCAGATAGCTCTAAAAGCCCATCTTTATGCAACTTGGATAATCTTGTTTCATTGATATGACCGAGTCTACAGTGCCACATAAAGGTATAATTAATATCATCTCCTTTTTTTTTCTTAGTTTGTTCAATTTGAAGTACATTTTCATGCAAGTCAAGTATGTAAAGTCCATTCAGCAAGTTCCCAACACCATATAAAATATTTTTATTATAAATAGAACAACTGTTGCTCTTTATTATAATATCAAAACCATCCATATCCAATACAGAAATTGAAATAATGTTTCTAATGAGTGTCGGAACATAATAACAATTATTTAAACTAATGAACTTGCCCGAAGGCAGTGCTAAACAATAAGTCCCTATAGCTAATGCATCAACCTTTGCTCCATTTCTCACTCGTAGGACGACTTCATCCTTATTCAGCTTTCTACTTCTTCTTAGTCCCTGCATATTATTACATATGTGAGAACCACAGCCGGTATCCAATACCCAAGTAGAATTTTGACTTTCAGAAAAATTAATTTCAATCATGAACAAACCTAGATCGGAAGTCGCTTCTCCAAGCTTCTTTTGGTCTGCAAGATACTCCTTGCAGTTCCTCTTCCAGTGTCCCGGCTTATTACAATGGTAGTAAATTCCTTTGCTATCTGGATCAGGTTTCTTATTATCCTTTCTCTTCGCCTTGCCCTTAGCCTTCTTGTTTTTCTTCTTTTCAGAAGATACCTTGGGCCTCTTCCTTTTCTTGGAAGAATCATCCACTAGTAAGACTTGGTTCTTGTTGGATGAGAAGTGACCTTCAGCAGTTTTCAACATGTTAAGTAACTCAGGCAAGCTGACGTCCAACTTATTCATGTGAAAATTCACAACAAATTGTGAGAAGGTGTCCGGGAGTGACTGCAAGATCAAATCTTGACTTAACTCCCCATCCATCACGAACCCTAGTTGTCCTAGTTGTTCAATCAAATTGATCATCTTAAGGACATGAGTCTTAACAGCAGTTCCCTCGGTCATACGAGATCGGAAGAGCTCCTTAGATATCTGATATCTAGCAGTCCTACTTTGCTAACCATACAACTCTTTGAGGTGCAACAATATAGTAGGAGCATCCATAGTTTCATGCTGACGCTGAAGCTCGTTACTCATGGATGCGCTTTCTGAAAGTAGCAATCTCTTCCTCAGAGGCTATTTCTGCAACACTTGCAGGGACTGGCGAATTTAGGACATAAGAAATTTTTTCAGCAGTGAGAACAATTCTCAGATTCCTTAACCAGTCCGTGTAATTCGGTCCGGTCAGTTTGTTAGCATCAAGTATGCTACGCAGTGATACTGAGTTTGACATTTTTAAATTCTGCATGTGAAATAGATAACATTTTAGCATATATTCATTTAATTAATTACCAAAATAAATTAGGTCTTTATTTTAAATTGGTATCTCCCGCTATTTTCATCAAACTATATTACCCTCAATATATAGTCCGACAAATCTAATTAAAGGTTTGCTAGTGAGAATAAGGATCCCATTTCAAATGTATATAGCCTTCTGGTGACACAACAAACGATATATAAATAAATAGGTAGACAACTATTGTCAATTACATCTCTATGTAATTCCTTGTATTTTGCCTCTTAGATTATTTTGATCAAGTGGTGACACATCCGAATCAAAATTATCCAAGTTAAGTCCATCCTAGCATTTCCATATATTCGAAAGAAAAACACTGTTCTTGTGGTGACACAACAAAACAACATCGTTCAGTCTATTTATAAGCATCAAATGTGGTAAGACAACATCTTAAATATTTAATACTTGCCTTGTGGTGACACAACAAACTCATATTAAATATTTAATACTCTATTGTTTTACCATGCTAGAAGGCGACGTTCGATATTCCAAATATCTTTGAACGCTTAGGACTTAATATAATTACTTTGAGGGGTTTATTATTAGTCTCATCTTGCTTAGTGCGCATGCACATAGATATATAAAATACGTATCATATTATTTAACATGCGAAGTATGTTGTATAATATATAATATATATAGTAAGAATGCACATATAGAATACTATATTCTACCCGGATTGATTATGGACTTTTATTCTAGTTTGGTTCACCAGAGCCACCAAGTGAACCAAAAGGTCAAACCTAGGGTGCAAGAATTAAATTTAAATATAACTATTACATTTAAACTCGGGCTCCAATATAAACGGGTCTTCAAGCGCTCCTTGCTCCTTTGTCACCAATTCTTCAAAATTAATTCTAACTATTCCTATTACATGAACTATTTACAATAAATAGAAACCTTGATCAGCAGTCAAGGGGAAGTACATAGGAGGGAGATAGAATTACATTAAGAAAAATTAGAGAAGACGAGGTACGCAAACCCCATTTATAAAAACCCATACATTCAAGCATCCACTAAAATAAATCCAATCACACATTGGTTAACTCCATAATCAATCCCTATTTATTATCATACATATCTCTATATATATCAATAAATAAAATTCATCCCATGAATAATAAAACCATTCCATATATCCATTGATATCAATTAATGGGCAAACGTTTTGCTAATATTTAATTTTGAAACAAAATAAACTCTTTTATTTTAATCAAAAACCAAATCCAAATTAAACTCCTTTAATTTTAGCAATCTGAAATCGTATTTAAGATAAAATAAACATCTTTATTTTAAACTTATATCAATTAAATAAACCATTTATTTCAATTGAAGAAAAAAAAAATTCGGATTCTGCTAGCCGGCGCAGCTGCGCCCAGAATGAACTGAGAAATGGCGCAGCTGCGCTCCAGAATGAACTGGAGATGCGCTCCAGAATGAACTAGAGCTGGCGCAGCAGCGCCACGTCGCTGATCCAGAAAAATTGGTTCTGCCCAAAAATTTCGATCCAATCGCATACCATACACATATGGAATCATCAAAATCGATAATTAGCACAAGATTAGGCTCTGATACCACTGTTAGGTTTGTATATAACGCATACATGTAATCAAATTACATAAATAGGGCAGATGGGTGATAAAACGGATTTTAAAATTTTTATACAAACCATCACCATGATCTATCCTTGTGTTCAATTATCAATTAAACGAGAGAGAAAGAGAATAAGAATTATACCCTCGTAGTTCAAAGGTTCCTCGGGTACAAGTTCAACTCCTAGTCCTTCGTGTTCTCCTCGAATTCCACCGATGAGATTCCTCCCTTTGATTAACGTTAGCCACCCAAGTGTTTGGCCTCTAGAGGTGATCCACCAAGGAAGAATAGGTATTCAAGAAGTTAGGTATTGGCAAAACCCTAGTTTCTATCTCCATAAAAATTGTAAGTACTCTCTATAATCTAATGCAAGAGTGTGTAACCCTAATCTATGATAAGACTCCTCTTATTTATAGATGTAGGAATAACCCTTCCCTAAACTATTTAGGATTAGGGTTACTATTATAATTAAACTCCTTTAATTAATTATGCTCCTAATCCAATTAGGAATTCATGGGAGAGTACTTCTATTAATTAATTCCCAATCCCTATTATGAATTAAATAATAGTAATAGTAATAATAATAATAATAAGACTCCTCTTATTAATTTATATTTAATATTTCTGAAATATTAAATAATAAATATTAAGCTATTTAATTTATTATATCCCATAGATTAAATTAAATACACTTAACTTATTATTACAATTATGCCATTTACTTCTTAAATAAATATTTTTCTTTTGCGGTATGACCCTTTAGGTTCTCCATATTAAACCGGTTGTGAATAAATCAATTAGAACAATTCTAATCTTATTTAAATAAATAAATTAAACTATTTAATTCATTTAAATAAATAATATTTATTCTACAATAAGGGTAAGCCCCCTTAGCGATCAACGACTTTTCAGATAATATAAATTTCAACATTAATCACAAAAGAACCTTTCAGTGCATAATTACCGTACAATTCAATCCTTCTACCATACAATGTCCCAATTAAACATAAGACATGGATTTACTGTCAACACTATAACAAAAAAGCTTAGCAGCGACCGCCTATCAGCGACCGCTAGCGGTCGCTGATAGCTATCTGCGACCGACCCGGTCGCTGATAAGTGTCGCAGATAATCTGGTCGCTGGTGTGCACATCAGCGACCACTTTCAGCGATCGACATATCTGCGACCGTTAATAGTGACCGCCGCCATCGCTAAGCGGAGTCATCCTGAGTCAGTTCTCATTAGTGACGTGGCACACGTGTCAGCGACCGGTAATAGCGACCGACGCGGTCGCTAATAATGACTTTGTATCAGCGACCGCACAAATGTTTTAGCGACTGCATGCGGTCGCTGATGTTGAATTTAAAAAAAAAAATTTGCAGTATTTTATGGATTTCCCAAAAAAACTGTACCTGTTTTGTACCTGTTTTATATCCCAACACACAACAGTATATATAAACATCCATCCAAGATTTATATCCCAGCATATGCATGCACAACAATATATATAACATCCGTCCATCCACAATGCCATAAACCAACACTATAAACATTAATAAAGCAATATGAACTAAAGAAATATATACAAATGTCATCTTTAAGTATCATACAATTGTCCAAAGAATGAATTTAAGAGTATAAAACTTTAAATATGAAGAAAACAAGCCTAGGTCCTCATGCATCATCGCCCAAGTTAGTAGGATCCTGTAATTAACAAAAGAATACAACATGTTATATGTGTTGAACAGGTATTACTTATGCAAAGCAAAGTGAAAGAAAGGTAAACAATAGTAATTACCTCATCGCCATCCTGATGTTGTGCTGCTGCCGCCACTGCATCCGCTAACTCATCAGGACTCAGAGACTGCAGATGCCCGCCCAGTATACGAAGAAGATCACGATCTCGACAAATCGCTCTCACGCAGTCAGCAGGGGTATGGTAGGCTGGACTACCCGATGACTGTGTAGACTGGGTAGCAGAGCTGCCTGTGCCACTGATGGTCGGGCGTCGTCGTTGTCCTTGGCCTTTGACGTAGTTCTTCTTAACGACTGACGCCCTCTCCCACAATTCTTGATCAATCGGTGGACGCGGAGTGCCCTCAGGATAACGCTCGTTCATTAAGCTCTTATACGTGTCCTGTCAGCAGGTTAACAATTAAATAGTTAAAAACAAATATAAAATGGTAGCAAAAGGTCGTAAAAATTATATATACAACATATCAATGTTCTAAACACTTATTACCGCAGGCAGACCATCGCGGGTGGCCACGTACACATCCAACCAATTGATAGGCTGACCCTGAGACTGAGCCTCCTACAAAACATAAAATCATATTAATATGAAAACATATGATATTATACAGAAACCTGACTGTAAACATAAAAATACTATTCATTAAGCCAACAAGTTTGCTATTTATACGTACCTTGGCAGCAATATGCTGCACCTGTGATATACTGCCGCCCCTATACGTGCCTTTTGCCTTTCCGTCTTCATGTGCACCTGAGGATCTGTTTGAGGCGGCAGTCTTGCGTCGCTTAACCCAGGTCTCGGCTCTCCACTGGTCACACATCTCCGTCCATACGGGCTGTGCGCACCACCAGGGGCTATGCTCATGCATATACTGCTCACCCTGGCCAGGATGGTCTATCTCTGCATTGTGTATGGCTTTTTGTCGTTCCTTGTTGAGATTATCTTTGGTACGGACTGCGCACTTTTGCCAGAAAAGTGTCTGAATAACTGATGCTTGTGCGCCGTCCCATCTATACCTTTTCTGCAAATAAAACAACAATACTAATATTAAAACGGTGATATTACCATAATTAATATACTAAACAATATTATTTCATTAACTATATTATATGTCAGAATTTAAAAAAAAATATATACCTGGAATTCAGCCCAAACTGCATCCTTGTGGGCGAGAGGTGTACTCGCCCACGTAATCGCTGGCGTGGGCCAGTTTTGTAAGCATAATTGTGAAATACACTTTACAATCTTACTATCTTGAAAATCACTACAATATACAACAATATGAAATAAAGATATACAATATACAACAATATGAAATAAAGATAAGTAATTTTAGTAGAATATTAAAAGCAATTGACATTAGTATATATTTATGGAAAGTATATATATAAAATGCTTATATATAAATGATGCTTAACGTACGTGTTGTCCGGAGGAGGATGAATCTGTATGAGAATCCGGTCATCCGGATTAGCCAGGGCCTTCGGCACATGATTAGGGCCCCGACCCAAGTCGCGCTTTCGTGGCGCTGGTTCAGAAGACATCTGTTTCACCAAAATTTTAGGATGTTATTATAAGTTATGTTGTAATTGTATTAAATAGTTAACTACAACAAATACAAATGAAAGGTACATAAACATGACAAGGATATAGACAACATGTATATATGCAAGTGTATGTAATACAAGTCAAACTAAACATACATTTTAATGAGAATCGCTATCTGAGTCAGAATTATTTTGCTGACGTATTGGAGATTCATAACCATCATTTTCTTCAAATTCAGTGTCAGTGTCAGTCAATAATTCTTCCTCAGTATCAATGTCATCTGACACATGTACTGACTCGGGATCCAATGATTCGGGTTCATCTCCACCCTCTAACTGGATTACTTCATTGTTGTCCTCGACATTTATTATAGGAGGTCTATGAAGCATCTCCTCTTGGTAGAACTCTCCTTCTACTAATTGGACACGACTGCGCGCGGGAGTATGAATTACAACTTGCCAATCTGCAGGCAGTCTATCTCTTTTCCTAACAGGACTAGAATTGTAGTATACTTGTACTGTTTGAGTTGGCAACACAAATGGTGCGTTGACGTACGTGGTCCTATGGAGGTCAATATCGACGATTCCATGACGATTGACACGTATCCCTTTTTCTGAATCAAACCAACGACATTTGAACAAGTTAATATGACCCCCATAAGTACTCTTATACGACAACTCAATGATTTCCTCCAACTCCCCATAAAAGGCACGACCCAGCTCATTGTAACAATCTCCTTGAACACACACTCCAGTGTTAGTTGTTCTTTTACCGCGAGCATATGTATTTGTATGAAATTCACAGCCATTTATTTTGTAACCATTGCGGCTGACTTAGTCCCGGTCTGGGCCCATAGCTAGGACTTGTATATTTGGAGGAATGGTTCCCTCATTAAGAGCCTACAAAAATTCTATTAAGTTAAATGAATTCATAAATTAATATTTAGCCATACATGCTTATAAATTAAATTAACTTACTTTGTCCTTTAGCCAAAGTGCAAATTTTTGATCACGACTGAGTTGAATATCTTTATCAGTGATGCCGGGCTGATTCGCTTTTAACTCGTCATCATATGATCTATATAATTTTATAAACATTAACATATTTGAATTATTAAGATTAATTGCATATTAAGATATAGGTCCAATGATTCAGAATCATTTTACATGTATACCTTACAAATTCGTCAATCTCCTCGCAATTAAGAAGAATGTAAGTATGTGCAGCATGTAATTCTTGCTTAGAGAGGAATATACAATTCCCTTTTCCATAAGCGCGACCCGATAGACCAAATATAGAAAGCCGACCATTCAGATCAACATTGCCCCCATCATCATGTCTTGGGACTCGATTGGCCTTTGTCAAAACTTCGTCGGGAAAATAGTCTGAGACAAACGTAGATATCTCATCAAAACTGTATGCCTCATATATCGACCCCTCGACGTAAGCTCTATTCTTCACCTTCCTCTTAAGGTTTCCCATCACCCTCTCGAAAGGGTACATCCATCTATATTGAACTGGACCACCAACACGAGCTTCATAGGGTAGATGGATTTGTAAATGCTCCATGGAGTCAAAAAAACCAGGTGGGAATATTTTTTCAAGGTTACACGTGATCTCAACGATGTTCTTCTCAAGTACAGACATGTCCTTTTCATTTAACGTTTTTGAACATATGTCTCTGAAGAAACGACTAAGTTCAGTAAAAGCATCCCATATTGGTTTATCAAGCAAGTCCTGAAATGCTATAGGCATTAGTCTCTCCATGAACACATGACAGTCATGACTCTTCATCCCTTGCAATTTGCCACCTGTGACACACCTTGCAATGTTTGAGGCATATCCATCTGGTAGTTTTAGAGACTTAATCCATGTGCACACATCTTCAACTTGTTTTTTGGACAATGTGTACCTTGCATGGGGTTTGACCATCCGACCATTACGAGATTCATATAGTTCTAATCCAGGACGCTTACAAATATCTTTCATGTCCAACCGTGCCTTATCATTATCTTTCGTCTTGCCCGAAACACTCATCACGGTGTTAAAGACATTGTCGAACACATTCTTCTCAATATGCATCACATCTAGATTATGACGAATTAAATTTGTAGACCAATAAGGCAATTCCCAAAAGATGCTTCTCCGAACCCAATTATGAGATACGCCAAACCCATCGATGATGTCAGAGGCAACAATCTTACCAAATGGGATAACCGACAATCTCATCACACGATCTCGCATATCCGTTCCCGACAATCGCGGTGCAGGCATATCATTGTCTACTTTCCCTTTCCTGAAGTTTTCTCTATTTCTTCGAAACGGGTGATCTACCGGTAAGAAACGACGATGACAGTCAAACCAACATGGCTTTCGACCATTTGATAGATTGAAAGACTTTGTATTCTCCATACAATATGGACAAGCCAACTTCCCGTGTGTACTCCAGCCAGATAACATACCATAAGCAGGGAAGTCACTTATAGTCCAGATAACCGCTGCCCTAAGGTTGAAATTTGTTTTCGTGGAAACATCCCAAGTCTGTACTCCATCCTCCCACAATACCTTTAACTCGTCTATAAGAGGTCTCAAGTAAATATCTAGATTCTTTCCAGGACTCTTGGGACCAGGAATCACGAGTGAAAGAAACAAGTATGGCTGCTTCATACACATCCAAGGAGGCAAGTTGTACGGAGTTACAATCACAGGCCAGCAGGAGTACGGAACAGCTGAGTGGCCGAACGGGTTAAAACCATCAGTGGACAATCCAAGTCTCACATTTCTAGGTTCTAATGCAAACCCAGGATGTGATAAGTTGAAATCTTTCCAAGCCTGCCCATCTGCGGGATGGTTAAGTTCTCCATCTTTAGCTGGAGATTTCGCATGCCAAGTCATATGTTCAGCTGTCTTGAAGACATGTACAATCTCTTAAGCCGATGTGTAATTGGAAAATACCTTAAAATCTTCAAAGGTATTTTTGTCTTTTTTGTAGTCACACCCTCTTTAATAGGCTTGAACCGATCATGACCGCAAAAAGTGCACTTTGTCTTATGTTCATTTTCCTTATAAAACAACATGCAATCATTTGGACATGCATCGATCTTTTGGTATCCAAGACCCAACTTCTTCACCATTTTCTTACAATAGTAGTAGTTATCGGGCAATTTCTCACCGTCAGGCAACATACTCTTAATGGACTTCAAGAGTGACTCAAAACACTCATGGCTCATGTTGTGATCAGCCTTGATGTTAAGTAATGTCGCAACTGCAGACAACGTAGTGTGTTTGGTGCAACCATGCCACAACGGCTCGCTACCTTCGTCTAGTAACTTAAAGAAGGCTTTGGCATCAGAATTCATAGGTTGCTCTCTCTCTTGTTCCCAATCAAAATTCGGCCCTGCAATATCATGAACCATTTCATTCATACGATGGGTACTGCTGCCCGGATTGTGTACTTGTGCGATACCACTATCTCTTCTCTGCCCATGTGCCCACCAGCATTCTTCGTAATTTTTCATGAACCCGTCTCACGTAAATGATAGTTTACCATGTCTCTGTCCATATAATTGACATTCTTACACTTTAAACAAGGGCATCTTATCTTGTTCTGACCATTCACACATTCTGGGTGACTAAACGCATAATCCAAAAACACTTGACAACTATTTCTAAATTCAGCTGTAGCACCTATCTGGGCACTTGACTTTCGTCGTCTCATCCAACTACGGTCTGAATAGAGGTCCATGATATCACGGTACCTACTGCTGACAACATGAGCTTATTAATGTATAGCATGGTTAGACTCTATTAAAATTTCGCCAGAGTCTCCCCTATCATATGGACTATCCACATGAACGAGGGCATGCATATATAGCCATTTGTAGGCACCCAAGACACAACCCAATAAAAATATATTAATGTATAACGAATGAATGCAAAAGTAGTAAGAAGTACCATAAAACCAATAAATTACTTTTCATTAGAAAAAACGAATATTCTGAATTGTGTATTTTGTTTTGCTTTACTAATCTTGTCTAGTTGCAGTTGTTTGATTTATTTTAGATTATTTATTTTAATTTATTTAATTTGTTTAATTTCATTTTATTTTATTTTATTTTGTATTATTTTATTTAGTAATGACAAACTAAGTAAATACTACTTAGTTCGTTATATTATATTATTTATTTTATTTTATTTTGATTTATTATGTATTATTTATTAGTTGTTTTATTTAATTAGTTTAATTTCATTTAATTTTATTTTGTATAATTTTATTTAGTAATGACAAACTAAATAAATAGTACTTAGTTCGTTATATTATATTATTTATTCTATTTTATTTTGATTTATTATGTATTATTTATTAGTTGTTTTATTTAATTTGTTTAATTTCATTTCATTTTATTTTATTTTGTATAATTTTATTTAGTAATGACAAACTAAGTAAATAGTACTTAGTTCATTATATTATATTATTTATTTTATTTTAATTTATTTTGGATTATTTATTTAATTTATTTAATTTGTTTAATTTCATTTTATTTTATTTTATTTTGTATTATTTTATTTAGTAATGACAAACTAAATAAATACTACTTAGTTCGTTATATTATATTATTTATTTTATTTTAATTTAATTTATTATGTATTATTTATTTTAATTTATTTAATTTGTTTAATTTCATTTAATGTAATTTAATTTTTTATTATTTTATTTAGTACATGGTCCCAGAGCATTACTACACCACAAATCCCTGGAAACAAGGTCTTGAACATAACAAACCACAAATACAGTACATGGATATCAAATCACTGCCCTCTACCCATTTGCTCAACATCATAATGATATTCTCATGCTTGTAGTTGAAAAATTAATAATGATAATAGTAGGATATTTATTTGAAGTGTCTATATATATATATATATATATATATATATATATATATATATATATATATATATATATGCCATGCTATTCAGCTATAATTTATCCCAACATTTGTACAGTAACAAACAACAACATGCAATCCTAAAAAGTTTGATTAAACTATACATATATCTAATGAATCTCACAATTAAACTAAACTCCAGCAATATTTGATAATCATTAAAAAATAATTACATTAACTAATAGTTCATTGTGCATACCTGATCAGAAGGGCAGTGCTCTTCGGCGGCACCTGCTAGCTTAGTCGGTGACAGCGGCGGCGGTGGCAGGAGCGGCGACTCCGGCGGCGACTCCCTCTTCCCTTTTCCCTCTTCTCCTTCTTCTCCCTCTTTTCTCCCTTCTTTTTCCTCCGTCTACTGGTTTGCTCGACTGCTTGAATCTGATTAGACTAATATATCATCAGCGATCGCTTTCAGTGACCGCGTGTCGTCGCTGTTTTAAATGACGTGGATGTTTTAGCGACCGCCCGCGGTCGCTGAAATGATTTGGTCGCAAAAAGTTACCCCGCGAAATTTTGCGCCAAATTTAAGGCGGTATTTTTTGTATTTGCGACCGATCGGCGACCAAATGCGGTCGCTGATATACAATAGCGACCAATACTCCATGCAGTCGCTAATACCGGTCGCTATTAATAGCATTTGCGACCGAAGTATGCGGTCGCTAATACCCTTGGTCGCTGTTAGGCCATTTTCTTGTAGTGCAAGTCTTATTTTATTTAATTATATGTATTTCGATTCCCAAATGCACAACTCTAAATAATGCAAATTAGAAACTCCTTTCTAATTTCATTCTGCCTTGGCCAAGGACTACTGAGTTATCATATATCGAATCACATAGGACATTCACATCTTTTACTAGACGTGGTAGATTCTTTGTTGATTATTCACCTATCTCCATGTACAACTTATTATACCCAATCATACCCTTTGATATACCCTAAAGGTCTTAAGGGACATGTCAAAGTATAATTCATCATACACAAGATACTATGATGATCTCAAGTCCAAGGATCACTTGTACTACTATCACTATAGGAATTCCTATTGACAGGCGAGTAAAACTCCATTAGGTATTCCTTAGCGAGCCACGTTCAGTGAACTTATTCTCCAATAAGCACCTACACACTTGCTTTAGTGTCTCCACATAAATGATTATGAGATCAATCATCCTCTTCCTAAGAGCAAGCAACGTATGTACTAATCTATCCGGATTCACTAATCCCTTTTTAGTAATCCAACGATTAGGAACGATTTTAGTTTGTGAGCTATCCAGAATTTAGATCTCATTAGCATGATCATCATCATGATTCTAAAAGCATTGCTCAAAACTATGGGTTTATCACATTTAATATAACAGCACTATGTAGATAATATAAAATGCCTTTTTAAGAAAATCAATTCTTTTATTAATAAATAAATAAGATTACAAAGTATATGCTACATCATATCAAATATGATTGACTTGTGTGCATACTACTTTCAGCATGGTCAATTGTATTCATCGGCAACTATAACGGCTCACCATCATCCCAATAAACCCCAGCAGCAACACATAATCTAGAAATTATTGAGGCATGTGGAATCCCACCTAAAGTACTCCCTATAAATACCGGCGAATTGGCTAGTTGATAACATACCCGAAGTATACCTTCTTGTCTTGTACAATGCTATAGAGCAGAATGTCTCTTTCCTTGGCTACATCATTTTGATGCCTTGTGGGCATCAGATTGGCACAGATAAAACTGTACCACGCCTTGCTGTAACGACCGAGAATTCTGAAATTGTCTTGTAATTCGAATTTCTAAATATTAATGAATATTTTATATTTTATTAATATTATATTTGTGTTACGTGTTTAAAGGTTGCGTGACAACCTGGATTATGTGAATGTATGAAATTTTACGTGTTATAGTTTTGTTTAAATGAATATTTGATTTCGCGTAGCATCGTTAAATCTCTATTCACGAGTTAGTATTCACGTTGGGAATATTCATCTAGAGACGTTTTCTCGGATAACTTCGATTTTTCCTAATTATTGTCAACCCATTTAGGCAACGAGATATTAATCCAAGTGTAGGATTTATGGGAGCCCAATGGGAATTAAATTAGAAGCCCAAGTGATTTTAAGGGTGACCCAAACCCATGACCCAAACCCATGACCCAACCCATGACCCAAGACTTGACCCATGTGGGATATGGGCACAAAAATCAGTATTTTGGTGTTTAGATGAGGGAGTATTCGGGTAACATGGCAAGGGAGAGGCCAAAATGAAATTATTGCATGTTGCACAAGTGGGAACAAATAAACAATTACTAGCCAATAGAAAATCAAAAAGAAACATTGAGCCACTCCCATTTTTCTCCCACTTCTCCCTAATTCACTCCTCCACTACTCCTAAATCATTTTCCAATTCTCTCTTGCATCCCATTCAAACTACCATCAGCTGATAGAGAGAGAGAGAGGGAGAGAGCTGCTATTAGAGAGAGAAAGTGCTGAAGAATAAGAACAAAGGAAGAAGAAGAGGAAGAAACTTGAAGGAAGAAGAAAGGAGAGGCACAGGTGAAGAAGAGAAGGAAGCCAAAGCAAGCAAGAAGGACTCAAAGCAAAGCCTAGCAGTCTTCTTAACCTCTAGAAGAGATTTGTAGAGGTAAGCAATCAACCAAAACTGATTTCATTTGAGTTTGTGAAGATTTTCGAGTTTTGAAGGTTTTTGGAGCTTTTTAGCTCATGGATGATCTTTGCTGCGATTCTTGTTGTTTTTGTTTGTGTTGGATGTTTGTAAATGTTGTTAAGAGGTTATATAAGACATTAATAACATCAAAGTGGAACAAAAACGCAAGAAATCTGTACCTTGGCTTAATGGAGCAAGAACAATGGACAAAACATGGACTTTGGACTGTTGGACGATTTAGAGGACCTTGTAGCTATGATTTCGTGTTTGTTTGACTTGTTTGTTATTATGATGTTGTACTTCCATGGGTTATGAGTTTAACCCAGTTGGAAGGGAGTAAAAAGGGTTTAAAACAAAGATTTGGTGATGATTTTTGTAAAGAACACGAAGAACACGAAAATATAGCATGAGTTGATACTTTGGCCTAAGATTTGGCCATGTTAATATAAATGAATAACTCTAAATTTTTGATATGTTGTAGCCCTATGTCTTAGGAGTCCATAGAGTCTAGAACGGACCAATTTGAACGTGTATAGAAGAAGTTATGGAGGTTGGAGTGAAGAAAGGTCGGATTGCACGAAGGTGGCAAGTCTGCAATTCTGGGCATTGGCGCAACCTCGCTGATCCTCACCGAGGCCTTGCTAAGCCCGCTGGTCATTGGCGCAGCCTCGCTGCTCCTCACGGAGGCCTCGCTGCCCTGATTAGCGCAGCCTCGCTGATTTTCACGGAGGCCCCGCCGACTGCCTGTATCCAAAATTTCCAGCATGAACACCTTTTAGTAAAATGACCATAACTTTCTCATACGGACTCGGATTTGGGCGATTCAAGATGATCCGGAAAGCTTAGAGATAGACCTACAACAAACATTAATTAGAATTGAAATTTATTACCTGAAACAATTTTGAAATTTACTATTTTTAGGATTGTTGTGCAAACGGAGGGCGTCGATAATGCGCGTGCAACGTGTATTGCTTCCAACAATATAAAACAATGTTCTAAGTCCTAAAACATGATTGTTCTGTATTATAATGATACTTAGTATTAACCAATGAGTATTAGATAAATCGAATGGGCGTGTTAGGCGTACGCAATTGCGTGTCGCTTGGGCATTCGAATAGGCAAGTTGGGCGTATAGACGTGCAAGCGTCGTAACGCCGTAACTAGTGGGCATAACCTTGTTTAATATTTTATTTCTTATTTGAATGGGACATTATAGAGTTGTATAAATAAATATTTGGTAACTATTATGTGACTAATTGTTATGTGAATGTGTACCTAATTATGTAGGATATTAAGGAGCGTGTGTTGTAATATTGTAGCAGCGCTTCAGGCAAGTTCCCTAACTTCATTCTTTCTATATATTGAATGCAAGTTCCTTACTCTAGCTCAATTTAATATTGGGCAGGATTTCTCAACCGTACAACTTTTGTTTATTGTGCGAGTTATTTATTGATTGAGCAATCATTCTATATTATTGCAAGTTTCGTGACTCATTTGAAGTTATTAATTTCAAATTATATTAGTGGATTAATTACTTTCAATTACCCCACATCAAGGATAAATTATTGATATTCGCAGCTTATACATTTGAATTCATTATCTGTTGTTGGACTGTGAAACGTTTAAGTTCTTTATTCATGAACTATTTAAGAAAATAGTCTACGCCATTTGTTTCGGCTAGACACATACAAGTTATTATTTCAAAAGCTATCCAAACCAGTAGTTGGTATGGATTCTTGGACTGAGAGAGCAACCCTTATTAGGAGATTATAATATGTCGGTTATTCGATGCAGTCAGAGTTAAATGTTATGCATATACATGGTGTACGAGAGGCTGATCCCCTCGAGTACAACTAACGGGGCCAGGTTTAAAAGAGTTAGTCGAATGATCGACTCTTTGGCCAAAAGTTCATGGTCGGTTGGACCACTCAACAGTAAATAGTCATTATTCATTGTTTAATTTGAACCTTGATTATGTCATTTCAGCTATTTCATCAATGTTCATAAATTGTTTATCTATGCAGCTATTATTCTTATTCATTCATGATATATCTTCATTCTTGCTTTTAAACTTGCTGAGCAAAGTAGTTGCTCACCCTTGCTATATCATGAACCTATTACAGTTAAGCCGGAGAGTTCCAAAGTGGGCAAAGGCAAAGGAAAGCTTAAGGAATAGTTATATGTACTATTCCGTTATATAATCGTGAAATAGTTTTGTATTATTAATTTATTCTGCGATGTATTTATTTAAGGTTATAGACCTTGGGACCGTAGTAAACCTTTTTGTAATGAGCAACATATGTTTATTTATTCCGCATTAGTTGATTTATGTTGTTTAGAAGTGTATGGATGTATTTTATCGTGAGCACCAAATTCGAGGTATTGGTACCTGAATTTGGGGGTGTCATAGGTTGGTATCAGAGCTTAAGGTTATAAACTTTAGGAATGCGAAACCTAGGTTATAACCTTAGTATTAAACTCGTGTTGAGTACGCTAGGTGATGGATCGAGGAGATTCATTTGATGGTCATGTCTGGAGGTGGATTGTGGAAATCCATCGATCCGAGTTGTGCATGATAAAATATCATTTCATTTTACCAATGAATATATTTTATTGTGACACTGACATCTTGCTCTCTATTTGTTTCTGTTTGTGGCTGTAGGATGTCTGAGATGGGAGAGTTCAGTCCTGCTAGAGAGGTAGAGTTCACAGACATTCATGTGGACGCAGGGCAGTTAGTGGAGGTGCAGCCGAGTGAGCCAGAGATGATGGACACTAGGGATGAGTCCGAGGCCGAGTATGGTTCTGAGGAGGAGCCAGTTACCGGAAGAGTGCTGAGGCTGTTAAGCGACGAGGGGGAGGATGAGGACCCCGAGGAGGATCCATTGACGGAAGATGATGAGCCACCTGAGTATGCAGATGGCATGGGCACTACTACTAGTGATATTATCGAAGAGCTGACAAGTAGGAACGAGGAGCTCGAGAATCGAGTAACTCACTTAGAGGAGCAGAACCAGGAGCACCAGGACCGAGAAGAGCAGTACAGGTCATTAGCATATCAGACTTTGGGGGAAAAGACTGAGTTGACCCAGAAGTTGCAGGAAAAGGACCAGAGGATTGCCGAATTAGAGGCAAAGGTTCACGGTTGCCGAGGGGTTTCTGTTCAGTTGGGTGTCATGGTTTATGACCTCCTAGAGAGGAATGTGATGCTGGTAGGACAGATAGAGCGGGTAGAGGATCAGCTGGAGACTACTCGTCTGGACTGAGATGAGGCTGAGGAGCAGTTGGCAGCCCGGACTACAGAGATTGATTCCCTCCGTTTAGGCTTGACTACTTCCATAGGCAAGCTGAGGGACAGGGAGAGGAGGTACCCCAGGGATGAAGGGAGTAGCAGGTGCGTGATTAGGCGCTGAGTGGTCGACAGGCTGGCTCGACGGGAGCTCAGAGTTGCACTCCGCCGCAGTAGGCGGTGATGTGTTATTTTTAACATTATGTTTGCAGTAGGTCCCACTTTTGTTGTATTAGGGGCTTACTTTTGTTGTAAATCTCTATGCTTATAGCGTGCATGGGATAGTAGTTGAACCACAATTTTGCTTCTAGTATAGGGGTGGAAGGTTATTATTCCCCACTTTTGTTTGTTAGGGGATAGTTAATGGTTGGCAGGCTATGTCATTTAGCATTTATAGAAATATGCCACATGTTGAGTCTGGTTGTATTAAGACAGTGACATATGGTTATAAATGTAGTTATTTTATTTAAATCAAATGTGTTTGATAGATGTTTTTACTTTTAATTGTTAACTTAAATGACTTATTGCATGAGGCCTAGATCTATTAGTAATAGCCGACGGTTTTCTTTTAGCAGATCATGGCACCAAGAGGACGACCGCGTAACCAAAGGGTTGAGGAGTCGGTGAATAACGAAGGGGGTCAGGCAGACCCTATGAGGACTTTTGTTAACTTATTAGCAGAAGCAATGCAGGGCAGACAAGCCACTGTAGTTGATCAGCCAGGAAGTCACATGGCGAATTTTAAGGACTTTAAATTAGTAGGACCACCGGAGTTTCGTGGGACTACGGATCCGATTGTAGCCCAGACATGGGTAGAAGAAATGGAGAAAGTTTTTGAGGTCGCAAGGGTGGCCGAAGAACAGAAGACATCGTTTGCCACTTTCATGATGAAAGGAGAGGCAAATTACTGGTGGAAGGCGAACAAAGGTCGAGCGGGGGAAGGCACGATTGCATGGGCTCATTTCAAGGAGCTGTTTTTCGAAAATTACTTTCCAGCGAGCATGCAGGCAAGCATGGAGATAAAGTTCCTGGAACTAAAGCAAGGAAGCATGTCAGTTGCGGAGTATGCCGCAAAATTTAACGAGTTAGCTAGGTTTGCTCCACATCAGGTGGACACCAAGGCTAGGCGAGCAAAGAGATTTGAACAAGGATTGAAACCTTGGGTGTATAGTAAGGTTGCGGTTTTGCAGATCAACACATTTTTTACGTTACTTGAGAAAGCAATCATTGCTGAGGGAGGAAATGAAGCTTTGGCAAGGCACAACCAAGATCAGAAAAAAAAAAAGAAGAGCCATGATAGTCATAAGGAAGGTAGTAGTGGGGGAAGTAACCCAAATAAAAGGAAATGGAACGACAGTCAGATGACAGGAAGCAAATCCGGAGGGGATGCAAAGAAGGGTAATAAATGCGAGAAATGTGGAAGGAATCACTTTGGAGAATGCATGAAAGGAAAAGGAGTTTGTTTCAACTGTGGTCAACCGGGGCACTTTTCCCCACAATGCCCAAAGGCGAAGGCAGGAAGTTGTTTTTCTTGTGGCGCCTCCGATCATCAGAAGAAGGATTGCCCAAAGAGAAAGAGTGATGCAGGTAGTGCTAACCAAGGGAACAACAGTAAGCTGACTATCGGAGGACCAACACAGCAGAACAGGCCAATAGCACGCACCTTCAACATGACAGTGCAGGATGCGTTGGAATCAAAGGATGTGGTGTCAGGTATTATTTCGATCAATAATATTAATGCATATGTATTATTTGATTCGGGAGCTACCTGTTCATTTGTGTCGGATGAATTTGCTAAATGGCTAAACTTACCTCGTGAGAAATTAGAGAATCCAATGAATGTGGAAGTAGCTAATAAAAAAGTTATTCCTGTGAAATACATCCATAGAAATTGTTGTGCTATGATAAACGGGTTTAAACTGAGCGTAGATTTAATTATGATACAACTAGGAGAATTTGATGTAATCCTCGGGATGGATTGGTTGTCTAGTCACGGGGCTGTGATTGACTGTCAGAAGAAACGTATACACCTGAAGACCCCAAATAAGTCAAGGGTCGTATTCTACGGTAGTAAATTGCCGAGACAATCTTGTTGTCTGACGATAATGCAAGCGAAGAAATTGCTAAAGAAAGGTTGTATAGGTTATCTGGCTCACGTTGTTGATACTCGAAGAGTAGAGGGTGAGCTGGGTCAAATACCTGTAGTAAAGGAATTTCCAGATGTTTTCCCAGATGAGATACCGGGATTACCGCCAGATAGAGAAGTGGAATTTGTGATCGACTTAGTACCGGGAACCGCACGGATTTCAAAGGCACCGTACAGGATGGCGCCGGTAGAGATGAAAGAACTGATGGTTCAACTGCAGGAGCTGCTAGATAAAGGATATATTCGTCTGAGTGTATCTCCGTGGGGAGCACCAGTACTGGTCGTGAAAAAGAAGGATGGATCGTTAAGGCTTTGTATTGACTACAGGGAATTGAACAAGGTTACCATTAAGAACAAGTATCCGTTGCCTAGAATTGATGATTTGTTCGATCAATTGAAGGGAGCGAAATTCTTCTCGAAGATTGACTTGAGGACGGGGTATCACCAACTGAAGGTGAGGCAGGAGGATATTCCAAAGACAGCATTCAGAACTCGATATGGACACTTTGAGTTTTTGGTGATGTCGTTTGGGCTGACGAATGCGCCAGCAGCATTTATGGACATGATGAACAGAGTGTTCAAGCAATACCTAGATAAATTTGTCGTCGTTTTCATAGATGACATTCTTGTCTACTCGAAGACGGAGGAGGAACACGTCGAACATTTGAGGATAGCCCTAGAAACGCTAAGAAGGGAGAAGCTATATGCAAAGTTTTCCAAGTGTGAATTTTGGCTACAAAGGGTGCAGTTTTTGGGGCTCGTAATTGACAAGGATGGTGTGTCAATGGATCCTGCCAAGGTAGAAGCAGTAATAAACTGGGAGCAGCCGAAGACGCCGACAAAAGTCCGAAGTTTCTTGGGATTAGCAGGTTACTATCGGAGGTTTATTCAGAACTTTTCAAAGATAGCAACACCGTTGACAAATTTGACAAGGAAGACTGTGAAGTTTGCATGGACGGACAAGTGCGAAGAGTGTTTCTTGGAGTTAAAGAAGAAACTTAGTGAAGCACCTGTGTTATCACTGCCAGATAATACAGGGGGATTTGTGGTGTACAGTGATGCATCACACAAAGGCCTTGGGTGTGTACTGATGCAGCATGGGAAGGTCATTGCATACGCGTCACGGCAACTGAAGGATTATGAGAAGGGATATCCGACTCATGACCTGGAACTAGCGGCAGTGGTGTTTGCTCTAAAGATTGGAGGCACTATCTGTATAGGGAGAAGTGTGAAATATACACAGACCACAAAAGTTTGAAGTATATTTTCACTCAAAAGGAACTAAATATGAGGCAGAGGCGATGGTTGGAGTTGATCAAGGACTACGATTGTGAGATTCTATACCATCCCGGTAAGGCCAATGTAGTAGCTGATGCTCTGAGTAGGAAGGGCAGGGATAAATTGATGGTACTAACAGCTCAAGAGGAACTGATCAAGGATATGGAAAGACTGGAGTTGGAAGTCAAGTATCCGACAAATGCAGACGAGAAACTGTTCGCAGTAGAGGCGAGTTCGACTTTATTAGACAAGATAAAGGAGGCTCAAGAAAAGGATGACGAATGTGTTGCCATAAAGAAGCGAATCTCAAGAGGAGAGGAATTAAAGTACAAAATTGATAGCACGGGACTGCTAAGGTTTGACGGAAGTATCTGGATACCGATGGTTCCGGAGTTGAGAGAAGAGATTCTGCAAGAAGCTCATTCTACAAAGTATTCTATACACCCTGGTAGTACCAAGATGTATCAGGATTTACGCCAACATTTCTGGTGGTCGAACATGAAGAGGGAGGTCGCAAAATGTGTTGGACGATGTTTGACATGCCAGAGGGTAAAAGCGGAACATCAAAAACCAGGCGGACTACTACAACCGCTGTAGATTCCGGAGTGGAAGTGGGAGCATATCACGATGGATTTTGTGACGAGGCTTCCACCAACTCAGAAGGGTTACGACGCGATCTGGGTGATCGTGGATCGTTTAACTAAATCTGCACATTTTCTACCGATCAAGATAAGGTACAATCTGGAGCAACTAGCAAAGTTATATGTGAAAGAGATTGTGTCACGACATGGAGTACCGGTATCTATTGTATCTGACAGAGATCCGCGCTTCACGTCGAATTTCTGGAAAAGCTTACAAGAAAGATTGGGAACTCAGTTGAGGTTGAGTACGGCGTATCATCCTCAGATGGATGGGCAAAGCGAACGAACGATTCAGATGCTTGAGGACATGTTTAGGGCATGTGTGATGGATTTTAAAGGCAGCTGGGACGATCATCTACCACTGGTGGAGTTTGCCTACAATAACAGTTATCATGCAAGTATTGGCATGCCGCCATATGAAGCATTATATGGGAGGAAGTGCCGAACACCTTTGTGTTGGGACGAAGTCAGTGAACGGAGGCTGTTAGGACCTGAATTGGTGCAACAGACTGTGGATGTCGTCAAGGTGATAAGAGCTCGATTAGTAGCGTCTCAGGATCGATAGAAGAAATATGCCGATTTGCATCGTCAAAAGCGAGACTTTGAAGTTGGCAGCTTTGTGTTTTTGAAGGTATCTCCCTGGAAGGGGAAGATCAGATTTGGTAAGAAGGGAAAATTAAGTCCTAGGTTCGTAGGACCATTTGAAGTTTTAAAGAGGGTAGGTGAAGTGGCGTACGAGGTAGCTCTACCTCCTGAACTTGAGCACATTCACAATGTGTTTCACGTTTCTGTGTTGCGGCCATATAAACCCGACTACAAGCATGTGATATCCTATGAACCGATTCAAGTTGAGAAAGACTTGTCATATGAAGAGATTCCTGTCCAGGTATTAGATAGGAAAGAGCAGACGTTAAGAAATAAGGTCATCCATTCGGTCAAAGTACTTTGGAGGAACCACGCAGCTAAGGAAGTTACGTGGGAGCTAGAAGAGAAGATGAGGAAGAATTATCCGCATCTTTTTGAGTGAACCCGTTAAGTTTTCCGTACCTAGACTGTAATTCTGGGGACAGAATTCTTATAAGGGGGGGAGGATGTAACGACCGAGAATTCTGAAATTGTCTTGTAATTCGAATTTCTAAATATTAATGAATATTTTATATTTTATTAATATTATATTTGTGTTACGTGTTTAAAGGTTGCGTGACAACCTGGATTATGTGAATGTATGAAATTTTACGTGTTATAGTTTTTTTTAAATGAATATTTGATTTCGCGTAGCATCGTTAAATCTCTATTCACGAGTTAGTATTCACGTTGGGAATATTCATCTAGAGACGTCTTCTCGGATAACTTCGATTTTTCCTAATTATTGTCAACCCATTTAGGCAACGAGATATTAATCCAAGTGTAGGATTTATGGGAGCCCAATGGGAATTAAATTAGAAGCCCAAGTGATTTTAAGGGTGACCCAAACACATGACCCAAACCCATGACCCAACCCATGACCCAAGACTTGACCCATGTGGGATATGGGCACAAAAATCAGCATTTTGGTGTTTAGATGAGGGAGTATTCGGGTAACATGGCAAGGGAGAGGCTAAAATGAAATTATTGCATGTTGCACAAGTGGGAACAAATAAACAATTACTAGCCAATAGAAAATCAAAAAGAAACATTGAGCCACTCCCATTTTTCTCCCACTTCTCCCTAATTCATTCCTCCACTACTCCTAAATCATTTTCCAATTCTCTCTTGCATCCCATTCAAACTACCATCAGCTGATAGAGAGAGGGAGAGGGAGAGAGCTGCTATTAGAGTGAGAAAGTGCTGAAGAACAAGAACAAAGGAAGAAGAAGAGGAAGAAACTTGAAGGAAGAAGAAAGGAGAGGCACGGGTGAAGAAGAGAAGGAAGCCAAAGCAAGCAAGAAGGACTCAAAGCAAAGCCTAGCAGTCTTCTTAACCTCTAGAAGAGATTTGTAGAGGTAAGCAATCAACCAAAACTGATTTCATTTGAGTTTGTGAAGATTTTCGAGTTTTGAAGGTTTTTGGAGCTTTTTAGCTCATGGATGATCTTTGCTACGATTCTTGTTGTTTTTGTTTGTGTTGGATGTTTGTAAATGTTGTTAAGAGGTTATATAAGACATTAATAACATCAAAGTGGAACAAAAACGCAAGAAATCTGTACCTTGGCTTAATGGAGCAAGAACAATGGACAAAACATGGACTTTGGACTGTTGGACGATTTAGAGGACCTTGTAGCTATGATTTCGTGTTTGTTTGACTTGTTTGTTATTATGATGTTGTACTTCCATGAGTTATGAGTTTAACCCAGTTGGAAGGGAGTAAAAAGGGATTAAAACAAAGATTTGGTGATGATTTTTGTAAAGAACACGAAGAACACGAAAATATAACATGAGTTGATACTTTGGCCTAAGATTTGGCCATGTTAATGTAAATGAATAACTCTAAATTTTTGATATGTTGTAGCCCTATGTCTTAGGAGTCCATAGAGTCTAGAACGGACCAATTTGAACGTGTATAGAAGAAGTTATGGAGGTTGGAGTGAAGAAAGGTCGGATTGCACGAAGGTGGCAAGTCTGCAATTCTGGGCATTGGCGCAGCCTCGCTGATCCTCACCGAGGCCTTGCTAAGCCCACTGGTCATTGGCACAGCCTCGCTGCTCCTCACGGAGGCCTCGCTGCCCTGATTGGCGCAGCCTCGCTGATTCTCACGGAGGCCCCGCCGACTGCCTGTATCCAAAATTTCCAGCATGAACACCTTTTAGTAAAATGACCATAACTTTCTCATACGGACTCGGATTTGGGCGATTCAAGATGATCCAGAAAGCTTAGAGATAGACCTACAATATACATTAATTAGAATTGAAATTTATTACCTGAAACAATTTTGAAATTTACTGTTTTTAGGATTGTTGTGCAAACGGAGGGCGTCGGTAATGCGCGTGCAACGTGTATTGCTTCCAACAATATAAGACAATGTTATAAGTCCTAAAACATGATTGTTCTGTATTATAATGATACTTAGTATTAACCAATGATTATTAGATAAATCGAATGGGCGTGTTAGGCGTACGCAATTGCGTGTCGCTTGGGCATTCGAATAGGCAAGTTGGGCGTATAGACGTGCAAGCGTCGTAACGCCGTAACTAGTGGGCATAACCTTGTTTAATATTTTATTTCTTATTTGAATGGGACATTATAGAGTTGTATAAATAAATATTTGGTAACTATTATGTGACTAATTGTTATGTGAATGTGTACCTAATTATGTAGGATATTAAGGAGCGTGTGTTGTAATATTGTAGCAGCGCTTCAGGCAAGTTCCCTAACTTCATTCTTTCTATATATTGAATGCAAGTTCCTTACTCTAGCTCAATTTAATATTGGGCAGGATTTCTCAACCGTACAACTTTTGTTTATTGTGCTAGTTATTTATTGATTGAGCAATCATTCTATATTATTGCAAGTTTCGTGACTCATTTGAAGTTATTAATTTCAAATTATATTAGTGGATTAATTACTTTCAATTACCCCACATCAAGGATAAATTATTGATATTCGCAGCTTATACATTTGAATTCATTATCTGTTGTTGGACTGTGAAACGTTTAAGTTCTTTATTCATGAACTGTTTAAGGAAATAGTCTACGCCATTTGTTTCGGCTAGACACATACAGGTTATTATTTCAAAAGCTATCCAAACCAGTAGTTGGTATAGATTCTTGGACTGAGAGAGCAACCCTTATTAGGGGATTATAATGTGTCGGTTATTCGATGCAGTCAGAGTTAAATGTTATGCATATACATGGTATACGAGAGGCTGATCCCCTCGAGTACAACTGACGGGGCCAGGTTTAAAAGAGTTAGTCGAATGATCGACTCTTTGGCCAAAAGTTCATGGTCGGTTGGACCACTCAGCAGTAAATAGTCATTATTCATTGTTTAATTTGAACCTTGATTATGTCATTTCAGTTATTTCATCAATGTTCATAAATTGTTGATCTATGCAGCTATTATTCTTATTCATTCATGATATATCTCCATTCTTGCTTTTAAACTTGCTGAGCAAAGTAGTTGCTCACCCTTGCTATATCATGAACCTATTGCAGTTAAGCCGGAGAGTTCCAAAGCGGGCAAAGGCAAAGGAAAGCTTAAGGAATAGTTATATGTACTATTCCGTTATGTAATCGTGGAATAGTTTTGTATTATTAATTTATTCTGTGATGTATTTATTTAAGGTTATAGACCTTGGGACCGTAGTAAACCTTTTTGTAATGAACAACATATGTTTATTTATTCCGCATTAGTTGATTTATGTTGTTTAGAGGTGTATGGATGTATTTTATCGTGAGCACCAAATTCGAGGTATTGGTACCTGAATTTGGGGGTGTCACACTTGCCATATTTGCTTAAGGTCGTGTGTGGAAAATGCAACTTCTGATCAGAACCCTGTTTAGTGGTCCATACAATGCCTGGCTTGCACAAAATCCGCATGATATCATCCAACTTTTGTTTCCCATCTCATTGAGTATAACTAATCTGGATCATTCGGTTGAACGTTTGACAAGTGGAATAGCTCATTAATGCTTTCTTTGGAATATGACACATGGCAACCCCTCACAAATGTTGTTCCATCCTTTGTTGCCCTAGCATTTGCATAAAACTCTTAGATTATCGATATCGGGGCTGGTAAAGGAGTCTCCATGAATAACAACTGAAAGTGGTATACACACAAGCCAATCATATTTGATATGATCTAACGTATACTTTGTAATCTTGTTCATTTATTAATAAAAGAATTAATTTATTAAAAGGCATTTTACTTTATCTACATTGTGCTATAATTTAAAATGTGATAAACCCATAGTTTTGAGCAATACTTTTAGAATCATGATGGTGATCATGCTAATGAAATTTAAATTCTAGATAGCTCACAAACTAAAATCGTTCGTAATCATTAGATTACTAAAAAAGGGATTAGTGAATACGAATAGATTAGTACATACGTTGCTTGCTCTTAGAAAGAGGATGATTGATCTCATAATTATTTGTGTGGAGACACTAAACTAAGTATATAGGTGCTTATTGGAGAATAAGTTCACTGAGCTTGGCTCGCTAAGGAATACCTAATGGAGTTTTACTCGCCTATCAGTAGGAATTCCTCTAGTGATAGTAGTACAAGTGATCCTTGGACTTGAGATCATCATAGTATCTTGTGTAGGATAAGTTATACTTTGACATGTCCCTTAAGACCTTTAGGGTATATCAAAGGGTATGATTGGGTATAATAAGTTGTACATAGAGATAGGTGAATGATCAACAAAGAATCTACCACGTCTAGTAAAAGATGTAAATGTCCTATGTGATTCGATAAATGACAACTCAGTAGTCCTTGGCCAAGGCAGAATGAAATTAGAAAGGAGTTTCTAATTTGCATTATTTAGAGTTGTGCATTTGGGAATCGAAATACATATAATTAAATAAAATAAGACTGGACAGAAATTCCATGTCTTATATTTAATTGGGACATTGTATGGTAGAAGGATTGAATTGTACGGTAACTATGCACTGAAAGGTTCTTTTGTGATTAATGTTGAAATCTATATTATCTAGAAAGTCGTTGATCGCTAAGGGGGCTTACCCTTATTGTAGAATAAATATTATTTATTTAAATAAATTAAATAGTTTAATTTATTTATTTAAATAAGATTAGAATTATTCTAATTGATTTATTCACAACCGGTTTAATATGGAGAACCTAAAGGGTCACACTGCAAAAGGAAAATATTTATTTAAAAAGTAAATGGCATAATTATAATAATAAGTTAAGTGTATTTAATTTAATCTATGGGGATGGAATAAATTAAATAGCTTAATATTTATTATTTAATATTTTGAAAATATTAAATATAAATTAATAAGAGGAGTCTTATTATTATTATTACTATTACTATTATTTAATTCCTAATAGGGATTGAGAATTAATTAAAAGAAGTACTCTCTCTCATGAATTCTTAATTGGATTGGGAGTATAATTAATTAAAGGAGTTTAATTAGAATAGAAACCCTAATCTTAAATAGTTTAGGGAAGGGTTTTCCTATATCTATTAATAAGAGGAGTCTTATTATAGATTAGGGTTACACACTCTTGAATTAGAATAGTGGAGAGTACTTGTAATTTCTGTAGAGATAGAAACTAGGGTTTTGCCAACACCTAACTTCTTGAATGCCTATTATTCCTTGGTGGATCACCTCTAGAGGCCAAACACTAGGGTGGTTAACGTTGATCAAAGGAAGGAATCTTATCGGTGGAATTCGAGGAGAACGCGAAGGAATTTGAGGTGAACTTGTACCCGAGGAAGCTTTGATTCACGAGGGTATAATTCTCTATCTCTATCTCTATCTCTTTTGTTAATTACTAATTGAACACAAGAAAAGAACATGGTGATGGTTTGTATTAAAATTCTTTAAAATCCGTTTTATCGCGCTTCCGCTTTATTTATGTAATTTGATTACATGTTCGCGTTATATACAAATCTAACAGCTACCAGCCCATGGCTCGAATCATAGCCATTATCTTTCCATCCAACCGAGGATCTAGTTTAAGTCCTCTTTCAAGCACGAATGTTTTTCCTAACAGGACACACTGGAAATAGTTTTCAGCATTAGCGCTAACAAATCGGGTAGCATCAAATACTTCGGGTTCATTATGCACATGAGAACTAGATGACTCGTCGCGCTGTCTTTTGGATGCCATTGATACTCTCTATACAGTGCTACGACAATAACACAACAACCTTTTCCTTCCCCCAAACTTGAATGAAACCAAAATTTATTCTTTCAGAACTTTGCACGAACACTTGGTATGCACTCTGTTTTGCCCAATCAATAATACTTGTTTTGAATGTATGCTATTTTAGTGCAATGCACTCAACCCAATCACAGACAGGACAAGCAAGAATAATCTTCCAAACCCTAATAAACTCCCCAACTATAAAGAAGTAAAAGACCTAATTCCCCCAAACTTGAATTATTACCTAAGATGAAACTCAATCCCCTACTACAATTCTTTGACTGAATGATTCCCCACAATCCGTTCTTCAATGTTTTGCTGCAGTTGAAATTGAAATTGAAGGTTGAGAGTAGGTTTTCAACTTGGAGGTAATTGGCTTATGATCTAAAAATGAATGAGAGTTTGACTGTGTATGGAATGGGTGAGAGGATTCGAAAAAGGGAAGTGGTGGTGCGGGAGGAGTGATTGATGAGAGATAGGTGTGTGGGATGAGATGATAGTGTGAATCGAAGGTTTGGTAATGGGAAGTTTAGAATATGAGAGCGAGAGACTAGAAGTCGGTGTTTGATAGGAATAGGAGAGTTAGAGTTTGAAACCAAGAGGGAAAAAGAAATAAGTAATAAAGTTGGGTCGAGTTCTCAGCAAATTTTTTAAAAATTGGTTTTTTTCGCAGTGCGGTCACGCTAGAAAATAGCCTTGATTGGGCGCGGACGCGCTTCACTGGCAGCGAAATGATTTCAAATTTTGACACCAGGCACGGTCGTTCTGCTTTCCCATACATTTTGAGTGTAGCCGCGTTACCCTGTATCTCTGGAAATTTATTTTCTTCTTCCTTCCTGAAGGGACCATATGACTACAGCAACTGAGTGTAACCTATAGAAACATAAAATAACCAATTAACACTACTAAAACTACTTAAACAACTACTTGATTCTAAAAACGCATTAAAAAGTGAAATTAACAGAAATAAAAGTATGGGTTGCCTCCCATCAAACGCTTGATTTAAAGTCTTTCAGCCTGACTACTCCCTGTTTCACACTTGATCGGTAAGAATAATTGACGACTTTTGGCGATTGAAATCACCACCCCAATAATGCTTTAAGCGCTGTCCGTTGACTTTGAATGATTTGTCCAGATTACGACCAAATATTTCAACGATGCCATGAGGGAATACTTGTTTGACAATGAAGGGCCCGGACCACCGTGACTTGAGTTTTCCTGGAAAAAGTCTCAATCAAGAATTGTAGAGGAATACTGTTTATCCTGGTTTAAAATTTTTCTCTATAATCTTCTTGTCATGCCATCGTTTTCCCTTTTCTTTATAAAGCTTTGAACTATCATATGCTTGCAAGCAAAATTCGTCCAATTCATTGAGTTGTAGAAGTCTCGTTTCCCCTGCAGCTGTTAGATCAAAATTCAATTGTCGTATGGCCCAATAAGTGTTGTGTTTAAGTTCGACTAGCAGGTGACATGCCTTTCCATATACAAGCTTGTACGGTGACATCCCAATCGGAGTCTTGTAAGCAATACAGTAAGCCCAAAGAGCGGCATCTAACTTCAAAGACCAATCCTTCTGATTAGGATTCACTATCTTTTCCAATATTTTATTCACTTCTTGATTAGACACCTCAGCCTGGCCACTTGTCTGGGGTGATATGCGGTGGAAATTCTATGGGTCACCCCATACTTAGCTAAGAGAGCTGTAAAAGCTTTGTTGCAGAAATGGCTTCCTTCATCACTAAGAATAGCCCTAGGTGTGCCAAACCTTGTAAAGATGTTCTTCCGCAAAAATTTCAGTACTACCTTAGCATCGTTCGTAGGCAATGCAGCTGCTTCTACCCATTTAGTCACATAGTCTACTTCCAACAATATGTATGGGTTGTTGAAGGATGTCAAAAATGGTCCTATGAAATCGATGCCCCACACATCAAAGATCGCCACTTCCAATATTGTATTAAGTGGCATCTCATGGTGCTTCGAGATATTCCCAACCCGTTAACAACGATCGTATCTAAGCACGAACTGGTGTGCATCCTTAAACAATGTAGGCCAGTAGAACCCTACTTGTAGAACCTTTGCAGTTGTTCTTTCACCTCCTTAGTGTCTCCCATACAATGAGCCGTGGCACTGATGTAGGATACTCTCTATTTCTCTTTACAGAACACACCTTCTTATCATCTGATCTGGATATTATTTGAACAAGAACAGTTCATCCCATATATACCTCCATACATCATGCAGAAACCTTTTCTTTAGCTGACTTATCAACTCCGGAAGGAGTACTTTGCTAGCCAAATAATTGACAAAATCTGCATACCACGAAACTTCTGTTTTGATCACGAACAACTGCTCATCTGGAAAGAACTCATTAATCACAGTCTTGTATTCCTTTGCGTGCTTAGTGTTTTTCAACCTTGATAGATGATCCGCCACCTGATTTTCTGTACCCTTCATATCTCAGATTTTCAAGTCGAATTCCTAGAGTAGAAGTATCCATCTAATTAGCCTCGGCTTCGCATCATTCTTCAAAATCAGATATATTATTCTTGAATGGTCCGTGAACATCACCACCTTAGTTTCGATTAGGTACGAACAGAATTGTCAAATGCATACACCACCCACAAGCAACTCCTTCTCAGTAGTCGTATAATTGAGTTAAGCATCCGATAATGTTTTTCTAACATAATAAATGGCATGAAAAACTATGTCCTTGCGTTAGCCTAAGACTGCACCAATCGCGAGCATCACACGTTAATTCAAACGGCATCGTCCAATCCGGTGCCACTATTACAGGTACTGTTATCAATTTTTTCTTTAGCTGTTCAAATGCTTCCAAAAAATCCTTGTCAAACTTAAATGTCCTTCTCCAATAAATTGCACAGCGGTTTAGTGATTTTGGAGAAGTCCCTGATGAATATTCGATAAAACCCAGCATGACCAAGGAAGCTTCGGATTCCCTTGATAGAAGTTGGTGGTGATAGATTCTTAATTGTCTCGATTTTAGCTTTATCTACCTTTAACCCCCTTGCTGAAACCTTGTGCTTGAGGATGATCCTTTCCTGAACCATTAAATGGCACTTTTCCCAGTTGAGTACCAAGTTGGTTTCCATGCACCTTTTCAATACCATGACTAGATTCTCCAAGCAACTGTCAAAAGAATCTCCAAAGACTGAAAAATCATCCATGAAAACCTCCACATTACGTTCCACCATATATGAGAAAATCACCATCATACACCTTTGGAACGTCGTTGGTGCATTACACAATCCGAAAGACATCCTCCTAAAAGCAAAAGTACTATACGGACAGGTGAATGTCGTCTTTTTCTAATCTTCCAGAGCAATAGCAATCTGATTATACCCCGAATATCCGTCCAAGAGATAGTAGTACTCGTGCTCAGCCAATCTATCTACTATCTGATCAATGAATGGTAAGGGAAAGTGATCCTTTTGGGTTGCTTTATTGACTTTTCAGTAATCCATACAAACCCTCTAGTCGGTCATTGTCCCCGTCGATATCAACTTGTTGTTTTCGTTTACTACTACCATCATACCACCTTTCTTAGGGACACACTGTATTGGGCTCACCCATGAGCTGTCGAAGATAGGATAGATGATTCCAGTGTCAAGCCATTTCAGTATTTCCTTTTTCACCACTTCTTTCATGATTGGGTTTAGCCTCTGTTGTTGTTCTATTGTCAGTTTCGTATCGTCTTCCAAGAGGATTGTATGCATATAGAATAACAGACTTATCTCCTTGATGTCCGCGATGGTCTATCCGATTGTAGTTTTATATTCGCGAAGGACTCGTAACAGCTTACTTTCCTGCAATTCGTTAAGTGCGGATGAAACAATAACAGACAGAGTAGAAGAATTACCCAAGTACATATACCTGAGGTGGTTAGCTAAAGGTTGTAACTCCAATGTGGGAGGTTCCTCTAAAGATGATTTCATCTGAACTGTTGCTCTTTCTGCATAATCCAATGGCTCAAAAAGACTTTTGAATTTGCCAACTCTTGGTAATGCATCTAATATCTGTAAATACTCCAACAATTCTGGATTATCTGATTCGATATCCCCCAGCAAAGTCATTTCCAATGGATCGAAATTCAGCATCGCTAATAGCTCATCATCCACTGCTTCCTTAATCAAATCCACACGATAACACTCCTCTTCATCCTTGGGGAATTTTATGGCTTTAAACACATTGAAAGTCACCTCTTGGTCTTGAACCCTTATTGTCAATTCCCCTTTTTGCACGTCAATGAGTGTTCTCCCTATAGCCAAAAATAGTCTCTCAAGTATGATCGAAATGTCTTTATTTTCTTCATAATCCAACACAATGGAGTCGACTGAAAATATGAATTTATCCACCTTAACTAAAACATCTTCAATAATGCCCCGCGAATATGTCACAGACATGTCTGCAAGCTGTAAAGAAATATTTGTTGGCCTTGGTTCTAGTAATCCCAACTGAGTGTAAATCGAGAGTGTCATTAAATTAATACTCGCACTAAGGTCACACAAATATCTTTTGAAAAATTGGCTTCTAATAGTGCACGGAATAGTAAAGCTACCCGGATCTTTCAACTTTGGAGGTAGCTTCTTTTGCAATATAGCACTGCACTCTACGGTTAAAGCCACTATTTCAAAGTCACCTAGTTTCTTCTTTTTGGATAAGATATCTTTCATAAACTTCGCGTAGCTAGGCATCTGCTCCAATGCATCTGCAAACGGAATGTTGATCTAAAACTTCTTAAACACCTCGAGGAATTTGGAGAACTGCTTATCTGACTTCTGTTTTTGGAACCGCTGTGGAAATGGCACTGCCGGAATAATTACTGCTGGTTTTTCTTCTTTCTCCATGGCCTTTGGTTCATCCTCTACTTTCTTCTCTTCATTCTTATTTTCATCTGATTTCTCTTCTTTTTCTGGCACCTTCTTTGGACTACCTACGTGTTACTCGTCCAATAGTTTCCCACTACAAAGTGGCACCGCTTTACATTGCTCTTTCCCATCATTCCTCGGATTGACTTCTGTGTTACTTGGTAATGTTCCTTGAGGACGATTGTTCAAAGTAGCTGCCAACAATCCTATCTGATTCTCTAGATTTCTCATGGCCACATCATGACTATTTTTCCACGTCTTATTATCCTTGAGGTATTTTGTCACGAATTCCTCGAAATCTGATTTCCTTTCCTGTTGTGGGGGTTGTTGTCATTGACAAGCCTGAAATCGAGGTGGTTGAGCAGGTCGTGGCGCTTGTGACTAGGCTTTATTATCTCGCCACAAGAAATTTGAATGATTCCTCCACCCCAGATTATAACTATTTGAATTGCTACCAAACTGTTGTTGCCTATTATAACTCCTCATAAATTGCACTACTTCGGGATTAATCGCACATTACTCCATCGGATGTGCTTCTGCACACAATTTATACACTACGGCTACTTGTTGCATGTTTGCTCCTCCAAGTGCATCCATTTTCTTTGAAAGTGCTAAAATTTGAGCTCCAAGTGCTGCTACTACATCTACTTCAAACACTCCAGCTGCTTTAGGTTGTGTCATCCTTACAGTAGGCCACTGATAATTGTTAGCGATCATTGTCTCTAGCAAATCGAAAGCCTCATCAAAACTCTTAGCCATAAGTGGTCCTCCCACAGCTGCGTCTATGCTCGTCCGAGTATTACTACTTAACCCATTGTAGAATGTCTAAACCTATAGCCATTTGGGTAGTCCATGGTGTGGACATCTTCTCAATAGTTCCTTAAACCTCTCCCAAGCCTCATATAGTGACTCCCCATATTGTTGCTCAAAAGTAGTAATGTCGTTTCTCATCTTAGTAGTCGTAGCTGGCAGAAAGAATTTCACTAAAAAAATTTGGGTCAAGTCATCCCAGGTAGTGATGGATCCTGATGGAAGCGAATACAGCCAACTTTTTGCTTTATCTCTTAGTGTGAACAGAAACAGACGTAATCTCACAGTATCATCCATAACATTTGTGGTATTTGAATGTGTCACAAATCTCAAGGAAACTCACCAATGATTTACAAAACAAATAGGAGTCTTTAAAAATTGTTGGCTAGTAAAAACCCCTTTCTAGAACCTTATGAGTAGTCCTTTTTGGTGCAAAGTGTCCTCCATAAGCATAAGAGTGACAAAAGGTCAAAATAGATAAAAATTCATTATTTAGCATACACCTTCGAACCACCTGATCAGCACAATTGTGCTGGTAATGATTTCAATTCAAGAATTGGAGCTTGTACCACAGATGGTAACAGTTTTTTATGAGAAACAGGGAATTGAATAGAATGGACTGCATAATTATCTAAGATTTTAGGTAAAGAATGCAATGCAGCTACAACCTCCTTTAATTCTTGATCATGCTCAATCTCTACATCTTTATCCATCTCCAAACTGTTAGTGATGGAAACCTCTAAGCTTTCCTTATGCATGTGTTCAAAAGATCCCTGCACTAAAGAGTCAATGATGTCAATAGCAAAAACAGGATTAACATCGCTAGGATACCTAATGGCCTCATATATGTTAAATTGTATCTTTTCACCATCAAATTCCCTAGTAAAGGTTCCATTATGACATCAATCATTGTCCTTGCCATTTTTAAAAAAGGCCTTCCTAACAAGATGTGTGAGGGATTTAGAGATCGGTCATCCTCCATATCTACAATGTAAAAATCTGCAGGAAAAATTAGTTCGTTGACCTGCACCAAGACATCTTCAATTACCCATTCAGTGTAAGTGTTAGTACGATCAGCCAATTGAATAATAACACTAGTTTGTTTTAAAGGACCTAGATTCAAAGAAGCAAATATAGATAATGGCATGATATTTATTGAAGCTCCTAGATCTAACATGGCTCTCTCAAATCTAGTATTACCTATTCTACATGGGATTGTAAACATGTCTGGATCTTTACATTTAGTGGGCATTTTTCTTTGAAGTACTGCAGACACATTCTCTCAGACCGTGACTATTTCATCATTTTTTAACTTTTTTTTATTAGTGCACAATTCTTTCAAAAACTTTGCATACCTGGGCACTTGTTTTAATACATCCAAAAGAGGGATGTTTACCTCCACCTTCTTGAAGGTTTCTAGAATTTCCTTCTCTTGTTCATCCTTCTTTGAAGTCTTGTGGTTCCTAGGTGGAAAAGGTAGTGGCTTAGTCAAAATCTGAGAAGATGAGTTAGATTTTACCTGTGGTGTCTCAGTCTCTTCCTTAGCTTTCTTTCCTCAAAATCAGTATCTGCTTTGGGCACTTCCAACTCTTTTCCCCTCCTTAGTGTAATCGCACTAGCATTCTCCCTTGGATTGATAACTGTTTGGGAGGGTAAATTTTCTGAGCCTTGAGATTCCAAAATTCCCACTGTGGTAGCAAGCTGTCCCACTTGGTTCCTCAGATCTTGAACAGAAGTTCTCGTTTCCTGCATAAATTGTTGTCTCTAAGTCATGAATTGTTGCGATTGTCCCATGAATGCCTTGAACATGTCCTCCATGGATTGTCCATTATTTGCAGGAGTAGCTTGTCTAGGTTGATACTGAGGTTGAGATGGTTAAAAACCTTATTGCCTAGCTGGGAAAACTCCTTGTGATGGTGGCCTATTCCCTCCATAGCTTAAGTTTGGATGATCCCTCTAGCCTGGATTGTAGGTATTTGAATATGGATCATACTTCTTTTGGGGTTGTGCCGGATAGTTTCCCATTGCATTGGCTTGTCGTGGAGACTCCTCATCTTGTAATGTCGAACAACCATCTGTGTTGTGATTTGACTGTAAACAGAACCACTCGGCTTTGCGACGCAAGTTTCCTGTAGCTAATTGTCTAACCATAGCAGTTAAGTCTGAAATCTATTTTTCCAAATGACTTGTGCTTACCTCACTTACCCTTTGTGGTGCATGAGCATTCCTAGTTTCATATTATTGCGAATTGGCTGCCATGTTTGCAATCAAGTTTCTTGCGGCCTCCAGTGTCTTCTCTACTAGTGCTCTTCCATTAGCGGCATCGATCATACTCCTATCCATCGGTACAAGCCCCTCATAGAAATATCAAATCAGGTGTTGATCGTCAATCTGGTGAGGTGGGAAGCTAGAGCACAACTTCTTGAATCTTTCCCAATATTCATACAAAGTTTCCCCACTGAACTATCAGATTCTGCATATCTCCTTCCTTATGTTGGCTACTCTTAAAGCAGGAAAGTACTTTTCTAAGAATAACTTTTTCATGTCATTATTGAGTGTATTGATCCGGAGGGAAGATAATATAACCAATCATTTGCTAAATCCGCCAGTGAAAAGGGAAATACTCTTAGCTTGATTTGGTTCTCCGTGATTTCTTGTTGCTTCATGGTTGAACAAACCACATGGAACTCTTTTAAATGCTTGTAAGGATCTTCATTATAAGTGCATGATATTCATTTATTTTCATTCCTATATATTTAGTTTATTACATGTTTTACTATGTATATGCATTTATTAGGTTGTTTATTGATTTCAAGAGAATTCAGAGTCAGAAGTGGAAAAAGACAGAAAATCGGAGCTAAAATGAGAAAAAGATGAAAAGTTAAAAATTTTGAGGTTCTCGCCCCAGCGAGATTTTTGTACTAGGTTTTCTCGCCCCAGCGAGGAAGCTTCTGCCCATTTTCGCCCCAGCGTTTTGCCTCGGCCCAGACCTCTCTGGAGTTTCTCACCCCGGTGAGAAACTGAAGAACAAATTCCTCGCCCCGGCGAGAAAGGCCGGCGTTGACCAGTTTTGACCAGCTTTGTCTTTTTGGAATTTTTGAGGATTTCTACTTCAGATTGGATTCTTAATTCTTAGAGACTTAGGATATTATCTTAGGACTACAAATAGATGTTTTTAGTTAGATATGAGAGAATCTTGACAACTACAATTGTAACCCTAATTGGAGGAGATTGAAGGCATATCAGGCTAAACTTTTATTTTCAGTTCTAAGGGATGTTGAACCTTATCATAATTAATGGTTTAATCAGGTTTTATTTATTTATTCCTTCTTAGATGAGATTTATTCTGATAATCTATTTTAACTGATTATATGTTATTGAACTATTGATTTGATTTGGCCAATTGGATTAATTTGATTGATATCATCTGCTAGATTAAGGTATAATATTAAGCAAACGATATTGTATCTGATCATAAGTAGCAATTAATAGTACTTGATTATGGACAAGCTTTTGGGTATTATTAAGATTATTAGAAGGCAACTTAAATAATTTCTGATTGTGTAATTGTTGCTTGGAATAACTTAATTCTCTAATTCTTCATGCTACTGTTATATTAAATCTAGACTGATAGTTCTAGGTTATATGAAAGTTAGGGTCTCTTGAGGCGATTGCCATACTAGATTTACACAAAAGGAGAATTTCGGATAATTAGCGATTGCAGTTATCTAGGGTTATTAATCTCATTGAAGGGTAAATATTGTTAAACAAGATTTTTTCCATAGTTGTGATAAGGTGAAACTGAACTGAAGAACTGAAGCTTTTTATTCATTGATTATTCTTAATTGTTTTTGTTGGAGTAGTTAATCAAACTCAAAACCCCCTCATAAATTAGAATAATAGAGTAGATAAAAGATTAATTCACTTCTCTGTGGGATCGATCCTTACTTGCCATTATACTGAGTTCTGTGCTAGTAGAGTGTTAGTAAGGTATTAATTTTGGAGTGTGGAACGACAAGCTCTCAAATTTTGGCACCTGTGCCGGAGAAGTGTTATTTATCTTTATTTATTCTTTATTTTATTTTATTTTATTTTTGTTTAATTTTGTAGTTTATGACACAATCCTCTCAATCCGTTGATTTGAACTTTGATCCAGAAATTGAGAAAACTGCACGCAGACTAAGGAAAGAAGCTTGCCAAGCTCGAGGCATCACGGCAGATTCCGACGAAGTTCCATCACCAGGACTTAACATAGCACTCGAATTATTGTCAAATACATCATCCACCGAATCATATGAAGAAAAAGAGATGGTAGTGCCAAATAATAACCGAACACTCAAAGAATTAGTCACTCTCAATCTCAATTAACAACCCTTATGCATTGAATATCCTACCTTAACTGCTGCTTTTGAACTTAAATCGAGACTAATTCATCTTTTGCCTACTTTTTGTGGTCTCACAGGTGAAGATTCGTACAAGTACTTAAAGGAATTTCATGTTGTTTGCTCCACCATGAAGCCACATGGAGTAACTGAGGATCAAATCAAGCTAAGGGCGTTTCCATTCTCATTGGGGGGTCTAGCAAAGGATTGGCTATACTATCTTCCTTCAGGGTCAATACAGTCATGGAATGACATGAAAAGGCTATTTTTGGAGAAGTACTTTCCTGCTTCAAGAGTTACCAACATCAAGAAAGAGATATGCGGCATTCGACAGTTCAACGGAAAGACATTGTACGAGTATTGGGAAAGATTTAAAATTTTGTGTTCCAGTTATCCTCCTCATCAAATAGATGATCAACACCTGATTCAGAACTTTTATGAGGGATTATCATCAATGAATCGGAGTATGATCGATGCTGCAAGTGGAGGAGCACTAGTAGATAAGACACCGGAGGCTGCAAGGACTCTAATTGCAAATAGGGCTGCTAATTCCCAGCAGTATGGGACAAGAAATGACTGTACGCCTACAAAAGTAAATGAGATGACCATAAGCACTCTTGAACAACAAATTTTTGATTTGACCGCGATGGTTAGACAAATGGCTATAGGAAATACACCAGCAGTAAAAGTTTATGGGATTTGTTTAATGGGTGATCATAGTACTAATTCTTGTCCAACTTTGCAAGAGGATGAAACCACACAACAAGCTAATGCGATGGGAAACTATCAAGCACAACCTCAGCGAAAGTATGACCAATATTCAAATACTTACAATCCAGGATGGAGGGATCACCCTAACCTGAGTTATTGGGGAAGTAGACCACCAGCGCAAGGCGTGTATCCGATTAGACAACAAGGGTTCCCACAAGGCTGTCATCCAGCTCAACCCCAATATCAACCTAGACAGGCAGCTCCTACAAATTTTGAAACATCTTTGGAAGACATGTTCAAGGCATTCATGAGCCAGACACAACAGTTCCAGCAGGAAACGAAAAATTGTGTTCAAGACTTGAGAAATCCGATAGGTCAACTTGCCACCACAGTGGGAGGTTGGATTCTCAAGGTTCAGGAAAGTTGCCCTCCCAAACAGTTGTCAATCCAAGGGAGAATGCTAGTGCGATTACACTAAGGAATGGAAAAGAGTTGGAAGTACCCAAAGAAATTATAAAAATTGAAGAGGAAAAGCTTAAAGAGGAGACTAAGACACCGAGGAAAATTGTTACCCAACCTATTCCAGTTAAGACTCCATCGTTGTCGTTCCCACCGAGAACACTTAGGACTTGAAAGAAGGAAGAAAAAGAAAAGGAAATTTTGGAAACCTTCAGGAAGGTAGAGGTAAATATTCCTCTTTTGGATGCCATCAAACAAGTTCCCAGGTACGCAAAGTTTTGAAAGAATTGTGCACTAACAAAAGGAAATTGAAAGATGATGAAAAAGTCATTGTAGGAGAAAATGTGCCAGCAGTGCTTCAAAGAAAAATGCCCCCTAAATGTAAAGATCCAGGAATGTTTACAATCCCATGTAGTATAGTTAATACCAAATTTGAGAAATCCATGCTAGATCTAGGAGCTTCAATAAATGTTATACCATTATCTGTATTTACTTCTTTAAATCTAGGGCCTTTGAAACAAACTGGTGTTATCATTCAACTTTCTGATCGTACTAACACTTACCCTCAAGGGGTAATTGAAGATGTCTTGGTGTAGGTGAATCAGTTAATTTTTCCTGCAGATTTTCATATTATAGATATGGAAGATGACATATCTCCAAATCCCTCACATATCTTGTTAAGGAGGCCATTCTTGAAAAGATCAAGGACAATGATTGATGTGCACAATGGGACCTTGACCATGAAATTTAACGGAGAGAAAATTCAATTCAATATATATGATGCCATGAGGTACCCTAGTGATGTTAATCATGCTTTTGCTATTGACATCATTGATTCTTTAGTGCAGGGATCTTTTGAACAAGAACATAGGAAAAGCTTGGAGATGGCCATCACTAGCAACTTGGATATAGATAAAGAGGAAGAATTTGACTAGAATCAGGAATTGAAGGAAGTTGTGACTGCATTGCACTCTTTACCAAAATTCATAGATAAGTATGCAGTTCAATCGATTCAATTGCCTGTTTCTCATAAAAAACCGTTACCATCTGTGGAGCAAGCTCCAATCTTAGAATTAAAACCCTTACCGACTCACTTCAAATATGCATATTTAGGGACTAATGAAACTTACCTGTGATTATTGCTAGTAGTCTAACCAAAGTGCAGGAAGAGAAATTGTTGAGAGTCCTAAGGGACCATGTCGTAGTGTTTGGTTGGACGATAGCGATATCAAAGGATTAAGCCCCGCGATGTGTATGCATAGGATTCTTTTGGAGGATGGAGCAAAGCCCACAAGAGAAGCACAACGAAGATTAAATCCTCCCATGATGGAGGTAGTCAAAAAAGAGGTTATAAAATTACTTGATGCAGGTATAATCTACCCCATCTCCAACAGTCAGTGGGTGAGTCCAGTACAGGTAGTTCCGAAGAAGTCTGGAATAACTGTCATCACGAATGACAATAATGAGTTGGTGCCCACACGGATACAAACAGGATGGAGAGTGTGTATTGACTACAGGAAATTAAATGTTGTAACTAGAAAAGACCACTTTCCTCTTCCCTTTATTGATCAAATGCTAGAAAGATTAGCGGGGCATACTTATTATTACTTTCTTGATAGTTTTTCAGGTTATAATCAGATCGTGATTGCGCCCGAAGACCAGAAAAAGACCACATTCACATGTCCGTTTGGTACCTATACATACCGGCGGATGTCATTTGGACTTTGCAATGCACCCAGTACTTTCCAGCGATGCATGGTAAGCATTTTTTTTGATCTTTTAGAAAATTACATCGAGGTCTTTGTGGATGATTTCACAGTACATGTTGATTCTTTAGATTTGTGCTTGGAAAATCTAACTCGTGTGCTAGATAGATGCTTGGAAACTAACCTTGTTCTTAATTGGAAAAAGTGTCACTTTATGGTAGAACAGGGTATAGTGCTTGGTCATGTTGTGTTAGCTAAAGGTTTAGAAGTTGATAGAGCTAAGATAGATATTGTATCTGCTTTGCCTTACCCTGCTAGTGTGCAGGAGATTCGCTCTTTTCTTGGACATGCAGGTTTCTATCGAAGATTTATCAAGGACTTCTCTAAAATAGCTCTACCATTATGTAAGTTGTTACAAAAAGATGTAGAATTCCAGTTCGATGAAGCGTGCAAGGAGGCATTTGACAAGTTGAAGAGCCTCTTGACCTCTGCACCTGTGATTCAGCCACCAAATTGGAGTCTTCCCTTTGAAATAATGTATGATACCAGCAACTATGCAGTCGGAGCTGTTTTGGGCCAAAGAGTGGACAAAGCTGTCCATGCCATCTACTATGCTTCTAGAACGTTGAATGCAGCTCAGATTAACTACTCGACAACAGAAAAAGAACTTTTATCTGTTGTTTTTGCTTTAGATAAATTTCGATCTTATTTGCCTGGAACTAAAGTTGTAGTTTATTCTAACCATGCAGCTCTCAGGTATTTGTTAACCAAGAAGGATTTTAAACCCAGGATTATCAGATGGATTCTACTGTTGCAGGAATTTGACTTGAAAATCAAGGATAAGAAGGGAGCAGATAACTTGATAGCAGATCATTTAAGAAGGGTTCTAAGAGATGAGGAGGCACTACCATTATATGATTTTTTTCCAGATAAGCATCTCTTTTCTATTCAAGAGGAATTGCCTTGGTATGCGAACATTGTCAATTATTTAGCAAGTGCATATATTCCCAATGACGTTTCTAAAAACCAGAAGGATAAGTTTATGAGTGATTCCAGAAATTATGTTTGGGATGATCCATATCTGTGGAAATTTTGTGCTAATCAGATAATCCGTAGATGTGTGCCTAATACTAAAACAATGTCTATTCTAACCTTTTGTCATTCCTATGCTTGTGGAGGTCATTTTGGACCCAAACGGACTGCTCATAAGGTTTTAGAAAGTGGTTTTTATTGGCCAACAATTTTTAAGCACTCATATCTATTTTGTAAATCATGCGAGAATTGTCAAAGAACAGGTAACATATCACATAGAAATCAAATGCCATAAACCCCTATTTTAATTGTTGAGATTTTTTATGTTTGGGGTATTGATTTGATGGGACCTTTTCCTGTTTCTCATGGTAATGTTTACATTCTCTTGGCTGTTGACTATGTTTCTAAATGGGTGGAAGCTAAAGCCACCAGGACTGATGATTCTAAAGTTGTTGCGAATTTTGTTAAAACTAACATATTTGTCAAATTTGGAACTCTTAGAGCCATCATCGGCGATAGAGGAACTCACTTTTGTAACAGGATGCTAGCAGCACTTTTCAGGAAATGTAATGTTTTGCATAAGATTTTTACATCTTATTATCCGCAAATCAATGGTCAGGCTGAAGAATCCAACCGTGAAGTGAAATCCATTTTGGAGAAAGTCGTCAAGCCAAGCAAAAAAGATTGGATTCTTCGGTTAGAAGATGCATTGTGGGCATATAGAACCGCATATAAAACTGAAAGTAGTATGCACACAAGCCAATCATATTTGATATGATGTAGCATATACTTTATAATTTTATTAATTTATTAATAAAAGAATTGATTTTCTTAAAAGGCATTTTACATTATCTACATAGTGCTGTTATATTAAATGTGATAAACCCATAGTTTTGAGCAATGCTTTTAGAATTATGATGGTGATCATGCTAATGAGATCTAAATTCTAGATAGCTCACAAACTAAAATCGTTCCTAATTGTTGGATTACTAAAAAGGGGATTAGTGAATCCGGATGGATTAGTACGTACGTTGCTTTCTCTTAAGAAGAAGATGATTGATCTCATAATCATTTGTGTGGAGACACTAAAACAAGTATGTAGATGCTTATTGGAGAATAAGTTCACTGAACGTGGCTCGCTAAGGAATACCTAATGGAGTTTTACTCGCCTGTCAATAGGAATTCCTCTAGTGATAGTAGTACAAGTGATCCTTGGACTTGAGATCATCATAGTATCTTGTGTATGATGAGTTATACTTTGACATGTCCCTTCAGACCTTTGGGGTATATCAAAGGGTATGATTGGGTATAATAAGTTGTACATGGAGATAGGTGAATGATCAGCAAAAAATCTACCACGTCTAGTAAAAGATGTGAATGTCCTATGTGATTCGATAAATGACAACTCAGTAGTCCTTGGCCAAGGCAGAATGAAATTAGAAAGGAGTTTCTAATTTGCATTATTTAGAGTTGTGCATTTGGGAATCGAAATACATATAATTAAATAAAATAAGACTTGACAGTAAATCCATGTCTTATATTTAATTGGGACATTGTATGGTAGAAGGATTGAATTGTACGGTAACTATTCACTGAAAGGTTCTTTTGTGATTAATGTTGAAATATATATTATCTGAAAAGTCGTTGATCGCTAAGGGGGCTTACCCTTATTGTAGAATAAATATTATTTATTTAAATAAATTAAATAATTTAATTTATTTATTTAAATAAGATTAGAATTATTCTAATTGATTTATTCACAACCGGTTTAATATGGAGAACCTAAAGGGTCACACCACAAAAGGAAAATATTTATTTAAGAAGTAAATGGCATAATTGTAATAATAAGTTAAGTGTATTTAATTTAATTTATGGAGATAGAATAAATCAAATAGCTTAATATTTATTATTTAATATTTTGGTAATATTAAATATAAATTAATAAGAGGAGTCTTATTATTATTATTACTATTACTATTATTTAATTCCTAATAGGGATTGGGAATTAATTAATAGAAGTACTCTCTCATGAATTTCTAATTGGATTAGGAGTATAATTAATTAAAGGAGTTTAATTATAATAGAAACCCTAATCCTAAATAGTTTAGGGAAGCGCTATTCCTACATCTATAAATAAGAGGAGTCTTATCATAGATTAGGGTTACACACTCTTGCATTAAATTGTGGAGAGTACTTACAATTTCTATAGAGATAGAAACTAGGGTTTTGCCAACACTCATCTTCTTGAATAACTATTTTTCCTTGGTGGATCACCTCTAGAGGTCAAACACTTGAGTGTCTAACGTTGATCAAGCAAAGGAATTTAGTCGGTGGAATTCAAGGAGAACGCGAAGGAATTGGAGATGAACTTGTACTCGAGGAAGCATGGTTCTACGAGGGTATAATTTTTATCTCTATCTCTTTCGTTTATATTGTTAATTGAGCACATAGATTGATCATGGTGATGGTTTGTATAAAATTTTAAAAATCTGATTTTATCGTGCTTCCGCTTTATTTATGTAATTTGATTGCATGTTCGCGTCATATACAAACCTAACAAAAACCCCCATTGGTATGTCTCCGTACAAAATGGTTTTTGGGAAGCCATGTCATTTACCCGTGGAGTTAGAACACAGAGTTTTTTGGGCGATCAAGCAGTGTAATATGAGTTTGGATGAAGCGAGGATGCATAGGAAAATTCAGCTACAAGAACTATAAGAGATGAGGAATGAAGCATATGAGAGTTCTAGACTTTACAAGAACAAATCAAGGGTCTTCCACGACAACCAGATTTTAAGGAATAATTTCAATATTTGGCAACAAGTTCTCCTATTCAATTCGAGGCTGAAGTTATTTCCAGGTAAGTTGTGCTCTCGTTGGGAAGGTCCATTTGTTATTACTAATGTGTTTTCTCATGGTGCTATAGATATACAAAATCCAAGGACAGGGAAAGTATTCAAGGTTAATGGACATAGGCTGAAACCATTTCATGAAGGATTTTCAATGGAGAATGTGGAGATAATAGGCCAAGTGGATCCGAGCTATGAGTGATTGAGGAGAATCGATGTCGGGCTAACGACGATAACCAAATGCGCTGTGACGCCCCCAAATTCTCTACACCTCTTGTAGCAGATTTGGTGCTCGCGTGATACTATTTAACTATAAATATTCCATAATATATAACTTCTATCTATCCAAGGTTCACAGTATCCCATAACAGATAATAGTCCTCGTCAGAACGTTATCTGTGTTTGGATACCCTCACTTGGATGTATAGATTCATATCTTGTGGATATCTCTTTCATATCAATAGTTTCTATCTATCTGACATTCACAGTATTAATGATACGATTGTCCCTAAAACTGAGGGGTGCATTCCGGTAAAGATGGCACCTTACCGATGCTCATTAAGTGTAACCCCAGAGCTTATAGAACTCTCAATATCATTCAAATACCCTCATTCAGATGCATAGTTCATATAGATATTGTACTAACTTAGTACAACTATTCTAAAAAATTTAAAGATCAGAGTATAACGCATTCAATAAAAGATGATAATATATTACATATCATTTGATTCGGTTACATCATTCTCGATATTAAGTTATTACAACAAAAGCCTTTAAAAGACTTAAAGTATTCAAAACAGTAGTGAAACTCATTAACAGGTCCTTTCCCTTTATCTGTCCCAGATGTGCCGGGATTACCATTTAAAACTGCAAAAGAAGATATACGCAAGAATGAGCTACAAATGCTCAACAAGTTCATTTGAAAATGTAAACACAATGTGTTTGATTTGAAAGATGTCAGATGATGTATAACTGATACTGAGGGTTCTGTACTTGAACCATATATTTCAATTTGTTCTGTCAGTCTTCAATGACTTAGAACCTTTTGAGTTCGGATATCTGGTAGGGGACCAGCCTAACCAATATCCTAGGAGTATGCATATCATCCTACCACATTTTGGTCAATTTAAGTTAATTGCCAATTTAAACCTTGTGTCAAGGTTTGTCGAACCACCTTCCATCCACGGTGTCCCTTATTACTCAGTATAGATGTCGTACCAAAACAATTTGGTTTGACACAATAAATTTAAACTCAAACAATCAATAAATGATTCATTTCTTAAGTTATGCTGAACAAATAGCAATAACTTTATAACAATTGATAGCAAGACATAAAAGAATTGCTTAAATGTAACAAGGTTCGGAGACTTGCCTTAGCGTAGCACGTTAAGTTTACGTTGTTTATCAACGTTGGGTAGTCTATTTATGTCTATTCATATCAATAATAAACATTATAATCTATAATAATACTTATCTAATTAAACTAGACAAGTTACACGAAGGTTCGACGTCGATTCGGTATCTCGGTCGCGTCATTAGATAGCTAAACACATAATTTTATCAATAAAACTTCATTTAGAAGCTTAAATATTAGTCTAGATAATTTAATTATCATTTATAACATTTTTAGAAGCTTAATATAATATTTATAAGCTTAGAAATATTTTTAAATAATTTTACAAGCTTAGGAATATTTTTAAATGATTTAATTATCATTTAGAATCTTCTTAAAACATTTACTATGTTATTTAAATGATTTATTTATCATTTAAAATAATTTTTATAAGCTTGGAAATATTTTTAAATAATTTTACAAGCTTAGGAATATTTTTAAATGATGTAATTATCATTTAGAATATTTTTAAAACATTAATATGTTATTTAAATATTTTATTTGTCATTTATAATATTTTTAGATACCTAAAATATTATTTAAATGATTTATTTATCATTTATAATATTTTTAGAAAGATAGAATATCATTTAAATGATTTATTTTATCATTAATAATATTTTTAAAATTTATTTTATCATTTAAATGATATAATTATTATTTATAATAATTTTTAAAACTTACTTTAATATTTAAATGATTTAATTATCATTTATAATAATATTAAATATTTAGTATTTTAATTTAAATAATTTATTTATTATTTAAAATAATTTTGGAAAGTTGGTAATATTTTTAAATGATTTAATTATCATTTAGAATCTTCTTAAAATATTTACTATGTTATTTAAATGATTTATTTATCATTTAGAATAATTTTTATAAGCTTGAAAATATTTTTAAATAATTTTACAAGCTTAGGAATATTTTTAAATGATGTAATTATCATTTTGAATATTTTTAAAACATTAATATGTTATTTAAATAATTTATTTGTCATTTATAATATTTTTAGATACCTAAAATATTATTTAAATGATTTATTTATCATTTATAATATTTTTAGAAAGATAGAATATCATTTAAATGATTTATTTTATCATTAATAATATTTTTAAAATTTATTTTATCATTTAAATGTTATAATTATTATTTATAATAATTTTTAAAACTTACTTTAATATTTAAATGATTTAATTATCATTTATAATAATATTAAATATTTAGTATTTTAATTTAAATAATTTATTTATTATTTAAAATAATTTTGGAAAGTTGGTAATATTTTAAAATGATTTAATTATTATTTAAACTAATTTAAATACATTAATATTATTTTTAAATCATTTATTTAATATATTTATTATTTAATTTAATATATAATTAAATTAAATAATATAAAAAAATATTATCAGAATATTAAAAATTATTAATTATAATAAGAAATAAATTTTTAATATTTAATATTAATTATTATGAATTATTAATATTTATTTATTATTTTATATAATTTATTTAATTATTTTTATTAAATTTTATTTAAAACCGTCGCAAAAGGCTTTAGCGACAGTCTTCATAGGGTTTCTAGGTTTCTGGGTTTAAGTATGAATTTTGTCGCTAAAGGTGTTCTTCATGAAGAACACTTGGTCAATGTCCAACAGTGACATTTGACTTCAAATTAATCTCAGCTCGTTCATTGTTTGTGTTTGATTTTTGTTTGTTGTTATAGCCAACATGGTAGCGTATAACGACATGTTAAATTTCATCTCAAATTATATCATATCATGCTCTAAAAATCATGGTCAAACTACCTGGTTTGTAACTGTTCTTGAGTTTCTGGGTAACCCAGAAACTCATACAGTCAGGTCAGTCAACGCTGTTTGACTGCTAATTCCGTTCCATTGATTGTTTGTTTAGGTGTTTTAATGGTTCAAGATTAAAGTTTACATAGCATACTACCACTCTAAACAAATAAATTACACAAAACATTTCATCTAGATCAATTCTGGGCAGCATGAACTTCTGACAAACCTTGTCAGAGTTCTTCAAAGGTTTCTGGGTTGCCCAGAAACTTGCAAAATCAGAACGGTCAAAGGACTTTGACCACTTATATCTTCTTGCTGTGAAATAATTTTTGACTTCTATCAATTGGATATTAAACTTAACATGGCATACTATGGATTCATACTTTAAAACACATCAAACAGCCATTTTAAGCCGATCAAAAGCTCTGACAAAGTAGCTTGTCAGACTGTTCTTGACTGCCGAGAACAGTTTGCTATTTTGGCTTAATTTTCATAGCTAGATGTTATGTAAACGTGATTTAACTGCCCAGATCACTTAATTACATGTTAATAAGTATTTCTAAACACTAAAACATAACATCAAATTCAAGCTTAAAGATCTAGCAACAAATTAGAGTTGATGCACCTTTTTCTTCAAATTTTGATTCCTTGCTTTTGATTCTGAACTTGTGGTTGCTGGGGCTTGTTATGGTATGATTCTAAGTGTATAAGCTTTGTAAATTCGTAGGTTTGAAGGTCAGTATCTCATTCTATTTATAGGAACTTAAAATTAGGGTTTCCTAGGTTATTTTCCAAATTTTGCCTCCAAACATATCTAGGCTTGGGACTTGTGCTGCTCAAATCTGACATTGGTTGTCATGCTTGTGTTGGAGTGTGTCAAGCACAAGCTTGCACACTCCTAGCTTAATTTTCATTGGCTAGGATTTTATTTTTCCTTTATTTACTTACTAATAAAAATTAGATTTTTGCTAATCATGTTTAGGGTGTTTAATCATGTTTAGTAATACTTTAATTAAGATAATATATCATAATTAAGGTTTATCATTTCATAATTTAGTGTTTATTGAATCAAATTAGGGTTTTAGGGTTTCAAATTAGGGTTTAGGGTTTTCAATTTTACAATTAGGGTTTTAATCTTCAATTAGGGTTTTAATATAAGTTCAATGATTCATAATTAATATTATGATTTATTATTTAGATCTTAATTATATCAATTAAGATTCTTGAACGGTAATTAAGGTTTTAATTGACAAATTCGGATAAATTTTACCAATTAGGGTTTCTTAATTAGGGTTTCTAATTCAGTTTAACATCCTAAACCCTAATTAACTTATTTTTGATTTTTCATCAATTAATATAATATTATGTTAACTCCGAAGCACGACAAAGCACTTTGTCATTTCCAAGCGTGACACAGCAGCTTACAAAAATAATTTACCGAAACGCTTCTCGGTGAATTCGCCGGAAGCACAACAAATCATTTTGTCCGTATAAGCACGACACAGCTGCGTGGCGAAAATTTAAAATTTTTTTTATTTGACCTAATTCTTAAATAAAATACACCATCACATAATACCAAGTCAGATCATAAAAATTCATTAATTAAACATATAATTTACATATACAAATCTTATTAGGGTTCGGAATATTACATTCACCCCCACTAATAAGAATTTAGTCCTCAAAATTATGGTACGGGTTACAAAAGTAAATGTGGTTAGTTGTCTCGCATTTTACTCTCGAGCTCCCACGTAGTTTTCTCTATGTTTTGATTTCTCTAAATAACTTTGACTAAAGGTATCACTTTATTCCGTAGATTTTGTTTTTTTTCCCTATTTATGATACCAACTTATGACTCATATCCATAAAAGGATAGCATCTCACAAGCGTACCTATCAATTTACCACTGATTTCTTCGGCGTCCTATATTTCCTTCCGTACAAAGCTACAAATGGTGGCATTCCTATACTTGCATGATAACTATTGTTGTAGGCAAATTCTACTAAAGGTAACTGATCTTCCCAACTTTTCTTAAAGTCCATGTTGCAAGTTCGCAACATGTCCTCTAGTGTTTGAATCGTCCTCTCACTCTGACCGTCGGTTTGTGGTGATAAATTGTGCTTAATCTCAACTGGGTTCCTAAGTGTTTCTAGAGACTCGTCCAAAAATTGGAAGTAAATTATGGATCTCGGTCTGATACTATAGAAACAGGGACTCCATGTATAGAAATAACATCATTGACGTAAAGCTTGGCTAACTGGTCAAGACCGAAGTTAATTTTTATAGGTAGGAAATGAGTACTAGACTTGGTAAGATGATCTACAATCACCTAAATGTCATTGTGACCTTTCTGTGTATTAGGGAGACCAACTACGAAATCCATGGTAATATGCTCCCATTTCCACTCGGGAATTTCTAAGGGTTGTAGTAATCCACTCGGCTTTTGGCGTTCAGCTTTAACCCTTTGATACGTTAAACATTTACTTACCCATTCCGCTATTTCTCTTTTCATGCTAGATTACCAAAAGTGACAGCTTAAATCTTTGTACATTTTTATACTACCTGGATGTACGACGAACTTAGAACTATGGGCTTCATTCAATATTTCATCTTTCAGTTCTTATACTGAGGGTACCCAAATTCTATCCTCGTACCTCAGTACCCCATCCTTGTCTAATCTTAATTTGATGTTTTTTTTATGAGTTATTTCGATCTTACACTTTCGACACTCTTCATCTGTCTCCTGTAGTTCTCTGACTCTATCCAATAAAGTCGAACTACTCTCTATAACGAATAACTTCTGGATAGAGTTAACTGGAACTCTCATTTCTATCTCAAGTTTATCAAACTCTTTTATCAGTACCTTGTTATTGGTTATTGAATTCAAGTTCTCTTGATTCTTTCTACTTAATGCGTCTGCTAGGACGTTGGCTTTCCCGAGGTGATTTAAGATTTCATATTCGAAATCCTTTATCAACTCTAGCCACCTCCTCTGCCTCATTTTTAATTCCTTCTGAGTGAGTGAATATATACTTTAGACTCTTGTGATTTGTGTATATTTCACACTTTTCTCCATACAAGTAATGCCTCCAATTTTTAAGGTAAATACTATAACGGCTAACTCAAGATCATGTGTAGGATACCTCTTATCATAATCTTTGAGTTGTCGTGATGCATATGCAATCACCTTCCCATGTTGCATCAACACACAACCTAATCCCTTGTGTGATGCATCACTATAAACCACAAGGCCTCATATATCATCTGGTAAAGATAACACTGGTGCCATGCTCAATCGCTTCTTCAACTCTCGGAAGCTTTCTTCACATTTATCTGTCCAGACGTACTTCATCGTCTTTCGAGTTAAATTGGTTAGCGGGTTAGCTATTTTTGAAAAATCTTATATAAAACGCCGATAGTACCCTGCTAAACCGAGAAAACTTCATACTTCTATTGGAGTTGTTGGTTGTTTCCAATTCACACCCGTCTCTATCTTCGTTGTATCTACCGCGATTCCGTTCTTGTCAATCAAATGACCTCAACGTTCCATCCTTCTTTTTTACAAACAACACCGATGCTCCCCAAGGTGAAACGCTAGGTTGTATGTACTTTTTGTCTAAGAGTTCTTGTAACTATACAAGTAACTCCTTCTACTCTATTGGTGCCATCATGTACGGTGCATTCGAAACTGGCATCGTACCAGGTGCAAGATCGATAACCAACTCGATCTCCCTATCCGGAGTAAGACCTGGTAAGTCATCGAAAATGCATCTTGAAATTCCATAACTACAGATATTTGGTCTAGCTTTACTCCTTCCTTTCGATTATCTACTATATATGCCAAATAACCTGTACAACCCTCCCTAAGCAATCTCTCTGCTTGCATTACTGTCAGACATCGAGATCGTTTAGGTGAACAACCACCGTTGAACACTACCTTTGACTTCGACACAATCAATAGGTTTACACGCTTCCGATGGCAGTTAATCATTGCATTATGATTTGCCAACCAATCCATGCCTAGGATTTATATCGAATTTTCCTAGCTGTATAGGAATAAGGTTTGTCGACGCCGGGTTTTTGTCTCTTTAGTCTTTTCCAATTTTAGCCTTTTGATTGAATAATTTTTGGAAAAGATCGGCATTAATGTCGACGGGGTTTTGAAAGATCGTTTTTTATGATGAGCCAATTAACCAGAGTCGCCAGTTGGTATATTTGAAATGGATGTACCAACTCATCCAAGTTTTCGTTTTTTTATAAATCGCTGGCTCATATGTGACTCCGAATTAATTGGTCTGCGAATCGAGATTCATAGAGTTCGGGGGCTTGCTTAAGCGAGGGGAAGGTGTTAGGCACCCCCCGACTTCCGTGAAAACACGGTTACCGCAATCTTGATGCTTTCCTATCCTTTAATTCATGAAATGTGTGTGCATGCGCGTGTGTGTGTGTGTGTGTGCCTATGTGACTGTTGTGGTGAGTTTGTATGAAAGAATCATTTGGATTTTTTATGGAAAGTCGTGTTTTCTTTTGATAATGCCTTAGAATGTCCCTCGGTTTATACAAGAAAGCTTTATTAGAAAGGTTTGATTTTAATTGTCAAAACTATAAGGTTTTCATTAAGTGTCGTTTTGGCAAAACAAGAGTTTTAAACCTTCGTCAAAATAGGAATCGAGATCTATACGTTGCTTTCGTAAATAGAATGATGGGCAACTTCTAGGATCTCTTTCACCCTATGCACAAAGATTTAATAAAACATTTCTTATTTTAAAATCATTTTATATGATGTTTTGGAAAACGATTTTTCTTTAGCTTTCTCGTTAAATAGGAATCGACATTCATTGGCATTTCTAATTTTAAACCTCGTGATGCTAATAACCTAATTTGATTGATCTTACGAAAATCTTAATCTTTTAGCTTTGAAATCAATTTTTGTGTTGTAAATCAAATCAAGCAATAAAATGCGTTGGGGTTATTCATGGGCATGTAAGCAATCAAAATAACTCAAACGCCCACAATCACATATTTCACTATTACGGGGCCTTAAACCCGATTTTCACCTTGGCGTCATTTTAAGGCCCGACAATTACATATTTACAATGAAAGGTACATCGAATTTATTACATATATCAAAAGATGTCCATCATCGGATTTGGACCACGGGGTCGCGCTCCTAGGCTCACATCCAAAATCGCTACACACCCACAAGATCCTAAAATAGCAATCTAAACAATCTATGCACGATACATCATTACAACGAGCTAAAAATTCACCAAATGGATATCATCGGGCCATTAAGAGAATTTCGTTCCATTTAGAACCCTCACTAATAGCCCTCAATCCACGAATTCACAACAATATACAAGAACAACTACATTTAATATAATTCGGATGACACAAAGCTTCAACAAAAATGGTTAAACAAAATGCTAAAACAAAGGATTTTTCACTTTGCAAATAATCCACACAATATATATGAATTTGTGTATTGAATAGAGTAAAAATATATGATATATAGTCTCACAAAATGGATACAATTCCTCACTATTTTCTCTCTTTTCTCTCTTAATTGTTGTTGATTTTGCTGTTCTTCCCGAGCTGCTGCCACCGCTCCTTTTTTTCTTCTCTCTCTCCCTGTTTCTGTATGCAAAATGGCCTGATAAGGGGCTGCCCTAGGCAACCGCAGATTGATCTGCGGCTGGCCGCAGATCAATCTGCGGCTGGCCTCGGTTTCCCCGCGCCCGTCGCGCACTTCAGCCGTCTCGCACACTACCATTATTTTAATCGTTTGGCCGCAGATCAATCCGCGGCTGGGTGGGCTGATTTTCTCATTTTTCGAACCACACCTCGATTCTCGTGTCGGATCATCGGTTTCTGCTGGAAGGCTTGCATTTTGCAGTCCAGGAACCGCTGGGAAAAGTGCCACATCATTCATGGGTGTTTGTTTCGCCCGTCGTCGTGTCAGCCTCGATCACAAGTCGTCGTGGTGGCCTTGAGTGTTCGCACTTATGTCCACCTTCCGTCTCGTAAGCTAGGCTAATTGACGATTTTGCCCTCCTGTCAAGGTTAGTATAGGAAACGCAAAATTTGGGTGTCTACAGCTGCCCCTCTTTATCATGTTTATGAAATGTTAAATGAAATGAACATGATAAAGAAGTAGACACACGATGCATGAATGACAGTGCATAAGAATAACAGTACATACATGATGCAACACATATAGCTTATGATGCAACGTAAGATGCAATGGATGCAAAATATTCACAACAGGGTGTTGATGCGGATGATCGTCTTGTCGGGGCCGGATTTCGTCGCCGGTCACCCATCTCGTAATCGTCGGTTATCGTCGCCGGTCGATCATCTCGTCGGGGCCGGGTGTCGTCGCCGGTCACCCATCTCGTAACCCCCGGTTATCGTCGCCGGTTGGTTATCTTGTCGAAGCCGGTTTTCGTCGTCGGACATCCATCTCGTGATCGCCAGTTATCGTCGTCGGTCGATCGTCTCGTCGGGGCCGGGTATCGTCGCCGGTCACCCATCTCGTAACCCCCGGTTATCGTCGCCGGTTGGTTATCTTGTCGGAGCCGGTTTTCGTCACCGGACATCCATCTCGTAATTGCCGGTTATCGTCGCCGGTCGATTGTGTCGTCGGGGCCGGGTATCGTCGCCGGTCACCCATCTCGTAACCCCCGGTTATCATCGCCGGTTGGTTATCTTGTCGGAGCCGGTTTTCGTCGCCGGACATCCATCTCGTAATCGCCGGTTATCGTCGCCGGTCGATTGTGTCGTCGGGGCCGGGTATCGTCGCCGGTCACCCATCTCGTAACCCCCGGTTATCGTCGCCGGTTGGTTATCTTGTCGGAGCCGGTTTTCATCGCCGGACATCCATCTCGTAATCGCCGGTTATCGTCGCCAGTTGATTGTCTCATCGGGGCCGGGTATCGTCGCCGGTCACCCATCTCGTAACCCCCGGGTATCGTCGCCGGTTGGTTATCTTGGATCTCAGCCCTTCCCAGGGTTTGTTCTTTTTTGTCTTTTTTCTTTTTGTGGATATCAGCCCTTCCCAAGGTTGCTCACCATCTTGTTGTGGTTCGCGTGGATCTCAGCCCTTCCCAGGGTTTGTTGTTTTTTGTCTTTTTTCTTTTTGTGGATATCAGTCCTTCCCAGGGTTGCTCACCATCTTGTTGTGGTTCGCGTGGATCTCAGCCCTTCCCAGGGTTTGTTGTTTTTTGTCTTTTTTTCTTTTTGTGGATATCAGCCCTTCCCAGGGTTGCTCACCATCTTGTTGTGGTTCGCGTGGATCTCAGCCCTTCCCAGGGTTTGTTGTTTTTTATCTTTTTTTCTTTTTGTGGATATCAGCCCTTCCTAGGGTTGCTCACCATCTTGTTGTGGTTCGCGTGGATCTCAGCCCTTCCCAGGGTTTGTTGTTTTTTGTCTTTTTTCTTTTTGTGGATATCAGCCTTTCCCAGGGTTGCTCACCATCTTGTTGTGGTTCGCGTGGATCTCAGCCCTTCCCAGGGTTTGTTGTTTTTTGTCTCTTTCTTCTTCTTATTCTTTTTTTTTTGGATGGGGTTGTTGATCGGCTTTTGTCCTGGATCTCCCACCAATATCGTCCATGTACCATGCCGCAAAAGCCATCACTCTGATCATTTGTGAGGTTGAAAGCGACGTGCTTGTACTTTCCTGAAGATTTTTATTTTGATCGTACCTGTATGCATGAAAAAGGTGTTATGCATGATCTGCAGATATGTTATGGACAGATGCATGTGCACCACATATTTTTAGATAGAAATGACCCCTGTTCAGCCAAATGATACGATTCGACCGTTGTCATTGCTTGCCAACATTTGATTGGATCACGCCCCGTCGTGCAGTGTAGTCTTTAGACTTCAACATTGGTTTGGTACTCTGCTTGTTTTTGGTCGTCTTCATTTCATCGATTTGAGGCAGTCTGTTTCGCTCTCTGTGATGATCGACAGCTATGTTAGCTCCTTGGCCTTTTGATCATTCTTGACGGCCGATATGCTATTGTCCAGCATTATATCATCCTTGTATATGCTCATGCACGTGGATCATTTGGATGTCGAGGCAGTGATAGTCAGGATTGGGGAGAGGCCCAATGACGAGGAGTTATGTGCTGCCTCAGCTTCCTTCCATTTCAGGATTCTTAACTGCCCCTGCCTTGGTGCGTGTCGCTACCAAGAATTTCCATCGAGAACTCGCGATGTTGATCGTGCTGAGTTATCCACAGCTCTGCAAGATCCTACATATCAGATGACTAACAAATGTCAAAACTTGAAGGCTCGGGCCGTTAGTGTTAGTTTAACACAAAGATATTATGATCTCGACAAAAATGCAGTTAAAGCACATGAAATTGAATATCTATTGATCGCACAATCTAGCAAGTTGTGAACCGTGAATGTACTAGATTGGAAGTTTTTTTCGATCCTTCGTGAATTGATGATTTTCTATTTAACGGGTTAGGAAATCGTAAGAACACCTTCAAGCATTCATGGTCATTGTACGTGAGTAAGGTCGAATTCAAAAGAAATACCCCCCCTCGTCAAAGGTATTATGTCTCCATTCTCGATAACGTTCTCAGCAGGATTGACGTCATATGACAAATGCACTGTGCGATGCAGCATTCAGTAGGGGTTTCTCTTTCATGACCTTTTGTTTAAGGTCGAGAGTTTTTTTTTTCATATTATCTTTTCTTTTTATCAGTCCACTTCACTTGTCTCGCTTTCTTAGGCTTTTCAAAGTTACCCATTTAACGAGTTTTGGACCAATGACTCCCGAACCAGCCGGTTTTGGGGCATTAGATGTACAGACACCCTTTCGGGTTTATTTACTCGAGTAACAAAGGCCACGGTTCGAGACAAGCTGGTGGTCTGCCCCATTCATTCTTTGCTTGACCTTACACAAGATTCGTTTTCTTAGGCTTGAGTTACCCATGTAGCGAGTGTTAGGCCGGTGACTCCCAAACCAGACGGCTTTAGGGCACCAGATGTAGAGACACCCCTTAGGCTTAATTACTCGAGTAGCCCATGCCACGATTCGAATCTGCTCGGGCCTCCTCGACTGTAATGCTCGTTTTCTTAGGCTCTGAGTTACCCATGTAACGAGTGTTGGGCCAGCGACTCCCAAACCAGATGGCTTTAGGGCACCAGGTGTAGAGACACCCCTTGGGCTTAACTACTCGAATAACCCAGGCCACGATACGAGACATTAGCTTGATAATCATTTATCGTCTGACTTCTTGATATTAGCTTGATAATTATTGACTGTCTGACTACGTGCTAATGGCCATCAACATCGTCATAGTTTTATACCCCACAACTGAAAGTTTGTGCAAATGCAAAGTGAAGGCTGTCACATGAGGTCGATTCTGTCGCAAACGTTGCTTTGAATTAAGGCTTTGTACCTGATCAAAAGGTTGAATAGCCTTCTTCGTCTAATCATACTCACGACGTGCTCCACGGTTGCTTGTCAGAATTAATCTGATTCCCATCAAGTCAAATAGAATCCCCTTTCACGCGGGTCATTGTCTCCCGGGAAAACTATGCTTGACAAATGCCAGATGATCGTACCGTTGAAGATTGAAATGACATAAGGTAGCATTTGATGATGCTAGTGCATGTTGATGGGATTGTTGCATGGGTGCCAATTTGCACGTCATCATTTCCTGGGTAGTTGACAAATGCCCCAGTGTTAAGTTGCTTTTCTTGTGATCTCCCTCATACTGGTTGCATCGGTATCTCGCTGGGCTGACAAAAGATCCGGTCCTCTGACTTGTTGAAAGGTTTGGGATTTTTGATTTTTTGATTTTTTTTTTTTTAATTTTTTTTTTTTTTGATTTTTTTTTTTTGTTCGAATTTGCCCCTACTCCGGTTCTTTGTGATCGTTAGGGGCTCTGACGTTTGATGGCGATGGTTTGGTCTAAACTGGGTTTGGGTTTACCCTCGACCCATCCTTTGATCTCACCAGGCGTTTTGTCGATATCTGTCTCGTCCTGCTCGATCCCCATCAGATCGAAATCTAGCTTTATACCAAAATCATGATCCTCTTTCAAATTTGGCCTATCGCTTGTCAGGCTAGAATGCCTCAAATCGGGGTACCTGACATAAAACAAAAATGCTTGTCATATATATAAAACATTTCAGCACATGATCTTTCTTTTGGATAACATGACAAAATGACATGAGCGTGCAGGGATTTGAAATAAAACTCAGAATTTTAAAACCCATTGATCTTCTACTGGCCGGGATTCACTGCCACACTCCTGGATTTACCCCTTCCTGGATATCACCTGCTGCACGGTCCAACTGGCCACGGTGAGGTCAAGCAATGGAGTTCATTAGGAGGTGCATGGATCGCATTGGCATGGACCTGGCATTGATGGCATTTCCTGACATGCGTATCGCAATCAGTTTTCATGGTTAGCCAGTAGTGACTCGTTCACATGATTTTCATTGCCAAAAATGCTCTGCTCATATGGGCTCCGCACACATCGCCATGTACTTCGTTCAGTTGTATGTGGCCTCTTTGGCTTCCAGATATCTCAGCAGTCCCGTAGCTAGGTCCCAATTATGCCCTTTGGTGCTGTATATTCCCATGGCCTGCCGAATGACCAATTCGAGTCTCCAACTACTATCATCCTTTTGATTCCCATTCCCAGGGCTAATCTCAGTCCTAGGATGAATCCCTCGTATTCGGCCGCATTGTTGGAGTGGCAGAACTATAATTTCATGGCTATCGGCCTCTGCCATTTGGATGGATGGAATGGACTTTACGGCCTCTTAGTTGGGTCGTAGGGGCAATCTCGCAAAACAAACAAGGGTCGTAGTTTAGTACTGTGCCAGTTACAAGTTGGCAGAGGCATGTCAACACTGATGTATGATTATTATTATTTCTTTTTCTTTTTCTTCTTTTTCTTTTTCTTTTTCTTTTTCCCTTTTTTTTGTGGTCGAATATGCCCCTACTCCGGGTTCTTTGTGATCGTTATGCCACGCTTTCACGGTTCTCTTAATCTTATCCTGCAAAACAAGGTCAGTGTTTGATGACAGGATAGTATTTAGAAGTTTTAGAAAACCTTGGTACGTGGCACGGATTGCCTTCCTGCAAAACCATGTCAGTATTTTCTTTATATGTGCAGTTGATGTAATCACATGATACAGGACATATTTATTACGATGATGCCGATATGACAGTTGTATGATATTTATTTATTTGACTGAACGATAAAAGGGCATGAAGAAGCTTCCTTTTCGTTAGGTTTATCAGAGGCTGACCTACCCTAGGGTTACTCTCGCGGGCTTTTCGGCATGAAGGTCCCCAAATCTTCGCAATCTACTCGTCTGAATCCTTTCGATTGGAGCGGATTTAGGTGGTGCGTTTCCTGAGCCATCTCCGGGGAGCAGCCCCTTCGAGTCCAGTAATAAGCAACCGACAGGTTCGCCTCAAGAGGAGGTACACTCTCAACATACAATCATATTCATCGTCCTCACCGTATGCAAATGATTACTTTAAAGTAAAGCAATTCCATTCAATCATTCATTTATTGGACAACACACACATTCACACAACAAAAAAAAATCAAAATATCGCACGCACACACATATTCATGAATATTTGAAGGATATGATAGCATCAAGATTTAAACGCGGCTTAAGCCCTCTAATGTTCCCCAGCAGAGTCGCCAGCTGTCGACGCCGGGTTTTCGTCTCTTTAGTCTTTTCCAATTTTAGCCTTTTGATTGAATGATTTTTGGAAAAGATCGGCATTAATGTCGACGGGATTTTGAAAGATCGTTTTTTATGATGAGCCAATTAACCAGAGTCGCCAGTTGGTATATTTGAAATGGATGTACCAACTCATCCAAGTTTTCGTTTTTTTATAAATCGCTGACTCATATGTGACTCCGAATTAATTGGTCTGCGAATCGAGATTCATAGAGTTCGGGGGCTTGCTTAAGCGAGGGGAAGGTGTTAGGCACCCCCCGACTTCCATGAAAACACGGTTACCGCAATCTTGATGCTTTCCTATCCTTTAATTCATGAAATGTGTGTGCATGCGCGTGTGTGTGTGTGTGTGTGCCTATGTGAATGTTGTGGTGAGTTTGTATGAAAGAATCATTTGAATTTTTTATGGAAAGTCGTGTTTTCTTTTGATAATGCCTTATAATGTCCCTCGGTTTATACAAGAAAGCTTTATTATAAAGGTTTGATTTTAATTGTCAAAACTATAAGGTTTTCATTAAGTGTCGTTTTGGCAAAACAAGAGTTTTAAACCTTCGTCGAAATAGGAATCGAGATCTATACGTTGCTTTCGTAAATAGAATGATGGGCAACTTCTAGTATCTCTTTCACCCTATGCACAAAGATTTAATAAAACATTTCTTATTTTAAAATCATTTTGTATGATGTTTTGGAAAACGATTTTTCTTTAGCTTCCTCGTTAAATAGGAATCGACATTCATTGGCATTTCTAATTTTAAACCTCGTGATGCTAATAACCTAATTTGATTGATTTTACGAAAATCTTAATCTTTTAGCTTTGAAATCAATTTTTGTGTTGTAAATCAAATCAAGCAATAAAATGCGTTGGGGTTATTCATGGGCATGTAAGCCATCAAAATAACTCAAACGCCCACAATCACATATTTCACTATTACGGGGCCTTAAACCCGATTTTCGCCTTGGCGTCGTTTTAAGGCCCGACAATTACATATTTACAATGAAAGGTACATCGAATTTATTACATATATCAAAAGATGTCCATCATCGGATTTGGACCACGGGGTCGCGCTCCTAGGCTCACATCCAAAATCGCTACAACACCCACAAGATCCTAAAATAGCAATCTAAACAATCTATGCACGATACATCATTACAACGAGCTAAAAATTCACCAAATGGATATCATCGGGCCATTAAGAGAATTTCGTTCCATTTAGAACCCTCACTAATAGCCCTCAATCCACGGATTCACAACAATATACAAGAACAACTACATTTAATATAATTCGGATGACAAAAAGCTTCAACAAAAATGGTAAAACAAAATACTAAAACAAAGGATTTTTCACTTTGCAAATAATCCACACAATATATATGAATTTGTGTATTGAATAGAGTAGAAATATATGATATATAGTCTCACAAAATGGATACAATTCCTCACTATTTTCTCTCTTTTCTCTCTTAATTGTTGCTGATTTTGCTGTTCTTCCCGAGCTGCTGCCGTCGCTCCTTTTTTTCTTCTCTCTCTCCCTGTTTCTGTATGCAAAATGGCCTGATAAGGGGCTGCCCTAGGCAGCCGCAGATTGATATGCGGCTGGCCGCAGATCAATCTGCGGCTGGCCTCGGTTTCCCCGCGCCCGTCGCGCACTTCAGCCGTCTCGCGCACTACCATTATTTTAATCGTTTGGCCGCAGATCAATCCGCGGCTGGGTGGGCTGATTTTCTCATTTTCCGAACCACACCTTGATTCTCGTGTCGGATCATCAGTTTTTGCTGGAAGGCTTGCATTTTGCAGTCCGGGAACCGCTGGGAAAAGTGCCACATCATTCATGGGTGTTTGTTTCGCCCGTCGTCGTGTCAGCCTCGATCACAAGTCGTCGTGGTGGCCTTGAGTGTTCGCACTTATGTCCACTTTCCGTCTCGTAGGCTAGGCTAATTGATGATTTTGCCCTCCTGGTAAGGTTAGTATAGGAAACGCAAAATTTGGGTGTCTACAAGGTTCACAAGAAACTTGTGTCCCTTAATTTCTATGTTATAATTTCTATATATGGTTTTAACGGAAATTATCTCTTTATTTGTAATTTTTATGTTTACAAGGTATATTTAAATTTATTAACTATTGGGTTTACTTCTCTATTTTCTGCCTCTACTAATGTCTATGGTCTTCTTTCAAGCGGCGTTAAGTTATATAAGTAAGAAAACTAGTATAATTACAAGTATGTAATGCACATATTGTTCAAACATAATTTGTATATTCATATAGAAGGTTTACATATTCGGCTAGTAGTTTATATAAGTACTACTAGCATTCCCAAACCAGTTTTCCAAAACTTGGGTAAAGTAGTTTAGATACTACTATTTACATACACACTTTAGTGACCAGGTTTATCTAAAGCTTAATCTTACTATACTAATCACACAGCATACTGGATACCACCCACCTATTGATGTTGTATCCAGTCTTTTCATTCTCTACGGGATAATTCGCTACTCGCTTATCCAGATCCACAAGTGTTTCACGAAATTCTCTATTAGTTCTATTAAGCCTTGCTTGGATTTGATATCGTTCTCTTTCCTTTCTTGACAACAGTGTCTGAAGTCGGATATTTAATCGTCATTCATTCTCCAACCTTTCTTCCACATACGTCACCCTATTTTTTAAGGTATCTATTGACATCTAGACTTGTTCTAGTAGGTTTTCCTCCTCTGGGTTTCCTTCTTCTAGCTCTTCTACAGATTGATTTCGAACTTCTGATATATCTCTCCATATTGGTTCTTCCTCATCTGCTCCTTCTTCCATGTGAACCTCTGCAGTGTCCTCATTAGGTTTCGCCTCTACCGCATCATGGAATTCTAAGTTATATTGAACTTCTTGTCTTTCAGGATCACTGCCTCGCTCAAGCTCTATCACTTGTGAATCTATCTCCCCTGAACTATCTCCCCAATCTGGGTCTGCCATCCTACAAAAGAATTTTACTTGTTTAGTATTATGATAAAGTAAGTTTACACAAAATATAAGGCTTTTAAGGTTATCTTATGTGTATTAAGTATTTTACGGACTCAAAGATTATATCATAAGGTATTTCCTAACTACCTTAGAGCTATTATCTACAGCTTTGATACCAACTTGTGACACCCCCAAATTCTCTACACCTCCTGTAGCAGATTTGGTGCTCATGTGATACTATTTAACTATAAATATTCCATAATATATAACTTCTATCTATCTAAGGTTCACAGTATCCCATAACAGATAATAGTCCTCTTCAGAACGTTATCTGTGTTGGATACCCTCACTTGGATGTATAGATTCATATCTTGTGGATATCTCTTTCATATCAATAGTTTCTATCTATCTGACATTCACAGTATCAATGATAAGATTGTCCTTAGAACTGAGGGGCGCATTCCGGTAAAGATGGCACCTTACCGGCGCTCATTAAGTGTAACCCCAGAGCTTATAGAACTCTCAATATCATTCAAATACCCTCATTCAGATGCATAGTTCATATAGATACTGTACTCACTTAGTACAACTATTCTAAACAATTTTAAGATCAGAGTATAACGCATTCGATAAAAGATGATAATATATTACATATCATTTGATTCGGTTACATCATTCTCGATACTAAGTTATTACAACAAAAGCCTTTAAAAGACTTAAAGTATTCAAAACAGTAGTGAAACTAATTAACAGGTCCTTTCCCTTTATCTTTCCCAGATGTGCCGGGATTACCATTTAAAACTGTAAAAGAAGATATGCGCAAGAATGAGCTACAAATGCTCAGCAAGTTCATTTGAAAATGTAAACACAGTGTGTTTGATTCGAAAGATATCAGATGATGTATAACTGATACTGAGGGTTCTGTACTTGAACCATATATTTCAATTTGTTTGGTCAGTCTTCAATGACTTAGAACCTTTTGAGTTCGGATATCTGGTAGGGGACCAGCCTAACCAATATCCTAGGAGTATGCATATCATCCTACCACATTTTGGTCAATTTAAGTTAATTGCCAATTTAAACCTTGTGTGAAGGTTTGTCGGACCACCTTCCATCCACGGTGTCCCTTATTACTCAGTATAGATGTCGTACCAAAACAATTTGGTTTGACACAATAAATTTAAGCTCAAACAATCAATAAATGATTCATTTCTTAAGTTATGTTGAACAAATAGCAATAACTTCATAAGAATTGATAGCAAGACATAAAAGAATTGCTTAAATGTAACAAGGTTCGGAGACTTGCCTTAGCGTAGCACGTTAAGTTTACGCCGTTTATCAACGTTGGGTAGTCTATTTATGTCTATTCATATCAATAATAAACATTAGAATCTATGATAATACTTATCTAATTAAACTAGACAAGTTACACGAAGGTTCGACGTCGATTCGGTATCTCGGTCGCGTCATTAGATAACTAAACACATAGTTTTATCAATAAAACTTCATTTGGAAGCTTAAATAATAGTCTAGATAATTTAATTATCATTTATAACATTTTTAGAAGCTTAATATAATTTTTATAAGCTTAGAAATATTTTTAAATAATTTTAAAAGCTTAGGAATATTTTTAAATGATTTAATTATCATTTAGAATCTTCTTAAAACATTTACTATGTTATTTAAATGACTTATTTATCATTTAAAATAATTTTTATAAGCTTGAAAATATTTTTAAATAATTTTACAAGCTTAGGAATATTTTTAAATGATTTAATTATCATTTAGAATATTTTTAAAACATTAATATGTTATTTAAATAATTTATTTGTCATTTATAATATTTTTAGATACCTAAAATATTATTTAAATAATTTATTTATCATTTATAATATTTTTAGAAAGATAGAATATCATTTAAATGATTTATTTTATCATTAATAATATTTTTAGAATTTATTTTATCATTTAAATGATATAATTATTATTTATAATAATTTTTAAAACTTACTTTAATATTTAAATAATTTAATTATCATTTATAATATTATTAAATATTTAGTATTTTAATTTAAATAATTTATTTATTATTTAAAATAATTTTGGAAAGTTGGTAATATTTTTAAATGATTTAATTATCATTTTAACTAATTTAAATACATTAATCTTATTTTTAAATTATTTATTTAATATATTTATTGTTTAATTTAATATATAATTAAATTAAATAATATTTAAAAATATTATCAGAATATTAAAAATTATTAATTATAATAAAAAATAAATTTTTAATATTTAATATTAATTATTATGAATTATTAATATTTATTTATTATTTTATAAAAAAAATTTAATTATTTTTATTAAATTTTATTTAAAACCGTCGTAAAAGGCTTTAGCGACAGTCTTCATAGGGTTTCTAGGTTTCTGGGTTTAAGTATGAATTTTGTCGCTAAAGGTGTTCTTCATGAAGAACACTTGGTCAATGTCCAACAGTGACATTTGACCTCAAATTAATCTCAGCTCGTTCATTGTTTGTGTTTGATTTTTGTTTGTTGTTATAGCAAACATGGTAGCGTATAACGACATGTTAAATTTCATCTCAAATTATATCATATCATGCTCTAAAAATCATGGTCAAACTACCTGGTTTGTAACTGTTCTTGAGTTTCTGGGTAACCCAGAAACTCATACAGTCAGGTCAGTCAACGCTGTTTGACTGCTAATTCCGTTACATTGATTGTTTGTTTAGGTGTTTTAATGGTTCAAGATTACAGTTTACAGTTTACAGTTTACATTTAAACAGCCATTTTAAGCCGATCAAAAGCTCTGACAAAGTAGCTTGTTAGACTGTTCTTGACTGCCGAGAACAGTTTGCTATTTTGGCTTAATTTTCATATCTAGATGTTATGTAAACGTGATTTAACTGCCCAGATCACTTAATTACATGTTAATAAGTATTCCTAAACACTAAAACATAACATCAAATTCAAGCTTAAAGATCTAGCAACAAATTAGGGTTTATGCACCTTTTTCTTCAAATTTTGATTCCTGGCTTTTGATTCTGAACTTGCGGTTGCTGGGGCTTGTTATGGTATGATTCTAAGTGTATAAGCTTTGTAAATTCGTAGGTTTGAAGGTCAGTATCTCATTCTATTTATAGGAACTTAAAATTAGGGTTTCCTAGGTTATTTTTTAAATTTTGCCTCCAAACATATCTAGGCTTGGGACTTGTGCTGCTCAAATCTGACATTGGTTGTCATGCTTGTGTTGGAGTGTGTCAAGCACAAGCTTGCACACTCCTAGCTTAATTTTCATTGGCTAGGATTTTATTTTTCCTTTATTTACTTACTAATAAAAATTAGATTTTTGCTAATCATGTTTAGGGTGTTTAATCATGTTTAGTAATACTTTAATTAAGATAATATATCATAATTAAGGTTTATCATTTCATAATTTAGTGTTTATTGAATCAAATTAGGATTTTAGGGTTTTAAATTAGGGTTTAGGGTTTTCAATTTTACAATTAGGGTTTTAATCTTCAATTAGGGTTTTAATATAAGTTCAATGATTCATAATTAATATTATGATTTATTATTTAGATCTTAATTATATCAATTAAGATTCTTGTACAGTAATTAGGGTTTTAATTGACCAATTCGGTTAAATTTTACCAATTAGGGTTTCTTAATTAGGGTTTTTAATTCAGTTTAACATTCTAAACCCTAATTAACTTATTTTTGATTTTTCATCAGTTAATATAATATTATGTTAACTCCGAAGCACGACAAAGCACTTTGTCATTTCCAAGCGCGACACATCAGCTTACAAAAATAATTTACCGAAAAGCTTCTCGGTGAATTCGCCGGAAGCACGACAAATCATTTTGTCCGTATAAGCACGACACAGCTGCTTGGCGAAAATTTAAAATATTTTTTTATTTGACCTAATTCTTAAATAAAATACACCATTACATAATACCAAGTCAGATCATAAAAATTCATTAATTAAACACATAATTTACATATACAAATCTTATTAGGGTTCGGAATATTACATGCGCTGCTTGGGAGGTAACCCAAGATTTCAGATTGGCTTTTCTATCCCTTTTATTTTTTTAGTTGCATTTTGTTTAGTTATCTCGTCTTTGCATAATTGTCTTATATTGGGGACAATGTAAGGTTTGAGTGTGGGGGAGAGATTTAGGTTTAGGTTAGTATGGGGTAGGTTTGCTCTAATTGTGAAAATCTGAGTTGTTTTGTGAAAAAAAATTCAAAAATTTTTGTGTTTGGTCAAGTTTTCAAAGATTTTTGGTTTTAGAATGAGAATTGATGCCATTAATAGAATTTGTTTGATGCTGAATTAATTAATAAATGATGATAATTGAGTTAGGACCCATAGTTGACTGATTTAGATTGAATTGGTATTACATACTTGAGTATGAGATACATGTCTACTTGACTGAGTTATTTGTGGAGTTGACTTTGTGCACTAATTTCATGATTTAGAACTGTTTAACTGCTTATTTTGTTTACAGGATCTTGTGGGAAAAAAAACTGAAAAAAACACTGTCTCAAAAGAAAAACATGTGGTGGGTTGAGATGGAGCGTAAAACGCACTCATCCATAAACACATGCATCGAGATGGAGCGTAAAATGCACTCGTTGGTGAGAAGAAAAGTGAGATGGAGCATAAAATGCACTAACTTAAGAAAAGAATGAGAAGAGGTGAAATGGAGCCTAAAATGCATTCACCTGAATGAGAAAAAATGGATAGCAGAATGAAAGGGAAAAAAACATGATCTGGATTTGAGTCAGTGTGCACAGTTGTTGTTCCATATGAACTAAGTTAAGTATCTGTGTAAATCATAGGAGATGCTTATGTGATTTCAATTTGATTTGGAGATGTTCAGTGGGGAGTGATGAGATTATTGTTGTTAGTTGATTGATAAAGTGTTGATTAAATTTCTGTTGATTGGTGTTAATATTCATGGATGGTAATTGGATTTGAACCTTTGGAAGTTTGGTTGAATAGAATTCAAATGATTTCAAGACAACCTTTGTTTTAGTTTACATGAGAACGTGTAAAGACTAAGTGTGGGGGAATTTGATAAGTGCATGATATTCATTTATTTTCATTCCTATATATTTAGTTTATTACATATTTTATTGTGTATATTCACTTATTAGGTTGTTTATTGATTTCAGGAGAATTCAGAGTCAAAAGTGGAAAAGGACAAAAAATCGGAGCTAAAATGAGAAAAAGATGAAAAGTTGGAAAATTTGAGGTTCTCGCCCCAGCGAGATTTTTGTACTAGATTTTCTCGCCCCGGCGAGGAAGCCTCTACCCGTTTTCACCCCAGCGCTTTACCCCGGCCCAGACCTCTCTAGAGTTTCTCGCCCTGACAAGAAACTGAAGAACAAATTCTTCGCCCCGGCGAGAAAGGCCGGCGTTGACCAGTTTTGACCACCTTTGTCTTTTTGGAATTTTTGAGGATTTTTACTTCAGATTGGATTCTTAATTCTTAGAGACTTAGAATATTATCTTAGGACTATAAATAGATATTTTTAGTTAGATATGAGAGAACCTTGACAACTACAATTGTAACCCTAATTGGAGGAGATTGAAAGCACGTCAGGCTAAACTTTTATTTTCAGTTCTAAGGGATGTTGAACTTTTATCGTAAGTAATGGTTTAATCAAGTTTTATTTATTTATTCCTTCTTACATAAGATTTATTCTGATAATCTGTTTTAACTGATTACATGTTATTGAAACTGTTGATTTGATTTGGCCAATTGAATTAATTTGATTGATATCATCTACTAGATTAAGGTATAGTATTAAGCAAACGATATTGTATCTGATCATAAGTAGCAATTAATAGTACTTGATTGTGGACAATCTTTTGGGTATTATTAAGATTATCAGAAGGCAAGTTAAATAATTCCTGATTGTGTAATTGTTGCTTGGAATAACCTAATTCTCTAATTTTCATGTTGCTGTTATATTAAATCTAGACTGATAGTTCTAGGTTATATAATAGTTAGGGTCTCTTGAAGCAATTGTCACACTAGATTTACACATAAGGAGAATTTCGGATAATTAGCGATTGCAGTTATCTAGGGTTATTAATCTCATTGAAGGGTAAATATTGTTAAACCAGATTTTTTTCCATAGTTGAGATAAGGTGAAACTGAACTGAAGAACTGAAACTTTTTATTCATTGATTATTCTTAATTGTTTTTGTTAGAGTAGTTAATCAAACTCACTTCACCTGTAAGACCATGAAAGGTAGGCAAAAGGTGAATTAATCCGGATTTTAGTCTAAAAGCAGCAATTAAATTAAGATATTCAATGCACAAAGGTTGTTGGTGCAAATCAGGAGTTGCCAACTCCTTCAAAGTCCTGTTATTGTTTGGTACCGCCATCTCCTCTTCTTCTTTCGCTTCGGTGGATGATTTGTTTGACAGTAATTCCAATGCAATGTTGAGGCCTGGTGATGGAGCTTTGTCAGAGTCTGCAATTATGCTTTTAGATTGACGAGCTTCCTTCCTCAACTTGCGTGCAGTTTTCTCTATTTCTAGATCAAAATTCAGTTCAAGAGAGTGAGATGATCGATTCATAAACTAAGAAAAATAAAAAAAAACAGTGAATAAATAAAAACAAATAGCACTCTCTGTAACGGCGCCAAAATTTGGCAGCTGTCGTTAACACTCTAAAATTAATACATTACTTCTACGCTACTAACACAAGAATGAGTATAGCAATAAGCAAGGATCGATCCCACAGAGAGTGAATTGTCTTTTATTTATCCTAGTATTTTCTAATGAAGATGGGGATTTTAAGTTGATTGACTAAACTAATAAAAGCAAATTTATAAGAATAAACAATAAATAAAAGACTTAAGTTCTTCAGTTCACTATCGCCTTTTTATAATCTTTAGAGTAATCGAGTTGTACAATATTTATCCTTCAATAAAATTAATAACCCTAGATAACCGCAATTGCTAATTATCTAAAATTCTCCTTAAGTTTTAAATCTAATGTGACAATCGCCCTAAGAGACCCTAACTATCATATAACCTAAAACTATCAGTCTAAATTTAATATAACAACAGCATTAATAATTAGAGAATTAGGTTATTCCAAGCAATAATCACACAATCAGGAATTATATAACTTGCCTTCTAATAATCTTAATAATACTTAAAAGCTTGTCCACAATCATGTATTATTAATTGCTACTTATGATCAGATATAATATCGTTTGCTTAATATACTATACCTTAATCTAGCAGATGATATCAATCAAATTAATCTAACTGGCCATATTAAATTAATCAGATAAAATAACATGCAATCAATTAAAACAGATTATCATAATAAATTTCATACAAGAAGGAATAAATAAAGTAAACTTGATCTAGTCATAAATTATAAAAAAGGTTCAACATCCCTTAGAACTGAAATAGAGAATTTAACTTGACATGCATTCAATCTTCTCCAATTAGGGTTACAATTGTAGTTGCCAAGATCCCTAATATCTCATTAAAAACATCTATTTATAGTCCTAATATAATATCTTAAGTTACTAAGAAATAACAATCCAAAACCAATTAGAATTCCCTAAAAATCTGTGCCAGAAAATAAACTTTTTATTTTTTTTCCCGACCAGTTCGCCGGGGTGAACTGGTTTGTACTAGTTGAGCTTGCCGAGGCGAGCAACTATAGAGAGGTCTGGGCCGGGGCAGTTTTAGAAGGCGTTGGGGTGAACTCGGACAGAGAGCTTCTCGTCGGGGCGAAGTACTTTAGGCCATCAGGGCTCGCCGGGGCGAGCTCCTCTAAAAATCTAATTTGTCTTTTTCTCGTTTTTTGCTCCGATTTTCAATCTTTCTCCAGTTTTAACTCTGAATCCTCCTGAAATCAATAAATACTCTAATAAGTGCATATACACAATAAAACATATAATAATCTAAAGATAAAGGAATCAATATATATGAAAATTATGCACTTATCATGCAATTCACAATATTCTCAAAAAGTTCATCTTCAAGAACCATGAACAGAATGCTCTTGGCCCTCTTCTCAAGGCCTACAAACTTCTTCTCATTGTCAGTCCAATCCACTCTCTGCTTAATTACAACTTTATTAAGATCCTCTAGAGTAGGAGCTAGCTTTGTTGGTATATATGATCCATTGAGCATAGTGTTGAACAACTCATCATCAATAACATCCATATATGCCTATATTCGAACTTTTCAGTTATCAAATTTATCTTTGTTACACAATGGTGGCTTATTTCTACCACCAATCTCAGAATTCCTTTTGTTGAGTATCATGGATCTACTCAAACTATAAAGCTAGTTTAACAGAATGCAACTCTGATACCATACTTATTATTATTTCCAAAGGCATAAAAGGGATCTAGAATAAGGGGTTGAATAGATTCTTGTAACTTTTTTTTAAAGACGAATTACCAAGTAATTAAACAAGTTAATTTATAGTAATATAAGCAGAGTAGAATAAGTTTGAAATCCTTTCAAAGATTATAAAAAAAATTTAAAGCTCTAAATTTAGTGAACAGTTACAGAAATTTGCCACAAACAAAATCATAGAGTAACAAACAGATAATAAGCAAAAATGTAAGTGCAAAAAAGTAAAGAACATAGAAATTTTAAGAGGTTCGGATTATAAAATTCTCATAGTCCTCTCTTCTACTTCATGAGTAGGGATGATCCACTAAGCATGTGGTAATTACAAAAATCACAGTTCACACTAAACTTTCACAAGCTTGATTCACAAAGAATGCTTCAAGTCACACAGACTTGAAGTACAAAGACCACTTAGATCTTAATGCAATCACAAAGATGTAATGGTTGTTTGAGTTGGTGCTAATTGGCTTTAAGTTCGTCTTCAAATGTATTAGCAGCAGGTTGTTAGTCTTTAGATCAATGGGTGGAGCATTTGAACACTTAGAACTTTTGAGCGTTTAAATCGTGAGAATCAGTCTTGCTCAATGATGTTGTAGCAATCCTTTTATAGGCACTCCTTAAATTTTGTCCATGGAATTGTTATTGTTGCTCCAAATAATCAAGGACACTTGTGAATAAATAATTCCTTTGACTTTAAAATGTTATCTGTTGGACCACAAGTTATGGCTTTCGATAGTACCATGTTTGGTGCAGTAGTAGACGTCTGTCCTCGTCCTTACATAGCTAGCTGTTGAAAAAGTTGTGTTATCTCTTCATTCTTATCGTTAACTCATATGAGATAAAATTAATTTTAAATATTGTGAGTCAAGGTTGTATGACCTTTGTCATAAACCTGTCCCTGACTTGTCAGACCTCGGCACTAGGGCTACAAACGATTCGATCTTATACGAACTTTGACGAACTCGAACTGAACTCGAACACTATTAGTCAAACTCAAACATGTTCGCGAACCTCTAAACGTTCATGAACACAAACTCATTTGCGAACAACTCATGAACATATTTGAACTTGATGAAGTTCACAAACATTTGAATCAACTCATTACATGCACTGAAGCAAAAATTAGACCAAATATTGTAATCATCATTTATGCAAAACTAAAAATGATTACGTAGAAGAAGTTAAAAGTTAAAAGTTCACAAGTACTTAAAAATTATTGATTTACAAATATCAAAAATCAAATATTAATATCTAAAAAGTCTTTCAAATCTTTAAGGTCCAACCACTTCAAAGTTCTAGTCTTTTAACATCCTGCTGGTTGCACATAAGAAATAAGATTACTTGATGACTTGATTTCTCTATTCTTTATCTCAATTTGGTAATTTTAGTAACTTATGTAAATGTAAGTAATTGTATTGTATCATTCTTTAATTAATGTCAAATTTTTATTGCATGATGATTAATGACTTGTGATGTATGACATGGGTTATAATTTATTAAATTATTAGTGATGTAAATTATAATGATCCAACAATCATTGTTAAAACATTTATGAAAATATTAAAATTATTTTAATTAAATTAGAGGTGAAGAAGTACACATTATTATTTAATAAAAATGTTTACTTATAATCAATTATTAAAAAAATAAAAAGATATTTAAGTAATAAAAAAAATTATTACAAATTTAATTATTGATAAGACAAACTTTATGATTTAATATGAAATAACCAACTATTTGTATGTAGAATTTAAAAACATTAAACATGTAAGAAACACAATTCGAACTCGAGTATCTCACGAGCTACTTGCGAACCAATCAAACCGAACCGAACTGTTTGCGAACAAAAGTCGAACCGAACCACATGGTTCGCAACCGTGTTCGATCGAACAATCGAACATGATATCATGTGCGAACTCGACTTGACAAGTTAATTAACTCGAATCAAACTCGAACCGAAAATGTTCGTGAACGGTTCGGTTCATTTGCAGGCCTGCTCAGCACTCCACGAAAATGGTCAATTTGGCTGTGAGTGCACGATCGTTGAGTTGATCTTCAGATTATTGAGTTACCATGCTCAATGATATTGACTTTACAATTCTGGGTGGCTTTTGCAATACAGCTCTATGTTCTAGCTTGTACTCAACGATCTCAGAGTTTTTCCTGATAGACTTGACTTTTTCACTCTGCGATCTTAGAGTTAGCTCAGCTTTTATTCAACGAAGTGCTTAGCTCCTTGATCTGCTTCAACTATACTAATTACATGGCTATATCATACGATTGTTGATCTACCTAAAAAGTTAGATCCCTAACTAATTTCTTTTACATAAAATTTTAATAAGGACTCTACAAAATGTATTTCTTTTTACAAATATACATTATTACTCAGTGATCATCAAATGAAATAGATAAAACATAAATGCAAGTACTAACACTTTCTCTACCTATTGAATGGGAGGTTTATTAGTAATAGAATCTAAAGTCATAGAAAGAGGTTTATCATATTAATAGAATCTTAAGTCTTACAGAGGAGTTTTGTAAGACCCCGAAAATTTAATAAAGAGAATTTATTTTTCTTCTTCTTATTATTTTTAAACAGAAAGATGTTAAATCGATAATGATAAAGTTACTAGTGAAATGTGAAAATTGAGAAGTCTAGTAATAACGTTAAATTACTATTCACGCGATCATTGTTCACGCGATCACTATTCATGGGGGACTATTCACGCTAAAAACGCTTTTATACTTTCTTCGACATTCGAATTACGTCATAACCTTTATATGAGCTGGATACAAAAATTCTACAGTATAAATACGAAAGTACTATTCATACGAATATACTATTCATTTATACAAAAAGTCAAACCTGTATGTCGGGGAATATTTCTTCTGTCGGATAATATTCGTTCTGTCGGAGAATATTATATTCGGTAAAGTACGACGGCACCGTCGAAATAACCACTTTTATATTCGGTAACGTACGGCGCCGAAATAACAAAATATTAGTGGGCCCCATAATGACAATATTGTCAACGATAGTGGGGCCCATTGTCGGACACTGAAAGCGACAGTATTTTGTCAATAGTATTATCACCGACAACTGTTGAAATACCCGGTAAAAAAAAGAATAGTAAAATGCATTATTCCACAGTAGTACGCGGTATTTTATAGGCACACGGTGTTGCACAGTATTTTAAATTATTGATTCAATAATTGATAAAGTAGCAATTGCACAGTATTTTAATTCAATAATTACAATAGCATCTGCATGATAATTTTTATTATTTGTCTTGGCACTGTAACTCATATTATTTGTTATGATATTTTAGCATTATTGACGGATTAAAAGTGGAGCCTAACTTAGGGGTACCTAATTGAAATTATGAAATTCACATGATGTGAACTATTGGTTCACATGATGGAACTATTGGTTCACATGTGGGAACTATTAGGGGATGTTATGCAAGATTGGTAATACTTGAGGGATTATATTAAAAATAGAGGCAAAGATGGGGGTACTAAAGTGTAATAAGTCGAGCCCTTTTTGTGCAATTAATGAAACTTGGTTTTCCTATAAATAGGGGAGATTATCTTAAGAAATCTTCACACCTTCCTTACTTATACTCCCTCTCTCTCTCTAAATTTCTTAAGTTCTCTAAGTGTGCTAGGCTATTGTGAGTATTTGTGAGAATACTAGTATTGTCCAAGTTAGTAAACTTCATAGAAAGCATCATCCAGTCACTTATTAACGAAGGTAGGGGATATCATTTCTTTCATACTCTTATGTAATATCATTTGCTTCCTTGTTCGTAAGTGATATTATACTCAGAAAGGTTGTTATTCATTCTGTATTAATTTGTAGGGATAACCTGTCCGTGCGGATTAACGCATGTCTGGTGAATACCCTTCTGTATTCATTCCTTATTATTCTGTGAGAATAACCTGTATGTACGGAGTGTCGTACCTGGTGAATACCCTTCAGTATTCATTCCTTATTACTCTGTGGGAATAACCTGTATGTACGAGTGTCGTACCTGGTGAATAACCCTTTTGTATTCATTCCTTATTAATCTGTGGGTATAACCTGTCCGTGCGGATTGACGCATGCCTGGTGAATAACCCTTTGTATTAATTACTTATTAACCTGTTGTGGAAATAATCTGTCTACGCGGATTATCGCATTACGGATGAAAATCCATTTGCAATTTTATATATTCTGTTATACTCGTATAACGTATCATTTCTTTTGTACTCTTTAAGGGATATATTTTTCTTTCACATTTCTCCATTTATGATAAGAAATCTTTGTTTGTTTCCAAAACTTTATTTTTAAATGGAGAGAATCCCTGAAAATTTGTAGAATATCCTTAATAGTTTGTGCTTCATCTAATATCTTTTCATTTGACTCTTTCTATTTCATTTTATACGTTATAGTTGAAGCATGAAATAATTTCTTGAATATCATTCTTGAATTTGACTCCACAATTTGGTCATCGTGTTGGCAATTTTGTCAATCTTTGATACTGATTAAATTATAAAACTTTTCTTATCCTTAATCTCACTGTATCATTGTCATCATCCCCATCCTCATACTTAAATTGTGGTGATAGTTCTCTTTGGCACGTAGTGTAAAGATGAACTGGCGTGACATGATTTTGACCAAACTGTGTATTGGTATAATCATGACTTTTGGTATTACAACCAAAGGCGTATGGTGAAAGTTCTCTTTGGCCCGTAGTGCAAAGATGAACTGGCGTTTGGCATGATCATGACCGGTGATGTTATAAATAAATATCTTGTCACATAGTGCAAAGAGAGGTTGTTGAATATAAATTGTTGATTTGGATGTTCATAAACAGGAACTATTGATTGGTGTTACCGGGATACAATATTGGTGGTGATCCTTTAACTTATAGAAGATGGTAGATATTATAATCTACTTAACTCTTCTAATGGATTGTTCGTTCCGCTGCAGTTGTTGTTATTGAATAATTATAATATCTTTAAAACTCTGATTTATTTTGGTTGAAGGCTAAAGATAATTTTATTCTTCATTATCTTAGTCATGATATTTCCTACTGGGTTATTTGTGCTCACTATTTTCCTTTTTGTTCCATTGTTCTCCTCAGAAAAAGAGAGTGTAGCGGGGACTAGTCGGGGAATGGAGTGATGGTCCGAGACAATAGAAATATCTCAATACAATATTATTAGTGTGACAATAAGTGTATTGAGAATTTAAGATGTATTTGTATTGTGTTGTCGTATTTTGCACAACACTTATTAGTTGTAAATGAGAAAATTCGTATTTGTATTTGTATTTTGTGAAATGTTATTGGCGACTCAAAATGGGTTGTATGGACCTATTTTGGGGGCATCACAAGTTTAGTATTGGATGTAGTAGTATATCCAAGATATATACTGTGAACTTGGCAAATCGACTGTCCATCATGAGATTGGTTATTTTCCCTTTATTCTTTAATTTACTTGTTAATTAATTATCTACATATTATAAAACAAGTATTTTCAAACAAGTCACGTAAGCCTTAGATTAGTTTTAAAAAAGCCAATAATTTTCTTAAAATATAATAATATGTTTAACCCCATTCAAAATTATTTATATCCTTTTAGTGATAATTATATAAATAAACATTGTATGAGAAATACAGTGACATAAAATTATAAAAATATTGTAATCACTAAATAAAGTGAGAACTAAGCCTATATGAAGAAGAGAAAAAGAAAAGAAAAGAAAAAGAAAAAAACTCACTTGCCCACGTCAGTTCCGTCCCTGTAGCTAAGTGACGTCTCAAAGACAGCTAATAATAAGCGGGGAAACAACTATATCCAATTGGATGCTTAGTGACATCTCAAGGACAGCTAATAATAAGTGACATCCTTACCAAAAAACCATTAATAGATCTAATAATTCATCATATACTAAATTAAATGTAGATTTAGCTCACTACAAACTTTATAATATACAAACATAACATAATAAACTTCATAAAAAATTTCATATATTTCTAAATATAATGATAACAGCAATAAACATAAATAAAAGTATATATAATTAATTCTAATAAACTAGTATATATAATGAGGGCACGGAAAGTTAGAGACACGTCACGTTTTTGTTTTTGTGTGAAGTGTCATTTGTAATAACAATGTTTCAAAAAATTATAAAAATATCTTTTTGTACATAACATGAGGGGAAGTTTATTTAATTACATAAAATATTGTTATTTTTGTATGATAGCTCAATAATTATATACGGTATTCTTCACTTTCCTTTTTGTCATATATAATTACTAAAAGGATTATTGTTCTATTAAACCGAAGAGAGAAATAAAATCAATAGGAGGAATATGTTTTTATTTAAAAATAAAATCAATAGGAGGAATATGCTTTTATTTTTCCTCTCTAGATGGGACCATGAAAAAGTAGATAATGTGCGTCACTTTTTAAAGATAGATAAGCTTGCTGAACGTCGCTTAACCACCAAGCAAGAACTTACTATAAATGGAAAGTTCTTTTGTGGCCAAGGCTCCAAAGATAAAGAAGCGAATGTGACAAAAGGATGCATCTAGTCAAATTATGACTCCTCCAACCCTTTCATCGTTTCTTCACAATTAATATCCAAAAACACAAAAGGATAAAAGGTCCCCCCCACCTAGACATTTGTGTTCAAGAACTTCTGAAAAACATTTGCATAGATGTGTTCCTACTTGCTACACGTCCCCCCCCCCCCCCCCTTATTTTTTTTATTTTTCTTTTATTCTAATTTTATTTTTGTATGTACTGTCTTTTCTAAAATATTGAATTATTATTAAGCTTTTAAAGTTAAATTTAAATATTTTTAAACTTAAAATTAATGTAAATTTATTTAATTTTTATCAATATAATGATAAATGTTTCAACATAATATCCACCTTACAATATTAGGTAAACAAAGATTAAAATACTTTATCTGTTCCTTTTAATTTGTCTTTCTAAAGAGTGAAATATATTAATTTTTATTTATCATTTATAAATTTCACGTAAGTATTAATTTCTTAATTTTTATATTATTCCTATATTAAATACTAGTTTATTTTTTTTTCATCTTATCTAATGAATTTTAAAATGATAATATTGATTTGATTTTATATCTCATTTAATTAATCAGATAAAATATTCATTATATTTTTTAATTTTTATAGTTTTTTCTAAAACTTCAATTAAAAAGTAAAAGGAGTACCTTATAATAATACTTTAAATTTAAAAAAAAGGAAGTAAGTACAATTAATATAACTTTAGTTAATATATTGATGAGTTTAAAAATATTTTAAATTGACTTGAAAAAAATAATAATTTTATAATCCGGAAGAGGAAGTATTATTATAAGGTATTTGAATCTCTGTGTATGCATTATTGTAAGGTATTTGAATTTCTCTTTGAGAAAATCATATGCCCTACAAGTGCAAGAAGACTAATGTATGACCAGTGCTATCAAGAATTTTAGATGAAAGCGTAAAGCATAAGGACAAATCATGGAGGGGAAAGGTAATAGTTGTACAACTCTCTCAGTCATCTTGTCCCGCGTGTTACCTTTGGATATGTGGACATAGATTGCTGGATACAAATAAGATACCACCGGCCTTGTTAAATCACTTGAAAAGTAGTTGAAAATTCTCTATGGAATTGTACAAGCCACTTATTATTGCTGTTAAATTAAAATATAAAATTATCTGTTTTGTCTGTGCTCATGTAATGTTTGTGTGTTTAAGTTCAACTAATTAATAAATTTATCTCCAAGGTACAATTAGTAATATTGCAAACTTGTGTTTATAAGGTATATTGAATAGTGCAAAACTGACGCGAATTAATGAGATAATTTCGCACTAATAATTATAATTTGGGACAATATTTTGACGATACATAAACTAATAGGAGACGGAAATGTCATAAATTAATGAATAAATTGACTGGAGTTGTTATTTATTTGTTGTATACATTTTTATTTAATTCTCCATAGTGCTTGTGTGTGAAGGAGTCTCAAATCAAAAAATAATGAGCACATATGGATTTTTTTCTTCTTCTTTTTTTCAAAATCGAGTTTCTGATATGAGTTTTAAGTCTTCTCCTTTTGAGGCAATATCTTGTGTTTTATTTTGAACGAAATAAAAAGATTTAGGATATATAAAGACCTTTAAAAAATAGATGTTAAGGTATGCTTAACTTTTATATGTAATTAGCTACTCAAATATTATTATTTTCTTTCTAGAAAAAAGAAAATTTTCTTTAAATAACACACAAGAGTACTTTGCATAGATACCAAAAGTCTAATAATTGTTCTGTGCACACACATGAAAACACATGATACTCCTCTAATATTCTAACTACATATTCCTCCTAAAGTCACATTAATTCCCATTGTGCTGTAATGTTCAAAAATGTCTATTGGGTATAGGTCCTCGCCCATTAAAAGAATTTAAGTTAAAAAAAAATTTACATGTTAAATTGGTTGGTGATCAAGACACTCAAATGTGATCCCTAATTTGATTAGAAGAATAAATTATTTTTAATCCATAATAGAAATGATTAGGAAGAGTACTATGAGGAAGTCTTATTAATATGAGTGAAGCTCGATAAAAAGAAGATGACGAAAGAATAAATTGAGAGTATTACAGTTTGTTACTCGTGGGTATTCGTCGTCATCTCCGTTCAATTGGAAACTTGAAGACTTTATTGTTTGGGGTGTTTTTGGGTGGTGAAGTTAATTATGTTTCTCAACTTAATTAAAGGTAAATTTGTACTCTCTCAATTTATTGTGTAACCTCAAGTTTTAGGACGTAAAATTTTGGAGGATTATTATAAGCCCATTATTAGTGATATAGTAGAGATTCGGAGTTCAACCTATGATTTTTTCCTTTAAGGGTTTTCTTTGTTAAATACTGGGTCTTACTTGTGTATGGTTATTTATTATTTTTGTTCTCAATATTGGGCTTGTTGATTTCCTATTTAATTGCACAAAGAGAGAATAATTCTTGGAATTGAGATTATTTTAAGCATAACTTTTTCAACAGTAGTATCAAAGCTTGGTTTTTGTGTGGTTTATTGTGCGAATCAAATGGAGAATTGGACATTAGATTGCATGATTAAACTCAAAGCTTTAAATTATGCAATTTGGAAGTCAAAGAATGGAGAATTTGCTTTACTGCAAGGATTTGTATGAATCTTTTGAGAACTCATTTGTGAGAGGAAGATTGTTAAGATATCACAAGTGAGTTAGAGTTCCACATCAGATAAATAATGAAAAAGTGAATGATTAATATATATAAATGTATCAAAGTCCTAGTAGCTTAAATTTTTTGGTCAAGTTGAACTCCAAACATATATATGAGTCTTGTGTATGCGTACGCAACGCACCTTTCTAAATCATATAGCGTAAATTTTTTTCTTTTCATTTTCAATATTTCCCATCGTGTGGAGAATTTGTGTTTCCATGTCGTAATTCTCATGAATCAAAAAATTAAGTACCTACGTTCTTGTTTCATATTAGTTGGATTTTTTATGTTCACATGTAAAAATTATCCCTTAAGAGAGAATCGAATTAGTACTGATATGAACTAGTACTACTGGTATTTTCATGATACAAGGTATTTATTTATTTATTTATTTTATTTATTTATTTATTTTTTGCTAATTAACAAGGTTTATTTTTCTTTCCACTTTAATTTATTTGTTGATTTTTTCATAGCAATTATTACTCCTTAGTTAGGCTAAAATACATTTCAAATTTTTAAGTTTTTTTTTTCATTTTAAAACTTAAATTCTAAATATTTTTATTTATTTTTTGCTGATTAACAAGGTTTATTTTTCTTTCCACTTTAATTTATTTGTTGATTTTTTCATAGCAATTATTACTCCTTAGTTAGGCTAAAATACATTTCAAATTTTTAAGTTTTTTTTTTCATTTTAAAACTTAAATTCTAAATATTTTAACTTTAAAATATTAAACCTCAATGTCCATATATATAAGTAAAACCTTCCAGCCACTAGTGAATGTAACAACTGATTAGAGTGAATATATTTATGATAATTTTACTTCAAAATATCTTTAGAAGCACATAAATTATAAACATGTGATTAGAGTGTTAGAAGGAAAAAAAAAATGAAGAAACTACGAGTCAATACGATATATACACTCGCAATATTAAATCACTATTTATTATAGAAATTGAGTGACATTAAAGTTTTAATGTCTTAAAATTAAAATATTAGTTTTTAAATGCAAAAATAAAAATAAAAATAAAAATTTGACTGTATTTAAGCCCAGTTATTATTGGGGAAAAAAATTAAAACTAAAGAAAGAAAAACGAGGAGACTAAACGGGTTCGCATGACGTACAATGATGACAATATATTATGCTCTGGACCAACTTCGCTGCATTCCTAGCTCTTTAATCAGGAAAAAAAAATGAAAAAAACGAAAAGAAAAGAAAAAGGCGGCCACCCATGTACCTTACTGTTTGAAAAATGAAAACCAAACTAATACAAGTTTTTAGTATAGTACTGTTTGAAATTATGTACAATATTCTTGGACAAAAGAAAATAGGCGAAAAAAAGGGGGCTAATTTTAGCCTCTAGAAGTTCGAATCGTTTTATAATTAAGTCCTTAAAGTATAAATTCTTCCGCTATAGACTCTCAAGTATATATTTAAGTTATTGATATAGACCCAAATTAATATTCTAAGTAATTTTTCGGATGAAATAGTCACGTGTGTTATACATGTGACCTTATCTCTGTTTTGATCATCCAAAGTTCCCATATTAATATCAAACAATTTAAAAAAAAGAAAATTAAAATCAAAACAAAACTAATTAAACAATAACAGTAGTTTATTTCTCCTCCCTCTCACCACTCATCTTCAACCCCATATCTCTCTCCTCCCCACCTACCACTTCATCTCCCTCCCATTTCACTCTCTCCTTCTCACACACCACTTCATCTTCCACCCCTTTCTCTCTCTCTCTCTCTTCATTTCTTTTTCAAATTATCATTCCAATATATCTCAATCTCCAAGAACAAAAACAAAAGGGTCAAAGGCATATACAAATTCAACATGATGTTCATAATCACCAACAACAACAAAGAGAGATAGAAATGAGTTTTGATATTGGATTTTATTTGGTTGACTAAATGGGTTTGGGTTTAGGTAATTGAATTTAACGGTTGGTATTTCTTTGTTTTCAATTTTGAGTTGTAGATGAGTTACTTAATTTAAAATTTAATTTTTATAGTTCCATTTGTTTTGTTTATGATTCATGTGTATGAGTTTGTTATAGTGTTTTGTTTTGATTTTGATTTAAAATTTATTTTTGTTATTATTAACGTTGTCATTGATTTTATTTTCATTTTGTTATTGATTTTTTAAAGTTCTTTATAATTGGAGGTTAATTAATTATTACATTTAATTGAATTAGTTGGGTTGATTATTTTACTTGTATTAATTAATAGGATTAATTATTTTTATTTGAATTATTTAGTTTGTTAATAGTTTTTTTGTGTTAATTGATGGGATTAGTTATTTTTGGGTTTAATTATTTGGATTTAATATTGGTCATCCCTTAACAATAAGTATTTGTATTTGTACAATTTTAATACGCAAGTCAAATACAGTCAAATTGTATTTGAAGTCATATGACATGCACATGTCACATTTTTAGGACAAAACATACCAAATTTTTATTTAGGGTTCATCATGCTTACTTAAATGTAATATGGGTGTCTATATCAGGACAATGTATACTTTAGGGACTCAATTGTAAAATGATTGGAATTTCGAGGTAGTAAAGTGCTATTAGCCCAAAAAAATGAGATACGTGGAATATAAATTGGCATACTTTGCATTGAAAACCACAAGCGTAGATATATAGCCTAACTAGTTATAGCTAGTAAACACTTGCATATATAAAATTTTAATGTTCTAGTACTCTCAGAGTTATTTTGTATCCCAAATTAATATGTCTAGTAGGGTAAGAGATCCTTTGGTTGTTGGTAGAGTAATAGGAGATGTTTTGGATCCATTTACAAGGTCAATTTCCCTCAGGGTGACATACAACGATAGGGAACTGAATAATGGGTGTGAGCTCAGGCCTTCTCAAGTTGTTAACCAACCAAGGGTTGTTATTGGAGGAGAGGACGTCACGACTTTCTTCACTCTTGTAAGCTATATGCATACTTGGTTAATTACTTCTTTCACTATTTGTCCATCTTTTCAACTTCTTGTACATCTTCTGTCTTTCTTAAATATCTTTTGGACAAAAAGTGGGGTGGGGGCATTGAAGAGCGCGCCTAGAGACTACTCGACTTGGCTCTAATTGGTGGATCATAAGACCTCTAACTGCCCTGGCCAGTGGTGGAGCCAGAAATTTTTTCATACTAAATACATATTTCTCAACGGCTTATTTATACATCTTTTCAACTTCTTATACATATTTTGTCTTCTTTTATTACTCTCTCCGTCTCTAAAAAATTAGTCTCAATCGATTTTTTTATTTATTAAATTGATCAATTTTAAAATTAAAAATTAAGCATAATATTTATATTTTTAAACTCGTAGAAATTAAAAATAATAATAAATTCAATATAGTTTCTTATAATTATAATTCTAGCAAAAATCTTATAAATTTTAATTATAAAAATGTTCAATTTGATTTAAAAAATCAAACTAAACTATTTTTTGAAACACGGGGGTATTATTTTTGGGACAAAAAGTGGGGTGGGGGCATTGGAGAGTTGCCTAAAGACAACTCGATAGGGACCAAACTAGGAATTTGTTTTTGTGGGGGCCAAAACTTAATACTGTGAATTCGTGAAAAATTTAATAGAGTTGGGAAGCACAGCTTCAGTTTCAAATTTTATAAATAAGCTTATACAATTTAATTGAAATACCCAAAATTATATTATATATGAACCCTTTATATATAGTACCTAAAATCAGGGGCGGAGCTAGGCTTTCTTGGAGGGGGCCATGGCCCCCCCTAAGGTTTGGAAATTTTGTAAGGTTTACCTTAAGGTTTGGAAATTTTGTAAAGTTTACCCTAAGGTTTGTAATTTATTTTGTAATCTTACTTGTTACTTGTTGGTGGTTTAATTGAGAAAAAAGAACATAATACATTAAAAGGGGAAATATAAATTTAAAAAAAAATTTGGCCCCCCCCCAAACTTCAATCCTGGTTTCGCCCCTGCCTAAAATTGAGTAAAAGAGAAACCTTAAAATTTGATATTAGTATAACAAAAATTGGAAGAGTGATATACGAAAGAATTTGCTCTTATTTTAAATTGAAGTGAAAAAATAAAAATAACTCTTATATTTGGAACAGAGTAAGTACTTTCATATATATTTTTATAGAATATTATTTATATATTTTTTTTTCATAAATCTTGGAGGAGTCTGAAGTAAATGTATCAAAATTTTAGAGATTGAGAAAAAATTTCAAAGTATCCAAGCTTCACCCTAGCTGGTGGATTCATAAGATCCCTAATGTTGCGTTTGTGAGTTTGGAGAGATGAAATGAATATTGTATTTGTAAGTTTTTTTTAGGAGAAGGGAAGGGAAGTAAAGGAAAAATAATTAAAATCCCTCTAAATCTTATATTTGTGAGTTTTTTTAGGGAGAAATAGAAGAGATTTTGAGGTAAAGTTGATTTCAATTTTCACTCAAAACAAATAGTGGGAGGATTTGGAGGGACGAGAAAGGAAGGAAAGTTAGATATTTTATATTACCTAAAGTAATCTTTCAAAATAAATCATGTTATTTATTACATTAATATGTAAGGATAATATAGTAATAGTGTAATTTAAAAATAAAAATATTTTCCCTTCCTTTCCCTCCTTCTAAACTCACAAATAAAGAAAAATATAATTAAAATCGCGTCACTTCATTTTTTTTCCTTTCTAAAACTTACAATCATAATAAAGAAAAATAATAATCCATTCTCGTTCCTTCTCCTCTTATACTTTTCCTAAGCATCTTCGCCAATGGTGGAATCAGAAGTTTTTTTCGTCATATAAAATACATATTTGTCAAAAAAATTCGTACAAAATACATGAGTCAAAATCCTCAAAAAATCAAGGTTAGCAACGGCTTACCTTCCTTACAAGATGGATCGATCTTCCTCTTGTGCTCGTAACCTCGAGAGAACAAATTAAACCTGGCTAGCTAAGGCATGCACGCAGCCTGTGATCAATGGATAACTTCTCATTACAAAAAGACTTCAATCCACATTTTTTCTCAAGTTACTTAGGGATGGTTCTTAACAACATTTGAGATATATTTTCACTTGTATGATTTCATTTGTAGGTTATGTTGGACCCTGATGCTCCTAGCCCAAGTGATCCTAACCTGAGGGAATACTTGCATTGGTTAGTACTCCCCACTACTTACCCCTTCTCTTCTACATACAGTCATACACACTATGTGCATGTTTTTAGGTTTTTGCTGTTGGATGTATGTATACAATGAGGTAATATTTTACGGAATTTGGGTTCAGTACGTACGCTTAAGGGGTGCGTGGTCAACTCTTTGTAAAGTTATATAGTAAAGAGTTGCATTTGTATAAGACAAAGTTGCATATCTTTGATCTGATACAAATGCAAGGTCGAGGAGATGCAACTCTGTACTATGTACAAATGCAACTCTTTTATATAAACTTCATAAATATGCAGTAGGAATCATTTATTACAGATGAGGTTGGGTCATTGTTCAGATAATTGGGCACTTCAAAAGGGTTTTGTTTTCTCTTTTTATTGTCTTCGTTGATTCTTTTGGAGGCAACCTTAAACTTCATGCTTCACCTCATTTTTTTTTCTATGGGTAAATAAATTTATATATACCTCTTGGCCATAAACAAATAGTATATACATATTCATACATATCCATACATATATACATACAGATACCCACAAAATAAACTACCTAGATTTGAGTGGTATCTAGTATAGGAGTACCTTCTTACTAGTAACATTGCTGCTGCTCTTGAAATTTTAGGTTGGTGACTGACATTCCAGCAACCTCTGGAGTAAACTTAGGTGAGTCCTTGTGTAGTTGAAAGTTTTTCATTTTTTTTAAATCAATTTATTTATTGAACTCTTTTGCTGATAGAATCCTAAGAAACTAACTAGTTTGGTCAATAATAGTGTATTTGAGAACCTGATAATGATTACAGTAAAAGAAAGGCGCAGCCCATAACATGCATGATCCTTAATTAAAGGTATTTTTGTCATTTCACCACAAAATTACGCCATTTTAACTACTCATGGTGCGCATGCAGTCCTGCAGCTCCCATTATCTAACTATCAAATGAACTTCGAATTTTTAGAGGGAGCAACAATCCAACCCTAGCTGGCCTTTAGAAGGTAGCATTTTTCTGTACCCGAAATGGTTTGGAATCGACTAGTGATTTAATATCAATTTGCATTTTTGCATGCATAAATAAGCTTAGTGGTGCTTCCAATAAGGCCAAAGTTGAAGCTACAAATATGAATATAAATAAGCTTAAAAGAGAACATAATTTTACCCCTAATAAGGGTGTAAAGGTTCTTGATGAGGCACGGAAGGTTTCAACTTTGCCACAAATTAGAGAGGGGGGGGGGGGATGAAAGAGCAGATGAGTTCATTTCCAAGTTCCGTGAAGATATGAAGCTATAAAGGGAGCAATATCTCCTTCATTTCCAAGAGATGCTGGCACGAGGTGCTTAATTATGAGATTTTATTTATAGATATATGTATGGACATATATAGTAATTCATCTTAATTCAAAAGATGAAAGAAGGGGCTTAATTATTAAAGGTATAGAGTAATTTTTATTTTTATTTTTTCAAAAAAAAGACTACTTTTTTGACAATTTTTAAAGGTACAGAGTGAATTTTATTTTTATTTCCAACTTTGGCCTTATTGGAAGCACCACTACTTGAAGCAGGCATTTTTAGTGATCATAAAGGGGTTGATGCTTCATGTAAGCCCACTAATTCAACTTCTTTTTCGTTTAGTAAAATCTTTTCAGATAGACATAAAATGCTCCCAACAAAATGGAGGTCCAAATTAATCCTTTTGGAATTAATCCAACCTCAAATCCTTGAGATTCGTTTGAACTTTTTCTTTTTTTCCCCTTTTTTTTTTCTTTCTTTCTTTTAATATTTTAAGTATGAAAATTATTTATATGATGACTAATTTCATGTTGAATGTGAATGTAAATTAAGACTAATGTAAAATTAAAAGTGATAAAACAGAAAAGTAATGTGTTAAAAATGTAAATGTAGAAAAGTATACCGTAGGTTCCTTCGTTACTATATCTTACCGCATGTGTTTGTATCTAATATCAACTTAAAATTTTCATTATATACAACAAAACTGTTGACATAAAATAATTAAAAATTCAATAATTACGTAATGGTACTTAATTTGATATATGGTTGGTGTATATGTCTATAGGGCAGGAGATTGTGTGTTATGAGAGCCCAAGGCCATCAATGGGAATCCATCGTTTCATATTCGTGTTGTTCCAGCAGTTGGGGCGACAGACAGTTTACGCTCCCGGGTGGCGTCAGCATTTCAACACTCGAGACTTTGCTGAACTCTACAATCTTGGCTCCCCCGTAGCTGCCGTCTATTTCAACTGTCAGAGGGAGTCCGGCTCTGGGGGCCGAAGACGATAATTATTACAAGTATTTATTACGATATATTTGTTTCACTCTCTCTATGAATACTAAAGAGAGATCATAAACAATAAAATAGGTATATAAGTTATGTAAGGTCGACTTTAGAAACCTTTTATCGATATATATGCGTGCATGGGTGTTTCAACTAGTACTTATGTTCCTTTCATTTTCAATATTTTCCATTGTGTGGAGAATTGGTTGTTTCCACGTCTTAATTTTCATTGATTGATGGAAACTAGAAGGCCTGTGAGAGAATGAGGAATGAACGACAAGCACAACATCTGTGGGAGTGGATTTACCAATGCCAAGCCGAGTTTCCTTAGATATAAGTTCAAAAATTGTACTTTCAAGTGAAGGTAGAGGAACACGATGTAGAAGTGAGATTCGGACTGGCTCAAAATTCTTATTAAGAGCCATCAAAATTGCATAAGCCTTTGTTGATCTCGATATGCTTGATAGAGTTTGGCATTGTACATTTTCAGGTAGGTTCAAATAATGCATGCCAAGTGATCCTAGAGTGATTGCATTTGCGAAAGAAAATCGGCAACTAATTGTCCAGACTCTTGTTTTTGTCCTCTAAGGATGTTCAAGATCTGATATTGATGTGTCAAATCAACAATTGTATAGTGAGAACTCAACAAATCCCAAACCTCCGTTGCAGTTTATACCGTCCAAATTAGTATAATTGACGGCATAGACGAATTGCCAAACCATGTGATAGCTTGGTGATTTTTGCTATCCCATCTTTCAAGACGATCTTGAAACATTTTCAGTAACTTCCTTTTTTTATTTTATTGGAATAATAGTAATATTATGTAAGCCCTGAAAATTTAATAAAGAAAATTTAATTATTATTCTAAATGGTAAGGTGTTATATTGATTAAATGATAAGTTAAGGGTGATACGTAAAAATTATAAGATAAAAGATATGTCGGGGAATATTCGTTTTGTCGAAAAGTACGACGGCGCCGAAATAACCGATCATTGGTACCCCACAATGACTAATTGTCGAATACTGAAAACGACAGAAATAACTTTTTTAATAAAAAAATTGTCAACGACACTATCACCTTTAACTATTAAAATACCCGGTGATAAAAGTACAGTAACACACGCGCGGTACTCTACAGTAGCACACGGTGTTACACAATAGCACACGATATTACATATTATTTCATATTATCGATTCAATAATTGTTACAGTAACAATTGCATAGTATTCTATCTCAATAATTGTTACAGTAACAGCTGCACAATATTTTATATTATTAACTCAATAATTGTTACAGTAACATCTGCACAATATTTTATATTATTGATTCAATAATTATTATGGTAACATATGTACAATATTTCATATTATTAATTCAATAATTGACATGACACAGTAACTCATATTATTTGATATGATGTTATTAGACCAGTTAACATTATTGGCAATGTCCTAAGAGTTCTGTCAAGGGAAGGGGTTATTTAATTACACGTTGTTTCTACGAAAGACCCCTTCTTTCCTAGGAACGATCTGATTGTCAGTATTGTTCGTCTATAATATTAATTGTGAATAATTGTTAAAACAACTGATTCAAGATGTGAATAATTAATAAATGATGAATGAAATAAATTAAAGAAATAGTTTGATTAAAGAAAAAGTGTAATTAATTGATAAAGATGTGAATAATTGATAAAGGATGGGTGAAATAGATTAAAAAATAATTTGATTAAAGAAAAAGTGTGATTAATTGATAACGATATGAATAATTGATAATGGATGAGTGAAATAGATTAAAGAAATAATATGATTAAAGAAAAGTGTGAATAATTGATAAATGTGTGAATAATTGATGAATAAAATATTGAAAGATGTTAATTAAGAATAAAGTATGATTATTGATGTGGTTAGATGTTGATTAATTTTTTGCTATAAATAAGAGGGCTTAGCATAAGGAGTTTGATAACTTCCTTACTTACATATTCTTTCTGTGACGCTCCCAAATCCGGGTTGTCTTAACCTCGAATTCGGTGCATCACTGTGCAACTCGTCAAGCATTCTATCAATAACTAATTGCAGAATAACATAAATATTTACATTGATATAACATAAATATTCTCGTCCCAAGTCTCGATACCAATACAAATACCTGACATAACATAGTACACACTATAATTAAGTCTTAATACATACATCAGAATACATAATCTTAAATAAGTCTTAGTGCATGACAGAAAGATAACATAGTAGGACAAAGCTAATCCGTAGCTTTGCCTTTGCCTTTATCCTTTCCCGAGCTCTCGCCTCTTTCGGTAACAACTGAAATGTTTTAAGGAAAGCAAGGGTGAGCAACAAGTTTGCTCAGCAAGTATAATAACAATGATAATGAGAAGTCATGAATAAAGGTCTTCAAGTTTCAATTCAAATCTCTACTATTACTGGTAAGTCACTATGGACTGGATGAATATCAAATGAATTCAAGGATTTCAAAATTTTCAATTTGCAGGAATCATTGTGTGGCCACCATGGCACTTATCTTCCATTAGAATTAATAGTATTACACTATTAACCCTAAAAACAACAAATACAGGTACAATAGGTGATCAGCCTAAAATATCCGGCGTTATGCATAACCCTCAAACATTCAACTTGCGCGCGTGTCGGTTTTTCGACTAAAAATATCATTTTCCCTACTGTGAAGGTTGTTCATCTCTGCAAAGAGTCCGCACCAAAGCAATTGGTTTGGATCGCTTTCTAATCATGGGTATTGGTCTAGCCGAATTAAATGGCATTGACACTCTTCGTAAACAGTTCATGCATAATTTAAACTACAAAGTTTTAACAGTTTATGTCAATAACATATCTTGAACACTTGTGCGTGTCGACGCCGGTTTTTTTGTCTTTTCCAATTTTAGCCTTTTGATTGAATGATTTTTTGGAAAAGGTCGGCATTAATGTCGACGGGGTTTTGAAAGATCGTTTTTTATGATGAGCCAATTAACCAGAGTCGCCAGTTGGTATATTTGAAATGGATGTACCAACTCATCCGAGTTTTATAAATCGATGGCTCATATGTGACTCCGAATTAATTGGTCTGCAAACCGAGATTCATAAAGTTCGGGGGCTTGCTTAAGCGAGGGGAAGGTGTTAGGCACCCCCCGACTTCCGTGAAACACGGTTACCGCAATCTTGATACTTTCCTATCCTTCAATTCATGAAACGTGTATGTGTGCGTGTGTGTGTGTGTGCCTACGTGAATGTCGTGGTGATTTTACATGAAGAAATCATTTGTGTTTTTGGAAAAATCGTGTTTTCTTTTGGGAATGCTTTAGAATGTCCTTCGGCTTTTACGAGAAAGCTTTATGAGAAAAGGTTTGATTTTTATTGTCAAAACTATGAGATTTCATTAGGTGTTGTTTTGGCAAAACGAGAATTTTCTAAACCTTTGTCAAAATAGGAATCGAGATCTATACGTTGCTTTCGTAAATAGCATGATGGGCAACTTCTAGGATCTCTTTAACCCTATGCACAAAGATTTAATAAAACGTTACTTATTTTCATAAAATCATTTTTGTGATGTTTGAAAACGATTTTTCCTTTAGCCTTCTCGTTAAATAGGAATCGACATTCATTAGCATTTCCAAATTTTAGCCTCGTGGTGCTAATAACCTACTTTGATTGATTTTATGGAAATCTTATCGTTTAGCTTTGAAATCAATTTTGTGTCATAAATCAAATCGAAACATTAAAATGCGTTGAGGCTATTCATGGGCATGTGAGCCATCAAAATAACCCCGAACGTCCACAATCACATATTTTCATTATGCCAGGGCCTTAAACATGATTCTCGCCTTGGCGTCGTTTTAAGGCCCGAAGATTATATGTTCACAATGAAGATTATATCGTTTCTACGACCCACATCAAAAGACGTCCATCATCGGATTTGGACCACGGGGTCGCGTTCCTAGGCTCACGCTCGAAATTCCCACAAAACCACAAAGCGGATATTACAAAATATAACCAACACGGATAATCTAATAATGCCAAGACATCCTAAAATAGCAACCTAAAGGAACCACACCCAATACATCACCGTAAAACAAGCAAGAAATCAATAAATGAATATCATCGGGTTATTAGGAAGAATTTTATTCCGATGAAACCCTCACCAATAATCCCTAATTCATTATTCCACCATAAATTACATGAAAACTACAATTAATTTAACCAAATGATATGATAGAAATTGTAATAATAAGGAGATTTTTACCTTGCAAATGATATCAAAGTGGATGTAAACTTGTGTATTTGGATAGATTGGGAAGTATGTGTGATACAATTAAATCAAAAGAGTGTAAATCTTCTCTTTTTTCTCTCTTTCTCTCCTCTTTTGTGGCAAATTTATGCTATTTCTTCCTCAATTCCCGAGCTTGCTGCTGCTGTTTTTCTCTTCTTCTCCGCCTGCTTCCAACCTCTTCTCTCTCTAACTCCCTGGATGCTGAAGGAATGAGTTGAAATAGGCTGGCCAAAGCCAACCGCAGATGGATCTGCGGCTGGCCGCAGATTGATCTGCGGCTGGCTGGCCGCCAACCCCCCACTCAGCTGATTTTCGGTTTCCGTGTTTCGAGTTCCGTGTTTTCAAAAGGCGCACTCATTGGCCATAGATCAATCCGCGGCTGGCTGGCTTGACTTTCTCGATTTTTGTGCTACGCCTCGATTCTCGTGTCGCGACGTCGGTTCTCGCTGACAGGCTTGTATTTTGTAGTCCAGGAATTACTGGAAGACGTGCCACATCATCCGGGAATACTTATTTCGGACAGCCTTGTTATCACGTCGGTATCGGTTGTAAATCGTCGCGGTGGCGTCGAGTGTTCGTATTTGTCCATCCCTTGCTCTCGCAGGCCGATTCATTTGACGAATTTGCCCTCCTATCAGGGTTAGTATACGAAGTGCAAAATTCGGGTGTCTACAGTGCGAATATTAAAGATTCACATAAGTATGGAATTCACACAATCATATATGTATTTTGTAATTATGAACTTTGAACATTAAATAGCATTCGTAAGAATATAACCGAATGAAGTTGATAAGCTTGCCTAGCACGAGGACTAGACAATGGTTTAGAAAACCTGTTATAATATAGAATACTTGTTCAATACCAAATTAAACAAGAATTAGAATCTTGCTCAGTAAATAAATCGAGTAAGGTTAAGGAAACTTGCATTCAATACAGTAAACAAATGAAGTTAGAGAACTTACCCAACACAAGGGTTAGACAAGCGTTAGGAAAACTTGTCTTACGCACTACTACTATTTGACGTTAATCGTCCTTTAAAAATGTCCTACACATTTAAGTACATATCTATATATCAATTAGTCACACAATAGACACCATTATTGGTATTCATTAATCTTTATATTATACTCTTTTAACAGTTCTCTTGGTTCAAAACATTGATTGCCACTACGACTACCCAGTCGGGCGTCTCGCTCTCCGGTGAGTGAGCGACTGTCTATCTCACCGGTGAGTTGGCAGGGGTGTAAGGGGGCAGCGCCCCCTAGAAACCAAACGTAAAATGCAATTAAGCTATTCATTTCATTAAAAAAATCTCACGTGACTTAGTCATTTCATGCTTGGCTAACGAATTAATAACATGCTTCATGTATTACTGCTTAAGAGGTTCACATAAACTTGTATCAAGCTTCAGTTCATAAAAGAAACAACTTGGCTTGCCTCAAGCTTCATGGTTTTAGGCTTGGGAGTGGCGCGACCGCACCACTCTAGATCCAAGGAGTTCCCAGGTTCTGCTGCTGCAGAACCAAAAGCCAATGTTTTTGTTTTTGCCTCCTTTACTTCTTAGCCATTATACAACAAGTATATATGACTTAAAACATGTTTTTACAACTAAGCTATGCATCATAACATCATTTAATCAATTAATCAACACCTAGTTCTCCAGTTCTTAGAGAAATTCTTCTCTTTGACATTAAATCAAATGGTTGGTGGGCATGGCTTACAAACTCATATTGGAGTAGAGTTTAATTATGTTCTAGTCTAGATTTCCAAATGAAATCATTACCCACCACTTCAGAACACATAATGGTCATACACAACCAAGCATACAACCAACCATAGACTACATTTTTATTAAAGTATATGAATTGTCCATATCAGTCCATAAATATCCATAACAGTACATTCTTGCTCCTTATGCAAAGGTTTTGATTCTCATTCATTGTTCCACTTTCATTGATTACTAAAGAGGCTTTTACAGAGTTAACACATTCATACATGTTCACGAGCCAACAAAGCAATTTCAGCAACATATACTCCCACAAAGCAATCAATAGCAAACTGAAAACTTGAAGCAATAATGGAAGTGAGCTAGGCTCTATATTACTAACCTCTTGAAGCTCCTTCTATGATGCTAAGTGAATCAATGTAGTTGCTTCCACACTTCTTCTTCTTCCTCAAATCACCCGTTGATAAGTAGGTTTCATACCTACTTATTGGATGCTATTTGGTTCCATTTGTTGCTTATCTAATAGCTACTTAGTACGTTTTCATGCATTTTTTCCTCTCTTTCGGTTTTGATTTACTACTCGCATTATATGGCTTTTGCACGGGTTTTGGTAAATTTTACACGGGGTCTATTGCTTTTGTTGATTGGGAGCTTTTTGATTGTTTGTTGCTTGTACAGGACACGAGAATCGAGAAATCAGGCTACAGCAGTACAACAGCAAACTGGCAACCGGCGCAGCTGCGCCCTGCTTGGTCTTGAGGCCGACGCAGCTGCGCCCCTCCTGTTCCTTCCATGCCCCCCAGCGTAGCTGCGCCCCTTTTACAAAGGGCGCTGGCACAGCTGCGCCTATCGCCAGCCAGCCATTCAGCACGTTCCATCCAGCGAAGCAGCATTATCAGAAAATCATGCAATGCAAGATTTTGAGGGATCAGTGGGTTTAAACTTTATTAGTGGGAATCAGAATAAGTCAAAATAAGACAAATTAAGCATGTATTATTAACCAATTTAGAATTCAATTTGAGAGCTCTCCCTTACACACGAAAATTAGAATAGTTTATTGCATTCTAGCTTAAAACTTGGAAACAACCAGCTGAGCAAAAATTGCATCTGGGAACTGAAGAATGGCGCCTTATGGATGCTGACTTGGAGATTGAGAGCGAGGAATCAACAATCTACACAACTTGGAAAATCATCAGAAGTTGCAAAACGGAAACAGGGAGCTTGAATATTTTCTGTTTTTGATTAATTTTCCTATTCTGTAATTATGATGATAAACCAATTGTGTATGATGAATTCTATTATTGTTATTATGAACTAAACTCAATTCTTGGGATTATAATGGATCTTTTGCATTGCTAAAAATTGATATGCTTCCTTATTGTTGCTAGTTGGCTATGAATTGAGTGTCTAGCATAATCTATACTTAATGTTTAATTGCTTGATCACCAATTACAGTGATAATTTGTATGGAATTGAGAAAGGAAATATAAATTGAGATCTAATTATGCTAGCATATGATCATAATTATTACACTCCTCGTAAAATTATGTTTCATGCTTAGGATAGAGATATACCGAAGCACCATATGTGGCTAATTGGAAACTTGTTCTTAAACCCTTTTGATTGTAATTCACATAGAGATATAGTGCGTTAGTCATCTAGGGTGTTCACATTCATTCTATCAATTGTGGATTTAGTGTGATATGGATATGGTGCATCGAGAGATGGTCATATTTTACATTCGTGTTTTCGACCAACATTCTATAGTAATCAATTAGCAACAATAGGAAGCATGGAAATCTAAGTTTGCATTAAGTGATATTATAATCCCAAGCCCATAAAATCTGTATTTGTACAACTATAATTTGTTCTATTTGTTTCATTAGTAATCGTTAGATAATCTCATCACTATAATCAATTGTTTAAAGAGACCAACATATTTATAAAATCGGTGTTTGTATTCATAAATGCAATTCAATTCCTCGTGGAATCGATACTTTACTTACTTTATATTACTTGTGGATCACGTGCACTTGCGTGTATGAGTCGTATTTGTTATACATACAAATATCCCAACAAGTTTTTGGCGCCGTTGCCGGGGAGTTGTAATTGCGTTTATAACTTTCACCATCAATTTAAATTAGATTGGTTTTAGTTAAACAAATCTGTTCTTATCCTAATTCTATTTTATTTTCTTCTACATTGTGATAGGTACTCTTGAGTAGTGTATGCATACTCGATCGAAGAATCCTAACCTATTGCTTTTCATGGATAACATTGAGAAAAGGGTTCAACAGTCAAGAAAGTGTGCTGAAAATACTCTAGAGGATCTAGACCAACCACAACCAATGGCGGGAGAAGCACAAAAAGCATTGAGAGATTATGCTACGCCAAGAATCAATGATTTGCAATCAAGTATCTCAAGGCCAACTATAACGGCCAATTCCTTCGAAATCAAGCCAGGGACTATCTATATGATCCAAAATTCTGTCCAATTCGGAGGAATGGTGGTTGATGGCCCGAATGAGCACTTGATAAACTTTTTAGAGATCTGTGATACATTCAAATTCAGTGGGATTTCGAAAGATGCGGTGAGATTGTGGTTATTCCCATTCACATTGAGGGATAAAGTAAAGAGTTGGCTACACTCACTACCACCGGGATCTATTACTACTTGGCAAGATTTGGCCCAGAAATTCTTAGCAAAATTCTTCCCACTGGCCAAAACTGCCAAGTTGAGAAATGACATCTCTTCATATGAACAACATCATGGAGAATCCTTATATGAGACATGGGAGCGGTACAAGGAACTATTGAGAAAGTGTCCACATCACGGTTTGCCCCAATGGATGCAGCTTAACACATTTTACAATGGGTTGAATATTCAAACACGAGCAGGCATTGATGCAGCTGCAGGTGGAGCATTCATGGGTAAAAACTATGACGAAGCTTATGAACTTTTGGAGACCATGGATGCAAATAACTATCAATGGCCATCCTCCAGATCCAGCCAACCAAAAGTAGCAGGGATACTAGAGGTTGACACGTCCACTTCACTTTAAGCCCAGATTTCAGCTATAGTCAAAAAGATTGACAACATATATGAAGGAAAAGGGTAGCAAGTCTCCATGATTTGTGAGCTTTGTGCAGGTTCACACTCTTCTGATCAGTGTGCCATCAATGCTGAGTCAGTGCAATTTGTGAGTAACTACCAGAGGCCAACAAATCAATATCAGAACAACTACACTCCGGGGAATAGGAATCACCCCAACTTCTCGTGGAGCAACCGACAAGACCAACAGTAAGCTCCAAAACCTCTCAATCCTCCGGGGTTCCACATTCAACAACAAGTCTCGGCTGCGGATAAAAAGGTTGCTGAAATGAGTGAAAATTTGGAGAGATACATGGCCAAAACTAACAAGTTGGAACAAGGCCAAACATTAGGTTTCAAGAATTTGGAGAATCAAATGAGTCAATTGTTCAGCTTGTTATCTAGTAGACCTCAAGGAGCTCTTCCTAGCGACAAAGAAATCAATCCAAGGAGAAATGGGACGGAGCAATGCCAAGCTGTCACCACCAGAAGTGGGAAGCAGACCCTGCCAGACAGCGCAGCTGCGCCCCTGTCACACGAGCAGACAGCGCAGCTGCGCCCCTCTTCAGCGCTGGAATCAACCGGCGCAGCTGCGCCCATTTTGCAAAGGGAGACGGCGCAGCTGCGCCCCTCCCCAGAAATTACCTCTGCTGAAATTTTTGAAGAAGAGGATAGCCTTGAAAAATCTGAGCCCACACCAACAAAAGGCACATAGAAGACTCAAACTCCTCCCACCAAATATTACCCACCAGTTCCGTACCCTCAAAGGTAGCAAAAGCAGAAAATGGACAAGCAATTTTCTAAGTTTCTTGAGGTTTTCAAAAAGCTTCAGATCAATATACCATTTGCAGAAGCCTTAGAACAAATGCCGAGCTATGCCAAGTTCATGAAGAGTATTCTGTCAAGAAAGAAGAAATTGCAAGATTTTGAAATTATAACTTTGACAGAGGAGTGCAGTGCGGTATTACAAAGGAAGCTACCTCCAAAGTTGAAGGATCCGGGCAGCTTCACCATTCCTTGCACCATTGGAGACCTGTCGTTCAAAAAATGTTTATGTGATCTTGGTGCAAGCATTACTCTCATGCCATTGTCCGTCTTTACTCAGTTGGGATTACCAGCACCCAAGCCAACAAATGTCTCTCTACAGCTAGCAGATCGTTCAGTTACCTATCCAAGAGGTATTTTGGAAGATGTTCTCGTTAAGGTTGATAAGTTCATTTTCCCTGCTGATTTCATAATCTTAGACTTTGGGGAGGACAAGGATATTCCCATCATACTTGGGAGGCCATTTCTAGCTACCGGAAGAACTCTCATTGATGTGCAAAAGGGAGAATTGACAATGAGGCCATTTCCAGATTAGACAATCCGGATTTGGAGAGCAAAGAGAAGGTTGAAATAAACGATTGCTTCCCTGATGAACAATTTTTTGCTATCACATCTGAGATCCCATGGTTTGCTGATATTGTTAACTATCTTGTAAGTCATGTGCTACCACCGGATCTAACTTCTCAGCAGAAGAAGAAATTTTTGCATGATGCAAAGAGATACATGTGGGACGAGCCTTACTTGTTCAAGCAATGTACAGATCTTGTGATCCGAAGGTGCATTCCCGATGTCGAGACTAACAGTATATTACATGCATGTCATTCTTCTCTGTACGGCGGCTGTAGACACCCAAATTTTGCACTTCGTGTACTAACCCTGGCAGGAGGGCAAAATCGTCAATTAACCGGCCTACGAGAGTGAAGGATGGGCACAAGTACGAACACTCGACGCCACCGCGACAATTTGTAACCAAAACCGACGTGACAACAAGGCTGTCCGAAGTGAGCATTCCCGGCAGATGTGGCACGTCTCCCAGTAATTCCCGGACTGCAAAATACAAGCCTTTCGGTGAAAATCGACGTCACGGCATGAGAATCGAGGCATGGTACGAAAACCGAGAAAGTCAAACCAGCCAGCCGCGGATTGATCTGCGGCCAATAAGTGCGCCTTTTGAAAACACGGAACTCGAAACACGGAAATCAAAACCAGGTGGAGTGGCTGGTGGGCGGCCAGCCAGCCGCAGATCAATATGCGGCCAGCCGCAGATCAATCTGCGATCAGCCGCAGATCAATCTGCGACTGCCCTCGGCAGCCCCATATCAGTGCAGTTCTTCATTTGCTCCAGCAGAGGTGAAGAGGGTTAGCAGCAGCGGAAGAAGAAAAGAAAGAGGAAGAAATCAGAACTAAACAGCAGCGAGAGAAGAGAGAAAAGAGAGAAAAAATGAGGATTTATACCCCTATTGTTAGATTGTATCAGATACTTTCTCTACTCTAATTAATATACGAGTTTATACGAATCGTGGTGTCATTTGCAAGGTGAAAAGCCCTCTTTTATAGCATTTTTTGTTATATCATTTTGTTAAGTTTTTGGTCATTTGGGTTATATTAAATGTAGTTTTCCTTGTATATTATTGAGAATACATGGATTAGGGATTATTAGTGAGGGTTGCAACGGAACAAAATTCTTCTTAATAGCCCGATGATATCCATTTGGTGATTTTTAGCTTGTTTAATTGTTGTAATATCCATCTTGTGGATGTGTAGAAATTGTGGATGTGAGCCTAGGAACGCAACTTAACACTGGGGCATTTATCAACTACCCAGGAAATGATAACGTGCAAATTGACACCCATGCAACAATTCCATCAACATGCACCATCATCATCAAATGCTACCTCATGTCAATTCAATATTCAACGATACGATCATCTGGCATTGGTCAAGCATAGTTTTCCCGGGATACGATGACCCGCGTGAAAGGGGATTTTATTTGACTTGATAGGAATCGGATTAATTCTGACAAGCAACCGTGGGGCACGATCGTGAGTATGATTAGACGAAGAAAGCTATTCAACCTTTTGATCGGGTACAAAGCCTTAATTCAAAGCAACGTTTGCGACATAATCGACCTCATGTGCCAGTCTTCACTTTGCATTTGCACGAACTTTCAGTTATGGGGTATAAAAGTATGACGACGTTGATGGCAATTAACACGTAGTCAGGCAGCCAATAATTATCAAGCTAATATCAAGAAGTCAGACGATAAATGATTATCAGGCTAATGTCTCGAATCGTGGCCTGGGTTATTCGAGTAATTAAGCCCGAGGGGTGTCTCTACACCTGATGCCCTAAAGCCATCTGGTTTGGGAGTCGCTGGCCCAACACTCGTTACATGGGTAACTCAGAGCCTAAGAAAACGAGCATTACAGTAGAGGAGGCCCGAGCAGATTCGAATCGTGGCATGGGCTACTCGAGTAATTAAGCCTAAGGGGTGTCTCTGCATCTGGTGCCCTAAAGCCGTCTGGTTTGGGAGTTACCGGCCTAACACTCGCTACATGGGTAACTCAAGCCTAAGAAAACGAATCTTGCGCAAGGTCAAGCAAAGAATGAATGATGCAGACCACCAACTTGTCTCGAACCGTGGTCTTTGTTACTCGAGTAAATAAACCCGAAGGGGTGTCTGTACACCTAATGCCCCAAAACCGTCTGGTTTGGGAGTCATTGGTCCAAAACTCGTTAAATGGGTAACTTTGAATAGCCTAAGAAAACGAGACAAGTGAAGTGGGCTAATAAAGAGAAAAGATAATACGAAAAACTCTCAGCCTTAAATAAGAAGTCATGGAAGAGAAACCCCTACTGAATGCTGCAACGCACAGTGCATTTGTCATATGACGTCAATCCTGCTAAGAACATTGTCGAGAATGGAGACAGGATACCTTTGACGAGGGAAGGCAGTTCTTTTGAATTCGACCTTACTCACGTACAATGACCATGAATGCTTGAAGGTGTTCTTACGATTTCATAACTCATCAAGTAGAAAATCATCAACTCACGAGGGATTGAAAATAACTTCCAATCTAGTATATTCACGGTTCACAACTCGCTAGATTATGCGATCAACAGATATTCAATTTCATGTGCTTTAACTGCATTTACTCGGTTGTCGAGATTATAATATCTTTGTGTTGAACTAACACTAACGGCCCGAGCCTTCAAGTTTTGGCATTTGTTAGTCGTCTGATATGCAAGATCTTGTAGAGCTGTGGATAACTCAGCACGGTCAGCATCGCGAGTTTTCGATAGAAATTCTTGGTAACAACACGCGCCAAGGCAGGGGCAATTAAGAATCGTGAAATGGAAGGAAGCTGAGGCTGCACAGAACTCCTCGTCATTGGGCCTTTCCCCAATCCTGACTATCACTACCACGACATCCAAATGATCCACGTGCATAAGCATATACAAGGATGATATAATGCGGGACGACAGCATATCGGCCAGCAGAAATGATCAAAAGGCCAAAGAGCCCAACATAGCTGTCGATCATCACAGAGAGCGAAACAGACTGCCCCAACTCGATGAAATGAAGATGACCAAGAACAGGCAGAGTACCAAACCAATGTTGAAGTCTAGAAACTACACTTCACGACGAGGCGTGATCCAATCAAATGTTGGCAAACAACGACGACTGTCGAATCGTATCATTTGACTGAACATGGGTCATTTCTATCTAAACATGTGTTGTGCACATGCATCTGTCAATAACATATCTGCCAGATCATGCATAACATCTTTTGCATGCATACATGTACGATCAAAATGAAAATCTTCAGGGGAAAGTACAAGCACGTCGCTTTCAACCTCACAAATGATCAGACCCTGATGGCTTTTGCGGTATGGTACGTGGATGATGTTGATGGGAGATCCAGGACAGAAGCCGATCACACATCCCATTTCAATCAAATTGAGCGACCCCTAAGAAGGGCTGGTATCCAAACAATCAATGACCCCTGGGAAGGGCTAGTATCCAAACAATCAATACCCCTGGGAAGGGCTAGTATCCAAGCAAGAAGTGACCCTAGGAAGGCATCCAAGCAAACCAAAACAAGGTGGTGAGTGAACCTGGGAAGGCATCCAAGCAAACCACAACAAAGTGGTGAGTGAACCTGGGAAGGCATCCAAGCAAACCACAACAAGGTGGTGAGCACCCTGGGAAGGCATCCAAGCAAACCACAACAAGGTGGTGAGCAAACCTGGGAAGGCATCCAAGCAAATCACAATAAGGTGGTGTGAGAACCTAGGAAGGCATCCAAACGAACCACAACAAGGTGGTAAACAACCCCTGGGAAGGGCCGATATTCAAAAAAAGTGAGCGATCCCTGGGAAGGGCTGAGATCCAAGTAAACCCCGACAAATGATGACATCTGTAGAACAGTATCAAAAGACTGTACATGGGTCATTTTTCATCAAATTTACATTTTAAATGTTGTGTCACATGTATTGAATAGATGATAATTCTCTACGTGATCCATGCAGGTTAGGTGTCAAGGTCCTAGCCTATCAGAGTCAAAAGCGATGGCTGCCAAGAACGATGTACGAGGACGAACTCCAAGGGTGCCTTTCAAGCTAGTCAAGAGAATAACTTCCTTTGATGACAATGCGATGGAATAAAGTGATTACGAGATGGGTGACCGGATACCAGACCAGGTCCCGACGAGACAATCATCCGGATACGAGACCCGGTGATCACGAGATGGGTGACCGGATACGAGACCCGGCCCCGCCAAAACAATCAACCGGATACAAGATCCGGTGATTACGAGATGGGTGACCGGATACGAGACCCGGCCCTGACGAGACGATCGACCGGATACGAGACCCAGCGATTACGAGATGGGTGACCGGATACGAGACCCGGCCCCGACAAGATTACGAGATGGGTGACTGGATATGAGACCCGGCCCCGACGAGACGATCCACCAGATACGAGACCCGGTGATTACGAGATGGGTGACCGGATACGAGACCCGGCCCCGACGAGACGATCGACCGGATACGAGATCCGGCGATTACAAGATGGGTGACCGGATACGAGACTCGGCCCCAACAAGACAATCGACCGGATACGAGACCCGGTGATTACGAGATGGATGACCGGATACGAGACCCGGCCCCGACAAGACAATCAACTGGATACGAGACCCGGTGATTACGAGATGGGTGACCGGATACGAGACCCGGCCCCGACGAGACGATCAACCGGCAACGAGACCCGGTGATTAGGAGATGGGTGACCGGATACGAGACCCGGCCCCGACGAGACGATCGACCGGATACGAGACCCGGCGATTACGAGATGGATGACCGGATACGAGACCCGGCCCCAACAAGACCATCAACCGGATACGAGACCCGGTGATTACGAGATGGGTGACCGGATACGAGACCCAGCCCTGACAAGACAATTAACCGGATACGAGACCCGGTGATTACGAGATGGGTGACCGGATACGAGACCCGACGATTACGAGATGGGTGACCGGATACGAGACCCGGCCCCGACGAGACGATTGACCGGATACGAGACCCGGCAATTACGAGATGGGTGACCGGATACGAGACCCGGCCCCGACAAGACAATCGACCGGATACGAGACCCGGCGATTATGAGACGAGCGACCGGATACGAGACCCGGCACTCACAGGATAATCAACCGGTTACGAGACCCAGTGATTACGAGACGAGCGACAGGATACGAGACCCGACACTCACAAGACGATCAACTGGATACGAGACTCGGTGATTACAAGATGAGCGACCGGATGCGAGACCCGGCGCCGACAAGACAATCAACCGGATACGAGACCCGGTGATCACGAGACTAGCGATCGGATACGAGGCCCGGCGTAGATGAGACGATCAATTAGAAGACGAAACCCGACGACTAACAATGCGGTCAGTGATTAATGCATTGACACCTCTACAAAATGTTCTGCATGCCTTACATCTTGTGTTGCATTATATGTTATATGTGTTGCATCATGTATGTACTGTCATTCTTATGCACTGTCATTCATGCATCGGGTGTCTATTTCTTTATCATTTCATTTCATTTAACATTTCATAAACATGATAAAGAGGGGCAGCTGTAGACACCCAAATTTTGCACTTCGTGTACTAACCATGGCAGGAGGGCAAAATCGTCAATTAACCGGCCTACGAGAGCGAAGGATGGGCACAAGTACGAACACTCGACGCCACCGCGACGATTTGCAACCAAAACCGACGTGACAACAAGGCCGTCCGAAGTGAGCATTCTCGGCTGATGTGGCACGTCTCCCAGTAATTCTCGGACTGCAAAATACAAGCCTTTAGGTGAAAATCGACGTCACGGCATGAGACTCGAGGCATGGTACGAAAACCGAGAAAGTAAACCAGCCAGCCGCGGATTGATCTGCGGCCAATAAGTGCGCCTTTTGAAAACACAGAACTCGAAACACGGAAATCAAAACCAGGCTGAGTGGCTGGTGGGCGGCCAGCCAACCGCAGATCAATATGCGGCCAGCCGCAGATCAATCTGCGACTGCCCTCGGCAGCCCCATATCAGTGCAGTTCTTCATTTGCTCTAGCAGAGGTGAAGAGGGTTAGCAGCAGCGGAAGAAGAAAAGAAAGAGGAAGAAATCAGCACCAAACAACAGCGAGATAAGAGAGAACAGAGAGAAAAAGTGAGGATTTATACCCCTATTGTTAGATTGTATCAGATACTTTCTCTACTCTAATTAATATACGAGTTTATACGAATCGTGGTGTCATTTGCAAGGTGAAAAGCCCTCTTTTATAGCATTTTTTGTTATATCATTTTGTTAAGTTTTTGGTCATTTGGGTTATATTAAATGTAGTTTTCCTTGTATATTATTGAGAATACATGGATTAGGGATTATTAGTGAGGGTTCCAACGGAACAAAATTCTTCTTAATAGCCCGATGATATCCATTTGGTGATTTTTAGCTTGTTTAATTGTTGTAATATCCATCTTGTGGATGTGTAGAAATTGTGGATGTGAGCCTAGGAACGCGACCCCATGGTCCAAATCCGATGATGGACAATTTTGGTGTATGTAATAGGATCGATTATCCTTGATTGTAAACATGTAATCGCCGGGCCTTAAAACGATACCAAGTTGAAAATCGGGTTTAAGGCCCCGAAATAGTGAAATATGTGCTTGTGGGCGTTTGGGGTTATTTTGATGGCTTACATGCCCATGAATAGTCCCAACGCATTTTAATGCTTGATTTGACTTATGACATAAAATTGATTTCAAAGCTAAACGATGAAGACTTTCGTAAAATCAATCAAATTAGGTTATTAGCATCACGAGGATAAGAAATTGGAAGTGCTAATGAATGTCGATTCCTATTTAACAAGAAGGTTAAAGAAAATCGTTTTCAAATATCAAAAAATGGTTTTATAGAATAAATGATGTTTTATTAAACCAATGTGCATGGGGTTAAAGAGATCCTAGAAATTGCTGTCATTTTAATTATGAGAGCAACGTATAGGTCTCGATTCCTATTTTGACGAAGGTTTAAAACTCTTATTTTGCCAAAACGACACCTAAATGAAAACCTTGCAGTTTTGACAATTAAAATCAAACCTTTCTAATAAAGAATAAAGCTTTCTCGTATAAGCCGAAGGACCTTCTAAAGCACTCTCAAAACACGACTTTCCATAAAAACCCCAAAATGATTCTTTCATACAAACTCATCACAACATTCACACACGCACACACACACTTTGAGAATTAAAGGGATAGGAAAAGCATCAAGATTGCGGTAACCGTGTTTCACGGAAGTCGAGGGGTGCCTAAAACCTTCCGCTCGCTTAAGCAAGCCCCCGAACTCTATGAATCTCAGTTTGCAGACCCATTAATTCGGAGTCACACATGAGCCAGCGATTTACGAAAACGAAACTCGGATGAGTTGGTACATCCATTTCAAATATACCAACTGGTGACTCTGGTTAATTGACTCATCATTAAAAAACGATCTTTCAAAACCCCGTCGACACTCATGCCGACCTTTTCCAAAAATCATCAAATAAAAAAGGCTAAAATTGGAAAGGGCCAATATCTTAAAAGAGGCGATTCCTCCCGGCGTCGACAGCGGCCATTATGGAACGCAGAGAACAACAGCCAAGGTACTCCAGGCCGGGTTTTATTGGCCCACCTTGTTCAAAGATGCGCACCAATTCATAAAGAATTGTGATCGATGCCAACGGGTGGGGAACATCTCCAACTGCAATGAAATGCCACTAAATGTGATCTTGGAGGTGGAGATTTTTGATGTATGGGGGCATAGACTTCATGGGACCATTTTCATCGTCCTGCAACAATCTCTATATCCTTCTAGCGGTTGATTACGTGTCCAAATGGGTGGAAGCTTCGGCGTTACCAACCAATGATGCTAAGGTGGTTTTGAGGTTTCTACAGAAGAACATTTTCACTAGGTTTGGCACTCCATGGGCGATCATCAGTTATGAGGGCAGCCATTTTTGCAACAAACAGTTCACAGCCCTCCTGGCCAAATATAGAGTGAGACACAAAATTGCCATAGCCTACCATCCACTGACAAATGGTCAAGCTGAAGTATCCAACCGAGAGGGAAAAAGAATTCTGGAAAAGATTGTTAATCCTTCCAGAAAAGATTGGTCTCTAAAGCTAGATGAAGCCTTGTGGGCATATAGAACTGCATACAAGACACCTCTCGGTATGTTGATGAGTGTGTTTTATACACATAATTTGGGTAATTTTGGCCTTGATAATCTGCAAGTCTTTAGGTATTTTATGTGGTTTTTATGTATTTTTATCTTATTTCTACATAAATTAGTTTTTAGTTATTTTTACATGTTTTATGTTGCTTTAATGCATTTTCATTATGTTTGTAGGAATTGAAATAAATACCGCTCGGATCGTTGTTTGTATTGACTCAATGTCCGTGCCTGGACGTCTGTGCCTGAATGGTAGTATGATGGAAATTTATGCTTGGCGACGCTCGGTGCTTAATTTGATAACATTTGGTAGTTGGGCGTGCACGGCGTCGGGAAGCGTGCACGGCGTCGGCACTCGGCCAAGCCACGAGGGCATGCCCATGCCTTGATATCTGTGCCCGAATGATAATACAGTGAAAAGTTGTGTTTGGCGATGCTCGACATTGATTTTGATGACATGTGGAAGTTGAGCGTGCACGGCGTTGGATTGCATGCACGGCGTCGGGCGGCGTGTCGTACGGCGTTGGCACTGGGCGCTGACACTCGGCAGGCGCCAGCAGGCGGGCGCGCGGCGCTGGCGTGCGGGCGCGCGCGGGTGGACTCAGCGTTGGCACTCGGCAGGCGCTGGCGTGCGGGCGCGCGCGGGCCGACTCGGCGCTGGGCGTGCGGCAAGATGGGCGCGGGGCCTCGGCAGCTGGGCGGCATGCAGGCGCGGGCGTGCGGGCGCGCGCGCGGGTGCGGCAACAGACTCGGCAGCCAACGTGCGGCAGGCAGGGCCCTGGGCACGCGCACTAGGCGCCGTGCGGGCGCACGCCGCCGTGCTTAGTGCGATCTGACACAGCCATAGTGCGACCTGAGCTCCATTTTATCCGATTTTTGCTAGGGTTTCTTGATGGAGGCTATATATAATCTCTTTTAAGCTACATATCAGACATCTAGAGAGAGGGAGGCTACAAAATACATCAACCAACAGTGCTCAAGGCTGCAAATCAAGCTGAATCAAGCCAAAAGCCAAGGAACTCAGTCAAGAAGAATTGTAAGGCCAAGGAGGAGAGCTAGAAACCTACAGCAACCAAATGAACACCAGCTGAATAGCTTCAAAAGTGGTTTCATTTCTAAATTTCCATCTCCTTTGTAATTCGAATTTGACAATGTATCAATTGAAAATAATGTTTATCGTAGCTATCATGAACTAACCTTCTATTCTAAGATTGCAATGGAACCCAACACTTAATTTGAATTGAATTCTCTCTCTATTGATTTTATTTATGCATGTGTGAATTGATTATCACAACATTTGCATCTTAATTAATTGCTTGGCCCGTAATTACCTTGGGAACCTATATGAACTTGACGAACGGATTATAGGTTAAGACCTAGTTATGATAACATGTGAGAGTATAGATTGTTGTGGGTTATTAATCGGATTAAGTGACGTGTGTCTTATTAATTATCTGCAATAATAGGTATCTTGATAGTAGTTGGGATAGATATATACCTAATTATCGCATGCAACCAATTGAGAATCTAGTCTTAATGACTTCTGATGTGAAAGTTGGTAATTGAGGGGAGAATTAATTAGATTTGGTGACACGTGTCTATTAATCATTCCTAAAATTAGTTTCTTGATAGTGCATAGGATAGACATATACCTATGCATCGCTTAGAAAGATTCGTGATTGACCATCGACAGAGGCTCTTATGTAGTTTTGATTTCTCGGTTATCAATTCGTATGCTATAACTGATTGAAAAGAGAGAGTTAGGAGATTCAAATGACGTTGGGGGGAATTGTAATCTTAGACCCTTCTATCTTGATATTTTACCGCATTTTATTCATTACTTGACTTGTGAACTCAACCAATCAACAAACAATCAAACCTTTATCGTTTAAATTAGATCAAATTGATATACAATTGATACTTGGTTATTATTTGTCACAATTCCCTATGGGTTCGACTCATATCTTATCATATATTACTTGTGGACCGTGTATACTTGCACGTGTGTGTTTATCGATAGCTAAATCGACCAACAAGTTTTTGGCGCCGTTGCCGGGGAATTATTCTAATAATTTTACCAATATTAATTTCAATCGAATTGATCTTGATTTAAACTTGTATATAAATTTATTTTTAACCTTTTTTTTGTATTTAATGCTTTCTTCGTTACGAGGTACACCATGGCCAACTATAATTATCAATGGCCTCACACGGGAATGACCCAATCAGGAGCGGCATGGATGGATGGATTTGATGAGGTGGTGGCTCATTTAGAGGAACTGTCAAGGAATGTTAACGCTCTAGTGGCCCAACGTACTCAAAGTGTTGCGGTGAATTGTGATTATTGTGATGGAAACCATCCGAGTCATCTATGCACCATTAATTTCGAGTCGGCATGGTATGGTAGCAACGTCGGTGATTATTCCAATAGTTATGACTGTTCCGATGCTTATCACCAAGATTGGGGGTATCACCCAGATTCTACATGGAGCTACAATTATGAAGATCAATACTATGCTCCGAGTCCTGCATATGCACCGGAATTCTCATGTCCACCTTCATTTCCACAAGAAGAAAATTCAAATGTGAAGGAACTTGAGTCCCAGAACAGAACTTCGATTGAGGAGATTGTGAAAAGTCAGCATATGTCAATTCAAAATCTTGAGAACCAGATGGGACAGCTTATTATCGCCTTCAACGATAGATATCAAGGCGAATGGCCCAATGATATGGTTCCCGAAACTGATGGATTTCACGTGCCAAAGCTGCAACCAGACGTGCTAATTAATGATAATTCTGATATGGATGAGACATGTGAGAAACAAGAAAAGGAGGTCGAGGATCTAGCCTTGAGCCCCAATGATGATGATGAGATAATTTCGAGTGTATCCCATATACCTTCTCCTCCAAAGCTCAAGGATCTAGGTGGTTTTGCAGTCCCATGCCCATTGAGTAGTCATGTCGTAGGCAAAGCTCTAGGTGACATGGGAGCTAGTTTACAGTTTGAGCCATGGCATGATGAAGTTGAGGTTCATGAAAAGATCGTTGAGGATCCACTTGTGCTTGAGAAACTTAATGTCACTATGTCATTCATAGACACAACAGAGCAGACCCCTAGCTACTGTCAGTTCATACAGGAGGATTTATATAAGAACAATAAGCTAGGTGAGCTTGAGACATTGGACCTCACCAAAGTAATGCCCTCAGATGTTTCACCCCTACTGAAAGATGAAGCGAATGAAGAAAGTTTCTTTTTGCTGATAGAAGAAACTGAGTTTGGGAGTCGCCTAGTATGCATGCATGCCATGCAAATTAAGGAAATGACAGCACGAAGGCATGCTAAGGTCATTTTTGCAATCGACCCGGACTAAAAGGGAACAGGAAGCTAGTCAGGCTGAGGACTTTAACTCAAGCGTTATTTGGGAGGCAACCAAAATCTCCATTTTATTTTTTGAGCTATTTTGTTTTTATTTTTTTTATTTTTTTATTTTAATCTCAAAAAAAAAAGTTTGGTGTGGTTTGGTTTTGATTTTATGTTTAATTGTGTTTAATGTGTGTAATATTTCTTGCTGCAGTTTGATGCTTACAACCACCAGTGAAAACTATAGCAGAAGCACAACATTAGCACGTTGAGCAACAGGCACCAGCACGCTGAGCAACTGTAACGAATGCAATTTTTGTGATTGAATAAAAATATTTATTGAGTTATATAAGTTAAATAAATAATTTATTAAGTTTTTGTGAAGTGGGTATATGTTGAGTTTAATATGTTAAATGTTATTTGAATGTGATTTGTTATGTTTATTCTAATTTAATTTAATGATTAAATTAGATGATGAAAAGATTTATTTGAATAAATGATTTATTTGAATAATATAATTCATTTGGTGTTATTGTTAATGGTTAAGTAAATTTATTATTTGAGTTAATAAGGTTTAATTGAATTTATTAATAATAAGTTCAATTAAATTAAATGTGTGACATTTAAAACTATATGTTATGATGATTTATTAAAATAAATGAGAAAGTGTTTAATTCAGTTTTACCAAACAAGGCCCTATGATCTTTGTTTGGAAATAATGGGTTATTTTATTTGTGTTTTACCAAACAAGGTCTTATGACTTTTAGTTAGAATAATGGGTTATTTTTAAATTAGTTTGCCAAACAAGCCTTAGAGGCTTTTGAATTGTGTAACTGATAAGTTAATATCAATATACGTTATTATTCTTTTAAATTATCAGTTTTTATTTTTATTCATCAGTTTTATATTTTATTTTTATACTACGTCTGTTGTAAAAAGAAAAGAAAGAAGAGAAAGAACAGAGAAGAAGAAACACAAAGTTGAGAGAGAACTCTGTGAATTTGAGAGTTGAGAGAAAAGAGAGAATTGAGAATGAAAAGGAAGGGAGGTGCTTAGCTAAGAGTCATATATAGCTTGAAGGTATAATTCTTTTGGTTTTGTTCTTCATTATGTTTTTATTATTTTATTTCTCTGTATATGATTTCTATTTCACTGTGTATGAATTTATATGCTAAATACATGAATTACTTGGTTATAATTGTTAGTAAACATGTATTAGAGATTATGTGATGATTATAAACTAGTTTGAAGAATTAATTCATGAAAACATGCTTTAGAATTGAGTTCTTAGCTTTACAGAGCTTTATTTCATCTATGGCATATTTGTATGAAAATTGATGATTCAATTTGGTTATTAATCGGTAATTTAATAATAGTTTATGATTATATGATGAAAAACAAGAATAATGCAAGAAGAATGGTTTTAATTGGTTGAAAAATGAATTTACAGAGTTTAATTTCATAAGAATGGTTAAAACTTGAATATTTGGTTTTAACAGTGAATTTTTGGTTTTAAATTAGTTGATTATGTGTTTTATAATGCTTAGATTGATTAGAAACATGTTGGGTAAATGTTTTGTATCATATATGATGTCTGTGTATGTTTAATTTGTTTACTGGATGGTAGAATTCAGAAAATTTGGCCAAATTTGGCCTAAGTTTTCACTGGTTCGCGACTGTAGGAGATGACTGTCGAGTCTCTCGCCCCGGCGAGAGAAATGAACTGTAAATTCTCGCTCCGACGAGAAATTTACAAAGGGAATCCTCGCCCCGGCGAGAGCTCGCCCTGGCGAGAAAATTTAAAAGAGAATTCTCGCCCCGGCGAGAATCACTGCTGGAATTTTTTTTATTATTTTGTTTTCCTTTCTTGGAAGTTATGATGTATAATTAAATTTATATTAAAGTATTAAGTGATTAATGAAATTCCTAGATAATTGAAACTTGTTGATTATGGTTTGCTAAATGAGATGTTATAATAAAAAGGATAAGAGCAAGCTTAAAGTGTATATTATTTTGTAACTAATTATGTTACCATTTTATAATTAAATGTATAGGTTGTTTAAGGATTGTGAGATATTTAATTTGTAATCTACGCTTGAGGCAAGTTCCTTATCTCAACTTATTACTTTTACGTTGAGCAAGTTTTCCTTCCTTAAACTTAAAAATTATTTATAGCAAGTTGTTCTTTTCTTTTAACTTGTTAATTTATTCAAAACAAGTTTATTTATATTGAGCACGCTTATTGACTTTAGCTTATTGATATTCAAGCAAGGTTATTATCATGATTATATACTTGAGCTTTATTTCAATCATTGTTTGTTATTCAAACTTCGGGTATAGTTTCTATTGAACAAACTCTTTTGATGAATTAGACTAGCAAACCCATATTGATTCAGCTAGTCCTTAGTTGATGAGCGATTTCAAAGACTTAGAATATTTTCTATTCTTGTTCCAAGCCAAGTTTCTTTTGGTACGGATTCAGACAATAAACTGAGATGAACAACCCTATTATAGGGGATTACTTACGCGACAGCGTTAAAATGTTTGTGCACAATACATTGTACAAAGGGCTGATCCCCCTGAGTACGAGATGTTGGTCCATAGTCTACATAACTGTTAAAGGTTACAGTAGAAATACTTATTAACTTAGGATGGTTCGAGGTCTTGTGACCCTCAGATATAATTTCTAAATCTTGAATTCTATTTTCTTTGGAATCAAGCATTCTAACGAGCTTTAGACTTTGACCATCTAATGACTGAGATTCAGAAACATATTATTCCTCAGTTGAAAACCATTTCATTTAAATAATATTGTTACCATACTTGTGGGGAATTGTTTGCTCACTCTTGCATTAATCTTTGCAGCTAAGGCTAAGAAGTCAGATGAGCCATCCTCTAGCAAGGGCAAGGGCAAGATGAACAAATGAAGATGTTTAGTTTAATTGTTTTAGTTCTTTGCTAAAAACTTATTTAATTTTATAATTTTATTCCGCATTGATGTATTAAGGTTAAGATAACCTGGGATTTGACTGTTTAACAGATTGGTGATGTAACCCATTTTGGGAAGATGTTTCTTTAAGTTTATTTAATTATTATTTTATTGGGTAGTTAGTTTTGAATGTATGTTATAGTGAACACCAAATCAGTGGGAATTAAGTACCTGGATTTGGGGGTGTCACAGGTTGGTATCAGAGCATTAGGTTATGAACCTTTAGGTGGGGAAAACCTTAGGGTAGTAGCCTTTTAGAAGATAGAGAATTTAGTGGTGATAAACTCTTATCGAGTTCTAAGGAATGAATTACGGAAATTCATAAAAGACAATAAAACGATTATGTGCTATGTGCTTATTTGATAACAAACTTATGTGTTCGCGAGTATTATCGATTAGTAATTAAAACTTAAAATTTTATTGTCAGGATGACTGATAGAGGAGAGCCCAACCAGACTAGGGAGGAGGAGCCCAGAGATATTCACGTAGTCAGTGAGCAGCTAGTGCATAGGGAGCCATCTCCATTGATTACAGTTACAGGTCACGAGTATGAGCCTGAGACTGATCCTGAGGAGGACCCTGAGGAGGATCCTGAGGAGGAGGAGGAGGACTCTGAAGAGATACCACTATCTACTTTGGGTGTTCAGATGTACGAGCAGGTGTATGATCGCAACATAGAGTTGCAGGACAGAGTGGAGGAGTTAGAGGGGCAGCTGGCTGAGCGACAGACTGCTTTGGAGCAGAAGAACAGTGAGATTGAGAAGCTAGATATACGTCTTGGAGACGTGGAGTGGAAGCTGGTTCATGTAGAGAGTGAAAAGGAGGAGTTAGAGGAACAGGCTACGGAACGTCAAGCCACTTTAGAGCAGAAGGATGCTGAGATCCAAGACCTTTCATCACGTATTGCAGAGGCTGAGCAGAGGCTAGCACAGTCTGAGTATCGACGAGGACAGTTGATAGCCAGGACTGAGATTGTACGAGATGAGTTGAAAGAGGAGTCAGCTAAACGGGCGAGAGCTGAAACTGCTTGGTTAAGAGAGGCTGATCGTGCAGATAGAGTTGAGTGTGAGGTGCGATCAAAGAAGGCTAAGATTGATGAGATGGAGTACATTTTTCACACCACGATAGACAGAGCTCAGGATCGAGTTCATCGTCATCCAGATATGATGGATCGAAGGATGATGACACGTATTATGGAGCAGGAACGCCAGGAAGCTGTGCGTCGTGGAATGTCATCATAGATTGTGATTAGTTATGTTATTATGAAATTATGAAGTTAATAAGTTGTTAATCCCAGTTCTATATAATGGGATAGAATAATGATGTAATCCTGGAACTTTGTGATTTCAGGATAGATGATTTGATGTAAATAACCACGATGTTATCTCTATTATATTTTGAAGCAGTAAATGAATAAAAATGTGAAAATTCAATAGACCCCTGAGGGATCTACCAACAACAACGAAGAAGCCAACGCTAATCCGATGTAGTAGTTGGTGAATCTGCTAACGGGAGCTGCTCAAATCAGAAGCAAGTTACTGGTGGCAAGCAAATAAGACTCGAGGTGGCCAAGGAATTATTTCATGGGAACGATTTAAGGAGATATTTTTCGAGACATATTTCCCAGCAAGTGCTCAGAATCAGATGGATGTACAGTTTCTAGAATTGAAGCAAGGTACCATGATGGTATCTGAGTATGCTGCGAGATTCAACGAGTTGGCGAGGTTTGCGCCTTATCAGGTTAACATGGATGAGCGGAAGGCCAGAAGGTTTGAGCAGGGATTGAAGCCCTGGTTGTACAGCCGAGTTTCAATGTTTCAACTGAACTCGTTTGCAGCAGTGCTGGAGTAGGCAATTATCGCTGAAGGAGGCAGTGATGCTCTGTCCAAGTACAATCAAGAGCAGAAGAAAAAGAAGAATGAGAATGAAAACAAGGCAAGTGGTAGCCATGGGGGCAGTAGCCAGAAAAGGAAATGGAATGATAGCAACTCTGTGGGAAGTCAGCAGGGTAATCAGAAGAAGATGGAGGTGTGCAGTAACTGTGGAAAGAGCCATATGGGTGCTTGTTTGAAGGGTAAACGGGTATGCTTCAATTGCGGGCAGGAGGGGCATATCGCGCCAAATTGCCCTAACCCAAAGAAGGGTTCATGTTTTATCTGCGGGTCGAAGGATCACTTTTCTCGGAATTGCCCTAAGAAAGCAACTACAGGTGGAGCCAGTTCAGGAAAGGGAAACAACGGTGGTGGAGGCAATCTGACTATCACAGGACCCACGCAGCCCAACCGACCTACCGCTCGAACATTCAATATGACGGTGCAGGATGCTGTGCAGTCAAAGGATGTAGTGTCAGGTATCATTCCAGTCAATAATGTTAATGCTTATGTATTGTTTAACTCGGGTGCTACTTGCTCATTTATATCCGATGATTTTGCTAAGAAATTAGGGTTACCCCAGGAAGAATTAGATTACCCTATGAATATAGAAATTGCGAATAGGGAGGTAATTCCTGTTAAGTTTGTCCACAAGAACTGTCAGGTAGATATTAAGGGTCATATGATGACAGTAAACTTGATCCCAATTCGTCTTGGGGAGTTTGACGTTATTTTGGGTATGGATTGGTTGTTCAACCATGGGGCAGTTATTGGCTGTCAAAAGAAGTGTGTAAACCTTATGACTCCGTCGAAGGTTGTATTTTATGGCAGTAAGTCGCCTAGACAAACGAGTTGTCTGACGATGGTGCAGGCCAGAAAGATGTTGAGACAAGGATGTGTAGGATATCTAGCCTACATAGTTGATACCCGAAATGTGGGTGCAAAACTGAAGGAGATACCAGTAGTTAGGGATTTTGCGGACGTGTTTCCTGACGATTTGCCAGGATTACCGCCAGATAGGGAAATCGAGTTTGTAATTGATTTAGCACCAGGAACGGCCCCTATATCGAAAGCTCCGTATCGAATGGCTCCGGTAGAAATGAAAGAGTTAATGGTGCAGCTGCAAGAGCTGCTAGATAAGAAGTATATTCAACCGAGCGTTTCGCCATGGGGAGCGCCGGTTTTATTTGTTAAGAAGAAGGATGGGTCGATGCGTCTTTGCATTGATTAAGAGAGTTGAACAAGGTCACGATTAAAAACAAGTATCCGTTACCTAGAATCGATGACCTGTTTGACCAACTGAAGGGAGCGAGATATTTTTCAAAGATAGATTTACGAAGTGGGTACCATCAATTGAAGGTGAGAAAAGAGGACATACTAAAGACGGCGTTTCGAACGAGATATGGTCACTATGAGTTTTTGGTTATGTCATTTGGTTTAACGAATGCGCCTGCAGCATTCATGGATTTAATGAATAGGGTGTTCAAACCATTTCTGGATAAGTTTGTGGTGGTATTTATAGACGACATTCTAGTCTACTCCAAAACTCAAGAAGAACATGTGGAACATTTGAGGGTGACGTTGGAGGCGTTAAGAAAAGAGAAATTTTATGCAAAATTTTCAAAGTGGGAATTTTGGTTAGAGCGTGTTCAATTTCTTGGCCATGTTATTGATAAAGACGGAATTTTAGTGGATCCAGCGAAAGTGGAAGCTGTCATGAACTGGGATCAGCCGAAGACACCGTCAGAAGTGAGGAGTTTCCTAGGTTTGGCAGGATACTACAGGCGTTTTATTCAGGATTTTTCCAGGATTGCCACTCCGTTAACGAATTTAACAAGAAAATCAGTGAAGTTTGTTTGGACGGAGAAGTGGGAAGAGAGTTTCCAAGAACTAAAAAAGAGACTAAGTTCGGCACCTGTGTTGTCTTTACCAGATGATACAGGAAATTTTGTGGTGTACAGTGACGCATCACATAAAGGACTTGGTTGTGTGTTGATGCAAAATGGTAAAGTTATTGCATATGCATCGCGCCAACTAAAAGACTATGAAAAAGGGTATCCGACCTATGATTTGGAGTTAGCCGCCGTGGTGTTTGCTTTAAAAATCTGGAGGCACTATCTCTATGGGGAGAAGTGTGAAATATACACAGACCATAAAAGTCTGAAGTATATTTTTACACAGAAGGACTTGAATATGCGGCAGAGAAGATGGATAGAATTGATCAAAGATTATGATTGTGAAATTCTATACCATCCGGGAAAGGCTAATGTGGTTGTCGACGCTTTGAGTAGAAAAGGTCGGGAGAAATTGTTCTTGTTAACTGCTCAGGAGAAGCTCATTGAAGACATGGCTAAATTGGAACTAGAGGTGAAGTGTCTGCCAGAGCCTAATGAAAAATTGTTCCAGATGGAAACTCAACCAACTTTGGTGGAAAAAGTGAAGGAAGCGCAACTCCGGGATGAGGAGTGTATTAAGATACGGAAAAGAGTTCTTGAAGGTGAAGAGCTTAAATATAAAATCGATACTGAAGGGTTGCTGAGATTTGAAGGCAGAATCTGGGTACCGTCGGTATTGGCAATCAAAGAGGAGATTTTGAACGAAGCTCACAGTTCACGATTTTTGATTCACCCGGGTAGCACAAAAATGTACTAGGATCTTCGTCAACATTTTTGGTAGCCAAATATGAAAAGAGAGGTTGCTGAATGCATTGCGAAATGTCTCACTTGTTAGAGAGTCAAAGCTGAGCATCAACGACCAAGTGGTTTGTTACAGCCCTTGGAGATACCCGAATGGAAGTGGGAGCATATGACAATGGACTTTGTGGTAGGACTTCCAACCACTCAGAAGGGTTATGACGCGATATGGGTCATAGTTGACAGATTGACGAAATCAGCGCATTTCTTGCCGATCAAAATCAGATTTACTTTGGATCAGCTGGCGAAATTATACGTAAAGGAGATTATCTCAAGGCACGGTGTTCCATTATCAATAGTGTTAGATAGAGATCCACGTTTCACCTCAAAATTTTGGAGGAGTTTGCAAGCTTGTTTGGGAACACAGTTGAGAATGAGTACAACCTACCATTCTCAAATCGATGGCCAGAGCGAAAGAACAATTCAGACGTTGGAGGATATGCTCCGAGCGTGCGTTATGGATTTTAAAGGCAACTGGGATGATCATTTACCTCTGGTCGAATTTGCTTACAACAATAGTCATCACGCTAGTATCGGCATGCCGCCCTACGAAGCATTGTGTGGAAGGAAATGCAAAACTCCATTATGCTGGGATGAGGTTGGTGAACGACGACTATTGGGACCCGAGCTGGTACAACAAATTGCTGAAATTGTCAAGGTGATAAGAAATAGACTGATAGCCGCTCAAGACAGACATAAGAAGTATACTGATCAACACCGACAAAATCGTGAATTTGAAGTCGGCAGTTTTGTGTTTCTCAAAGTATCTCCTTGGAAAGGAAAAATTAGATTTGGTAAAAAGGGTAAACTCAGTCCGCGATTTATTGGACCCTTCGAAGTACTGAAACGAATAGGCGAGGTGGCTTATGAGGTAGCTTTACCTCCCGAGTTAGACCACATTCATAATGTATTTCACATATCGGTGCTACGACCGTATAAGTCTGATTATAAACATGTCATAGAGTATGAACCGCTACAATTCGAGAAAGATTTGTCTTATGAAGAGGTTCCTGTATAGATAGTGGACAGGAAGGAGCAAGTACTTAGAAATAAAGTGATACCTTCTGTTAAGGTAATCTAGAGGAACCACAGTGCTGAAGAAGCAACGTGGGAACTCGAAGAGCAAATGATGCAGAATTACCCTCAATTGTTTGTCTAATTTTTTTTTGTATTGCGATTCTGGGGACAAAATCTTTGTAAGGAGGGGAGAATGTAACGGTCGATTTAATTGCGTTGTGATTCTGGGGACAGAATCCTTTTAAGGAGGGAAAGATGTAACGAATCCAATTTTTGTGATTGAATAAAAATATTTATTGAGTTATATAAGTTAAATAAATAATTTATTAAGTTTTTGTGAAGTGGGTATATGTTGAGTTTAATATGTTAAATGTTATTTGAATGTGATTTGTTATGTTTATTCTAATTTAATTTAATGATTAAATTAGATGATGAAAAGATTTATTTGAATAAATGATTTATTTGAATAATATAATTCATTTGTTGTTACTGTTAATGGTTAAGTAATTTTATTATTTGAGTTAGTAAGGTTTAATTGAATTTATTTAATAATAAGTTCAATTAAATTAAATGTGTGACATTTAAAACTATATGTTATGATGATTTATTAAAATAAATGAGAAAGTGTTTAGTTCAGTTTACCAAACAAGGCCCCAATGATCTTTGTTTGGAAATAATGGGTTATTTTATTTGTGTTTTAGCAAACAAGGTCTTATGACTTTTAGTTAGAATAATGGGTTATTTTTAAATTAGTTTGCCAAACAATCCTTAGAGGCTTTTGAATTGTGTAACTGATAAGTTAATATCAATATACGTTATTATTCTTTTAAATTATCAGTTTTTATTTTTATTCATCAGTTTTATATTTTATTTTTATACTACGTCTGTTGTAAAAAGAAAAGAAAGAAGAGAAAGAACAGAGAAGAAGAAACACAAAGTTGAGAGAGAACTCTGTGAATTTAAGAGTTGAGAGAAAAGAGAGAATTGAGAAAGAAAAGGAAGGGAGGTGCTTAGCTAAGAGTCATATATAGCTTGAAGGTACAATTCTTTTGGTTTTGTTCTTCATTATGTTTTTATTATTTTATTTCTCTGTATATGATTTCTACTTCACTGTGTATGAATTTATATACTAAATAAATGAATTACTTGGTTATAATTGTTAGTAAGCATATATTAGAGATTATTTGATGATTATAAACTAGTTTGAAGAATTAATTAATGAAAACATGCTTTAGAATTGAGTTCTTAGCTTTACAGAGCTTTATTTCATGTATGGCATATTTGTATGAAAATTGATTATTCAATTTGGTTATTAATCGGTAATTTAATAATAGTTTATGATTATATGATGAAAAACAAACATAATGTAAGAAGAATGGTTTTAATTGGTTGAAGAGTGAATTTACAGAGTTTAATTTCATGAGAATGGTTAAAACTTGAATATTTGGTTTTAAATTGGTTGATTATGTGTTTTATAATTCTTAGATTGATTAGAAACATGTTGGGTAAATGTTTTGTATCATATATGATGTCTGGGTATGTTTAATTTGTTTACTGGATGGTAGAATTCGGAAAATTTGGCCAAATTTGGCCTAAGTTTTCACTAGTTCGCGACTGTAGGAGATGACTGTCGAGTCTCTCGCCCCGGCGAGAGAAATGAAATGTAAATTCACGCCCCGGCGAGAAATTTACAAAGGGAATCCTCGCCCCGGCGAAAAAATTTAAAAGGGAATTCTCGCCCCGGCGAGAATCACTGCTGGAATTTTTTTTATTATTTTGTTTTCCTTTCTTGGAAGTTATGATGTATAATTAAATTTATATTAAAGTATTAAGTGATTAATGAAATTCCTAGATAATTGAAACTTGTTGATTATGGTTTGCTAAATGAGATGTTATAATAAAAAGGATAAGAGCAATCTTAAAGTGTATATTATTTTGTAACTAATTATGTTACCATTTTATAATTAAATGTATAGGTTGTTTAAGGATCGTGAGATATTTAATTTGTAATCTACGCTTGAGGCAAGTTCCTTATCTCAACTTATTACTTTTACGTTGAGCAAGTTTTCCTTCCTTAAACTTAAAAATTATTTATAGCAAGTTGTTCTTTTCTTTTAACTTGTTAATTTATTCAAAACAAGTTTATTTATATTGAGCACGCTTATTGACTTTAGCTTATTGATATTCAAGCAAGGTTATTATCATGATTATATACTTAAGCTTTATTTCAATCATTGTTTGTTATTCAAACTTCGGGTATAGTTTCTATTGAACAAACTCTTTTGATGAATTAGACTAGCAAACCCATATTGATTCAGCTAGTCCTTAGTTGATGAGCGATTTCAAAGACTTAGAATATTTTCTATTCTTGTTCCAAGCCAAGTTTCTTTTGGTACGGATTCAGACAATAAACTGAGATGAACAACCCTATTATAGGGGATTACTTACGCGACAAAGTTAAAATGTTTGTGCACAATACATTGTACAAAGGGCTGATCCCCTGAGTACGAGATGTTGGTCCATAGTCTACATGACTGTTAAAGGTTACAGTAGAAATACTTGTTAACCTAGGACATAGTTCGAGGTCTTGTGACCCTCAGATATAATTTCTAAATCTTGAATTCTATTTTCTTTGGAATCAAGCATTCTAACGAGCTTTAGACTTTGACCATCTAATGACTGAGATTCAGAAACTTATTATTCCTTAGTTGAAAACTATTTCATTTAAATAATATTATTACCATACTTGTGGGCAATTGTTTGCTCACTCTTGCATTAATCTTTGCAGCTAAGGTTGAGAAGTCAGATGAGCCATCCTCTAGCAAGGGCAAGGGCAAGATGAACAAATGAAGATGTTTAGTTTAATTGTTTTAGTTCTTTGCTAAAAACTTATTTAATTTTATAATTTTATTCCGCATTGATGTATTAAGGTTAAGATAACCTGGGATTTGACTGTTTAACAGATTGGTGATGTAACCCATTTTGGGAAGATGTTTCTTTAAGTTTATTTAATTATTATTTTATTGGGTAGTTAGTTTTGAATGTATGTTATAGTGAACACCAAATCAGTGGGAATTAAGTACCTGGATTTGGGGGTGTCACAGGTTGGTATCAGAGCAGTAGGTTATGAACCTTTAGGTGGGGAAAACCTTAGGGTAGTAGCCTTTTAGAAGATAGAGAATTAAGTGGTGATAAACTCTTATCGAGTTCTAAGGAATGAATTGCGGAAATTCATAAAAGACAATAAAACGATTATGTGCTATGTGCTTATTTGATAACAAACTTATGTGCGTGCGAGTATTATCGATTAGTAATTAAAACTTAAAATTTTGTTGTCAGGATGACTGATAGAGGAGAGCCCAGCCAGACTAGGGAGGAGGAGCCCAGAGATATTCACGTAGTCAGTGAGCAGCTAGTGCATAGGGAGCCATCTCCATTGATTACAGTTACAGGTCATGAGTATGAGCATGAGACTGATCCTGAGGAGGACCCTGAGGAGGAGGAGGAGGACCCTGAAGAGATACCACTATCTACTTTGGGTGTTCAGATGTACGAGCAGGTGTATGATCGCAACCTAGAGTTGCAGGACGGAGTGGAGGAGTTAGAGGGGCAGCTGGCTGAGCGACAAACTGCTTTGGAGAAGAAGAATAGTGAGATTGAGGAGCTAGATATACGTCTTGGAGTCGTGGAGTGGAAGCTGGTTCATGTAGAGAGTGAAAAGGAGGAGTTAGAGGAACAGGCTGCGGAACGTCAAGCCACTTTAGAGCAGAAGGATGCTGAGATCCAAGACCTTTCATCATGTCTTGCAGAGGCTGAGTAGAGGCTAGCACAGTCTGAGTATCGACAAGGACAGTTGATAGCCAGGAATGAGATTGTACGAGATGAGTTGAAAGAGGAGTCAGCTAAGCGGGCGAGAGCTGAAACTGCTTGGTTAAGAGAGGTTGATCGTTCAGATAGAGTTGAGTGTGAGGTGCGATCAAAGAAGGCTAAGATTGATGAGATGGAGTACATTTTTCACACCACGATAGACAGAGCTCAGGATTGAGTTCATCGTCATCCAGATATGATGGATCGAAGGATGATGACATGTATTATGGAGCAGGAACGCCAGGAAGCTGTGCGTCGTGGAATGTCATCATAGATTGTGATTAGTTATGTTATTATGAAATTATAAAGTTAATAAGTTGTTAATCCCAATTCTATATAATGGGATAAAATAATGATGTAATCCTGGAACTTTGTGATTTTAGGATAGATGATTTGATGTAAATAACCACGATGTTATCTCTATTATGTTTTGAAGCAGTAAATGAATAAAAATGTGAAAATTTATCAGATGTGCTGTGTGTTAAGTGTTGTTTATAAATGTTTAAGTTAAGACTTAAATGTTTAAACAATTGAATAATAATCTAATAACGCGAATTCTTAACAGTAAGATGCCGCCAAGAAGATAACCAACACGTCAACAGACCCCTGAGGGATCTACCAACAACAACGAAGAAGCCAACGCTAATCCGATGCAGCAGTTGGTGAATCTGCGAACGGGAGCATTTGCTAATCAACCCCAAGCTCAGACCACGACTTTCAAAGATTTCAAGGTCGTAGGACCCCCAGAATTTCAAGGGTCTGTGAATCCGATAGAGGCTCAAACGTGGATTATGGAAATGGAGAAGGTGTTTGATGTCACTAGGGTCAGCGAGGACCAGAAGACGGCATTTGCAACGTTCATGCTCAAATCAGAAGCAAGTTACTGGTGGCAAGCGAATAAGACTCGAGGTGGCCAAGGAATTATTTCATGGGAACGATTTAAGGAGATATTTTTCGAGACATATTTCCCGGCAAGTGCTCAGAATCAGATGGAGGTGCAGTTTCTAGAATTGAATCAAGGTACCATGACGGTATCTGAGTATGCTGCGAGATTCAACGAGTTGGAGAGGTTTGCGCCTTATCAGGTTAACACGGATGAGTGGAAGGCCAGAAGGTTTGAGCAGGGATTGAAGCCCTGGTTGTATAGCCGAGTTTCAATGTTTCAACTGAACTCGTTTGCGGCAGTGCTGGAGAAGGCAATTATCGCTGAAGGACGCAGTGATGCTCTGTCCAAGTACAATCAAGAGCAGAAGAAAAAGAAGAATGAGAATGAAAACAAGGCAAGTGGTAGCCATGGGGGCAGTAGCCAAAAAAGGAAATAGAATGATAGCAACTCTGCGGGAAGTCAGCAGGGAAATCAGAAGAAGAAGATGGAGGTGTGCAGTAACTGTGAAAAGAGCCATATGGGTGCTTGTTTGAAGGGTAAGCGGGTATGCTTCAATTGCGGGCAGGAGGGGCATATCGCGCCAAATTGCCCTAACCCAAAGAAGGGTTCATGTTTTATCTGCGGGTTGAAGGATCACTTTGCTCGGGATTGCCCTAAGAAAGCAACTACAGGTGGAGCCAGTTCAGGAAAGGGAAACAACGGTGGTGGAGGCAATCTGACTATCACAGGACCCACGCAGCCCAACCGACCTACCGCTCGAACATTCAATATGACGGTGCAGGATGCTATGTAGTCAAAGGATGTAGTGTCAGGTATCATTCTAGTCAATAATGTTAATGCTTATGTATTGTTTGACTCGGGTGCTACTTGCTCATTTTTATCCGATGATTTTGCTAAGAAATTAGGGTTACCCCAGGAAGAATTAGATTACCCTATGAATATAGAAATTTCGAATAGGGAGGTAATTCCTGTTAAGTTTATCCACAAGAACTATCAGGTAGATATTAAGGGTCATATGATGACAGTAAACTTGATCCCAATTCGTCTTGGGGAGTTTGACGTTATTTTGGGTATGGATTGGTTGTTCAACCATGGGGCAGTTATTGACTGTCAAAAGAAGTGTGTAAACCTTATGACTCCGTCGAAGGTTGTATTTTATAGCAGCAAGTCGCCTAGACAAACGAGTTGTCAGACGATGGTGCATGCCAAAAAGATGTTGAGACAAGGATGTGTAGGATATCTAGCCTACATAGTTGATACCCGAAAGGTGGGTGCAAAACTGAAGGAGATACCAGTAGTTAGGGATTTTGCGGACGTGTTTCCTGACGATTTGCCAGGATTACCGCCAGATAGGGAAATCGAGTTTGTAATTGATTTAGCACCGGGAACGACCCCTATATCGAAAGCTCCGTATCGAATGGCTCCGGTAGAAATGAAGGAGTTAATGGTGCAGCTGCAAGAGCTGCTAGATAAGAAGTATATTCAACCGAGCGTTTCGCCATGGGGAGCGCCGGTATTATTTATTAAGAAGAAGGATGGGTCGATGCGTCTTTGCATTGATTATAGAGAGTTGAACAAGGTCACGATTAAAAACAAGTATCCGTTACCTAGAATCGATGACCTGTTTGACCAACTGAAGGGAGCGAGATATTTTTCAAAGATAGATTTACGAAGTGGGTACCATCAATTGAAGGTGAGAAAAGAGGACATACTAAAGACGGCGTTTCGAACCAGATATGGTCACTATGAGTTTTTGGTTATGTCATTTGGTTTAACGAATGCGCCTGCAGCATTCATGGATTTAATGAATAGGGTGTTCAAACCATTTTTGGATAAGTTTGTGGTGGTATTTATAGGCGACATTCTAGTCTACTCCAAAACTCAAGAAGAACATGTGGAACATTTGAGGGTGATGTTGGAGGCGTTAAGAAAAGAGAAATTGTATGCAAAATTTTGAAAGTGCGAATTTTGGTTAGAGCGTGTTCAATTTCTTGGCCATGTTATTGATAAAGACGGAATTTTAGTGGATCCAGCGAAAGTGGAAGCTGTCATGAACTGGGATCAGCCGAAGACACCGTCAGAAGTGAGGAGTTTCCTAGGTTTGGCAGGATACTACAGGCGTTTTATTCAGGATTTTTCCAGGATTGCCACTCCGTTAACGAATTTAACAAGAAAATCAGTGAAGTTTGTTTGGACGGAGAAGTGCGAAGAGAGTTTCCAAGAACTAAAGAAGAGACTAAGTTCGGCACCTGTGTTGTCTTTACCAGATGATACAGGAAATTTTGTGGTGTACAGTGACGCATCACATAAATGACTTGGTTGTGTGTTGATGCAAAATGGTAAAGTTATTGCATATGCATCGCGCCAACTAAAAGACTATGAAAAAGGGTATCCGACCCATGATTTGGAGTTAGCAGCCGTGGTGTTTGCTTTAAAAATCTGGAGGCACTATCTCTATGGGGAGAAGTGTGAAATATACACAGACCATAAAAGTCTTAAGTATATTTTTACACAGAAGGACTTGAATATGCGGCAGAGAAGATGGATAGAATTGATCAAAGATTATGATTGTGAAATTCTATACCATCCGGGAAAGGCTAATGTGGTTGCCCCTTTGAGTAGAAAAGGTCGGGAGAAATTGTTCTTGTTAACTGCTCAGGAGAAGCTCATTGAAGACATGGCTAAATTGGAGCTAGAGGTGAAGTGTCTGCCAGAGGCTAATGAAAAATTGTTCCAGATGGAAACTCAACCAACTTTGGTGGAAAAAGTGAAGGAAGCGCAACTCCAAGATGAGGAGTGTATTAAGATACGGAAAAGAGTGCTTGAAGGTGAAGAGCTTAAATATAAAATCGATACTGAAGGGTTGCTGAGATTTGAAGGCAGAATCTGGGTACCGTCGGTATTGGTAATCAAAGAGGAGATTTTGAACGAAGCTCACAGTTCACGATTTTCGATTCACCCGTGTAGCACAAAAATGTACCAGGATCTTCGTCAACATTTTTGGTAGCCAAATATGAAAAGAGAGGTTGCTGAATGCGTTGTGAAATGTCTCACTTGTCAGAGAGTCAAAGCTGAGCATCAACGACTAAGTGGTTTGTTACAGCCCTTGGAGATACCCGAATGGAAGTGGGAGCATATGACAATGGACTTTGTGGTAGGACTTCCAACCACTCAGAAGGGTTATGACGCGATATGGGTCATAGTTGACAGATTGACGAAATCAGCGCATTTCTTGCCGATCAAAATCAGATTTACTTTGGATCAGCTGGTGAAATTATACGTAAAGGAGATTATCTCAAGGCACGGTGTTCCATTATCAATAGTGTCAGATAGAGATCCACGTTTCACCTCAAAATTTTGGAGGAGTTTGCAAGCTTGTTTGGGAACGCAGTTGAGAATGAGTACAGCCTACCATCCTCAACCCGATGGCCAGAGTGAAAGAACAATTCAGACGTTGGAGGATATGCTCCGAGCGTGCGTTATGGATTTTAAAGGCAACTGGGATGATCATTTACCTCTGGTCGAATTTGCTTACAACAATAGTCATCACGCTAGTATCAGCATGCCGCCCTACGAAGCATTGTATGGAAGGAAATACAGAACTCCATTATGCTGGGATGAGGTTGGTGAACGACGACTATTGGGACCCGAGCTGGTACAACAAATTGTTGAAATTGTCAAGGTGATAAGAACTAGACTGATAGCCGCTCAAGACAGACAGAAGAAGTATGCTGATCAACACCGCCAAAATCGCGAATTTGAAGTCGGCAGTTTTGTGTTTCTCAAAGTAACTCCTTGGAAAGGAAAAATCAGATTTGGTAAAAAGGGTAAACTCAGTCCGCAGTTTATTGGACCCTTCGAAGTACTGAAACGAATAGGCGAGGTGGCTTATGAGGTAGTTTTACCTCCCGAGTTAGACCACATTCATAATGTATTTCACATATCGGTGCTACGACCGTATAAGTCTGATTATAAACATGTCATAGAGTATGAACCGCTACAATTCGAGAAAGATTTGTCTTATGAAGAGGTTCCTGTACAGATAGTGGACAGGAAGGAGCAAGTACTTAGAAATAAAGTGATACCTTCTGTTAAGTTATCTGGAGGAACCACAGTGCTGAAGAAGCAACGTGGGAACTCGAAGAGCAAATGATGCAGAATTACCCTCAATTATTTGTCTAATTTTTTTTCTATTGCGATTCTGGGGACAGAATCTTTGTAAGGAGGGGAGAATGTAACAGTCGATTTAATTGCGTTGTGATTCTGGGGACAGAATCCTTTTAAGGAGGAAAAGATGTAACGAATCCAATTTTTGTGATTGAATAAAAATATTTATTGAGTAATATAAGTTAAATAATTAATTTATTAAGTTTTTGTGAAGTGGGTATATGTTAAGTTTAATATGTTAAATGTTATTTGAATGTGATTTTTTATTTTTATTCTAATTTAATTTAATGATTAAAGTAGATGATTAAAAGATTTATTTGAATAATATAATTCATTTGGTGTTATTGTTAATGGTTAAGTAAATTTATTATTTGAGTTAGTAAGGTTTAATTGAATTTATTTAATAATAAGTTCAATTAAATTAAATGTGTGACATTTAAAACTATATGTTATGATAATTTATTAAAATAAATGAGAAAGTGTTTAATTCAGTTTTACCAAACAAGGCCCCAATGATCTTTGTTTGGAAATAATGGGTTATTTTATTTGTGTTTTACCAAACAAGGTCTTATGACTTTTAGTTAGAATAATGGGTTATTTTTAAATTAGTTTGCCAAACAAGCCTTAGAGGCTTTTGAATTGTGTAACTGATAAATTAATATCAGTATACGTTATTATTCTTTTAAATTATCAGTTTTTATTTTTATTCATCAGTTTTATATTTTATTTTTATACTACGTCTGTTGTAAAATGAAAAGAAAGAAGAGAAAGAACAGAGAAGAAGAAACACAAAGTTGAGAGAGAACTCTGTGAATTTGAGAGTTGAGAGAAAAGAGAGAATTGAGAAGGAAAAGGAAGGAAGGTGCTTAGCTAAGAGTCATATATAGCTTGATGGTATAATTCTTTTTGTTTTGTTCTTCATTATGTTTTTATTATTTTATTTCTCTGTATATGATTTCTACTTCACTGTATATGAATTTATATACTAAATACATGAATTGCTTGATTATAATTGTTAGTAAGCATGTATTAGAGATTATCTGATGATTATAAACTAGTTTGAAGAATTAATTAATGAAAACATGCTTTAGAATTGAGTTCTTAGCTTTACAGAGCTTTATTTCTTGTATGGCATATTTGTATGAAAATTGATGATTCAATTTGGTTATTAATCGGTAATTTAATAATAGTTTATGATTATATGATGAAAAACAAAAATAATGCAAGAAGAATGGTTTTAATTAGTTGAAAAGTGAATTTACAGAGTTTAATTTCATGAGAATGGTTAAAACTTGAATATTTGGTTTTAACAGTGAATTTTTGGTTTTAAATTAGTTGATTATGTGTTTTATAATGCTTAGATTGATTAGAAACATGTTGGGTAAATGTTTTGTATCATATATGATGTCTGGGTATGTTTAATTTGTTTACTGGATGGTAGAATTCGGAAAATTTGGCCAAATTTGGCCTAAGTTTTCACTAGTTCGCGACTGTAGGAGATGACCGTCGAGTCTCTCGCCCCGGCGAGAGAAATGAACTGTAAATTCTCGCCCCGGTGAGAAATTTACAAAGGGAATCCTCGCCCCGGCGAAAAAATTTAAAAGGGAATTCTCGCCCCGGCGAGAATCACTGCTGGAAATTTTTTTATTATTTTGTTTTCCTTTCTTGGAAGTTATGATGTATAATTAAATTTATATTAAAGTATTAAGTGATTAATGAAATTCCTAGATAATTGAAACTTGTTGATTATGGTTTGCTAAATGAGATGTTATAATAAAAAGGATAAGAGCAAGCTTAAAGTGTATATTATTTTGTAACTAATTATGTTACCATTTTATAATTAAATGTATAGGTTGTTTAAGGATCGTGAGATATTTAATTTGTAAGCTACGCTTGAGGCAAGTTCCTTATCTTAACTTATTACTTTTACGTTGAGCAAGTTTTCCTTCCTTAAACTTGAAAATTATTTATAGCAAGTTGTTCTTTTCTTTTAACTTGTTAATTTATTCAAAACAAGTTTATTTATATTGAGCACGCTTATTGACCTTAGCTTATTGATATTCAAGCAAGGTTATTATCATGATTATATATACTTAAGCTTTATTTCAATCATTGTTTGTTATTCAAACTTCGGGTATAGTTTCTATTGAACAAACTCTTTTGATGAATTAGACTAGCAAACCCATATTGATTCAGCTAGTCCTTAGTTCATGAGCGATTTCAAAGACTTAGAATATTTTCTATTCTTGTTCCAAGCCAAGTTTCTTTTGGTACGGATTCAGACAATAAACTGAGATGAACAACCCTATTATAGGGGATTACTTACGCGACAGCGTTAAAATGTTTGTACACAATACATTGTACAAAGGGCTGATCCCCCTGAGTACGAGATGTTGGTCCATAGTCTACATGACTGTTAAAGGTTATAGTAGAAATACTTGTTAACCTAGGACATAGTTCGAGGTTTTGTGACCCTCAGATATAATTTCTAAATCTTGAATTCTATTTTCTTTGGAATCAAGCATTCTAACGAGCTTTAGACTTTGACTATCTAATGACTGAGATTCAGAAACTTATTATTCCTCAGTTGAAAACCATTTCATTTAAATAATATTGTTACCATACTTGTGGGCAATTGTTTGCTCACTCTTGCATTAATCTTTGCAGCTAAGGCTGAGAAGTCAGATGAGCCATCCTCTAGCAAGGGCAAGGGCAAGCTGAACAAATGAAGATGTTTAGTTTAATTGTTTTAGTTCTTTGCTAAAAACTTATTTAATTTTATAATTTTATTCCGCATTGATGTATTAACGTTAAGATAACCTGGGATTTGACTGTTTAACAGATTGGTGATGTAACCCATTTTGGGAAGATGTTTCTTTAAGTTTATTTAATTATTATTTTATTGGGTAGTTAGTTTTGAATGTATGTTATAGTGAACACCAAATCAGTGGGAATTAAATACCTGAATTTGGGGGTGTCACAGCAACACAACAGCAACACACTCAACAGCGCACATGCTAGCCATGACAGCCACCAGCAGCTTATATGCACCCATCAGCTCATTTCTATAGTCCAACTTATATCTCTCTCCTCCCACTCCAAAGCCAACTTACATGCATTTTTCCCAAACTAAAATTCGTGCCCCATCACTCCAATTGGGCATCCAATCTCTGCAATCCATCAGCATTGTCATCTTCTAACTTGAAATTCAACAAGGATTTAGCAGATTTTGAAGAATTCCCATGGCTTTTCATTAGTTTTCCAAGAAAAGGTAACAAGGTCTGTTAATTTCAAATTTTACTTGCTTGGGACTGTGCTTGGGTTGAGTTTTATTGCAGGAACACTCCAATTCTCCCATTGCAAGACTTTGTGGAGGGCTATCCCTGCTTCCCAATGCATTGACAACTGAGATTTTGGGAGGTGCACGCCACGTGTTTGATATTTGGCCTGAGAGTTTCTTAGCTAATATGGGTTGTTCTTCATGAGGCATTGTTCTGATATGGCTTCCAAGCAACAAATGGGGTGAAGCTTCATCGTCCAAGCCAACCAAAGCCCATGACAAGAATTTTGTTAGTCCGGAAGCGTCCAAGCGACACCACACTATAATGATGTTGCTTGATTACCCTCAGTGAAGTTCTCTATTTTAATTCTGTCTATTATAAACATCGAGGACTATGTTTGTTTTAAGTTTGGGGGTGTGGTAGTTTAATTGAGTTATCCTTGTCTGTCTAGTCGTGTTGTGCTGTGTGGTAGTCAAATTTAAGTTTGGGGGTAGTACTTCGTATTTGCGTATTTGTGTGTTTAATCTAGTTTTTTGTGTGATTTAAGTATGTTTTTCTTTTTATTCAAAAAAAAATATTTATTTATTTTTAGGATCTGTCCCTTGAGCATTGTTTTAATTTGATCTGAACTATAATCCATGGTCTATGATAATGGCTTATTTGAAGAGATTCTAACTCATGAGACGTAGACAATTGTTGCTTAGTCTTTGTGCTTATCGGATATTGGTTAGTATTTTGCTTATGCGTCCTTTCACTTCCATGCACTTACCCATGAGTATTAAGCTAATTGTATGCTTAGAGAAGGCTTTTATAACCGAATGCTTGTGGAAAATATCTATAAACTCTAGAATTCGTTTAAACATCACTCGAAGCAAGGTGTCCAAATTTGTTATGTTTGAATTTATGGTCATGTGGTGAGTTGAGATGGAGCGTAAAACGCACTCACTCATGGACACATGCGTAGGAGAGATAGAACATAAAACGTACTCTCTTATAATTGTGATTAAAGAAAAAAAATTGTTTATTGCAAATTTTGCATGGAGTTGAGCGTAAAACGCACTCGCCCATATGAGCATGCTTAAGGATTGAGATGGAGCATAAAATGCACTCACCTAGAGCCCTTGGTTCTCAAAATTTTTGGAATTGTTATTTGTACACCTTTGTATTGAGTGATGTGTTAAGCATGTTGTTTTGGGGTTTATTTTGATTATTTCATAAGGTAATGTGGTTGCACAGTTTCATTCGAGCTTGATTGGTTTAGTGCTATTGGGTACTCACGCACACACATACGGAAGAGGCCTTAAGGAAAGTATGACTAGCTAATTAAAATTTTAGACTTGCAACGCTTTGTTTGTTCTTTTGAGTTCTATGTGTTGATGTCTTTGAGACCATTGTTGGCTTATTAATTCATTGCTCAAGTTAGGTTATATTAGAAGTTTTTGAATTGTTTAGTTTAGGTTTGTTATGCTTGAGGACAAGCAAAGATTTAAGTTTGGGAGTATTTGATGAGTGTGTTTTATACACACAATTTGGGTAATTTTGGCCTTGATAATCTGCAAGTCTTTAGGTATTTTATATGGTTTTTATGCATTTTTATCTTATTTCTACATAAATTAGTTTTTAGTTATTTTTACATGTTTTATGTTTCTTTGATGCATTTTCATTATGTTTGTAGGAATTGAAATAAATACCGCTCGGATCGTTGTTTGTATTGACTCAATATCTGTGCCTGGACGTCTGTGCCCGAATGGTAGTATGATGGAAATTTGTGCTTGGCGACGCTCGGTGCTTAATTTGATAACATTTGGTAGTTCGACGTGCACGGCGTCGACACTCGGCCAAGCCACGAGGGCATGCCCATGCCTTGATATCCGTGCCCGAATGATAATACAGTGAAAAGTTGTGTTTGGCGATGCTCGACATTGATTTTGATGACATGTGGAAGTTGGGCGTGCACGGCGTTGGATTGCGTGCACGGCGTTGGATTGCGTGCACGGCGTCGGGCGGCGTGTCGTACGGCTTTGGCACTGGGCGCTGACACTCGGCAGGCGCCAGCAGGCGGGCGCGCGGCGCTGGCGTGCGGGCGCGCGGGCGCGCGCGGGCGGACTCGGCGTTGGCACTCGGCAGACGCTGGCGTGCGAGCGCGCGCGGGCGGACTCGGCGCTGGGCGTGCGGCAAGCTGGGCGCGGGGCCTCAGCAGCTGGCCGACATGCAGGCGCGGGCATGCGGGCGCACGCTTGGGCGTGCGGGCGCGCGCGCGGGTGCGACAGCAGACTCGGCAGCCAACGTGCGGCAGGCAGGGCCCTGGGCTCGCGCACTAGGCGCCGTGCGGGTGCACGCCGCCGTGCTTTGTGCGATCTAACACAGCCATAGTGCAATCTGAGCTCCATTTTGTCCGATTTTTGCTAGGGTTTCTTGATGGAGGCTATATATAATCTCTTTTAAGCTACATATCAGACATCTAGAGAGAGGGAGGCTGCAAAATACATCAACCAACAGTGCTCAAGGCTGCAAATCAAGCTGAATCAAGCCAAAAGCCAAGGAACTCAGTCAAGAAGAATTGCAAGGCCAAGGAGGAGAGCTAGAAACCTACAGCAACCAAAGGAACACCAGCTGAATAACTTCAAAACTGATTTCATTTCTAGATTTTCATCTCCTTTGTCATTCGAATTTTACAATGTATCAATTAAAAATAATGTTTATCGTAGCTATTGTGAACTAACCTTCTATTCTAAGATTGCAATGGAACCCAACACTTAATTTGAATTGAATTCTCTCTCTATTGATTTTATTTATGCATGTGTGAATTGATTATCACAACATTTGCTTCTTGATTAATTGCTTGGCCCGTAATTACCTTGGGAACCTATATGAACTTGACGAACGGATTATAGGTTAAGACCTAGTTATGATAACATGCGAGAGTATAGATTGTTGTGGGTTATTAATCGGATTAAGTGACGTGCGTCTTATTAATTATCTGCAATAATAGGTATCTTGATAGTAGTTGGGATAGATATATACGTAATTATCGCATGCAACCAATTGAGAATCTAGTCTTAATGACTTCCAATGTGAAAGTTGGTAATTGAGGGGAGGATTAATTAGATTTGGTGACACGTGTCTATTAATCATTCCTAAAATTAGTCTCTTGATAGTGCATAGGATAGACATATACCTATGCATCGCTTAGGAAGATTCATGATTGACCATCGACAGAGGCTCTTATGTAGTTTTGATTTCTCAGTTGTCAATTCGTATGTTATAACTGATTGAAAAGAGAGAGTTAGGAGATTCAAATGACGTGTTGGGGGAAATTGTAATCTTAGACCCTTCTATGTTGATATTTTACCGCATTTTATTCATTACTTGACTTGTGAACTCAACCAATCAACAAACAATCAAACCTTTATCGTTTAAATTAGATCAAATTGATATACAATTGATACTTGGTTATTATTTGTCACAATTCCCTATGGGTTCGACTCATATCTTATCATATATTACTTGTGGACCGTGTATACTTGCACGTGTGTGTTTATCGATAGCTAAATCGATCAACACATGTCTCCTTACCACATGGTCTATGGCAAAGCATGTCATCTCCCGGTCGAATTAGAGCACAAAGCTTACTGGGCGATTAAAAAGTTGAATTTCGACCCATCTGCAGCGGGAGAGAGGAGACTTCTACAGCTAAATGAACTTGATGAGTTCCGATTGCAGGCCTATGAGAATTCTAAACTCTACAAGGAGGAGGTAAAGAGATGGCACGACCGAAAAATCATCGAGAGAAAATTTGAACCTAGCCAAGCGGTCTTGCTATTCAACTCTAGGCTCAAATTATTCCCGGGAAAGCTCAAATCCCGATGGTCGGGTCCCTTTACCATCACAACTGTATTCCCACACGGAGCTATTGAAATTGTTGGAAAGGACAGTGAGCAACCATTCAAAGTTAATGGCCAAAGGTTGAAGCACTATTGGGGAGGCGAGTTCGATCGCCAAAAATCCTCAGTTGTCCTAGCCATGGACTGAGCATCAATGATAGTCGAGCTAACCGACTTTAAACCAAAGCTCTTCTCGGGAGGTAACCCGAAATTACTATTATTATTTTTATTCTTATGTGATTTCAATTTAGTTTGTATGATTTCATTTTAACAAGCTTGTTTGTTTTTCAGGTGTCCAATCGCGCCCTCAATCGTTTGACTTAAGCACACTTTAAGTTTGGGGGTGCATCGTCCCATTGCATTGCCTATGCATCGTTCGTAAGTTTACTAGTTTGAATTGAGATGTTCGTTCTTTTTAGTTTTGTTGGATATTTATAAGAATTGAGTTTTTCACCTGGAAATTTAATGTGTGTCAAGTGTTTTTTTTTTTTAAAAAAATAAAATAAAAATTTCCAGGTAGTCTGAGCAGCAGCGCAGCTGCGCCCTACCACCAGTTCATCATCGGTGCAGCTGTGCCGGGGTCTTCCTGAGCCAAATCTGAGCAGCTACGCAGCTGCGCCCCATTCCCAGTTCCACCATGGCGCAACTGCACCCCTCGCGGAATTTTTTTTTTTATAAAGGCAGTCCCCATCAGTCATATCACATCACACTCATAAACCCTAAAACTAAAACACTCTCTAGCAGCAGAGCACACCCTCTCCTCTCATCCCTTACCATTCTCACTAAACCCTAGTTACATATAATCCTCCACCAAACCCTAATCACATTCAACCATGCCAAAGCGTGCACGCACACCCCAACCTTCCTCTTCTAGCAGCAATGGTTCCGAATCTACTGGTGGTGGCATCAATACTCTGGATGCCACCAAGTTTGTCAATCTCTCTGCTCAACATTACTATTAGGAAGTTCTAAGCATCAAATCCTTCATACCAGAGAGAGGCTTGAAACCCAAGGCACAGGATGGGCGTATTTTTGACCAAATCTGGCGTTTGGGCTGGTTGTTTTTTATTGAGACGCCAAAGTCAGCCCTGATAGCCATTGTTCGGGAATTCTATGCCAACGCCCGGGAAACGCAGAATGGGATTTCCTTCGTGCGGGGCAAGCAGGTCTCTTACTCTACGCAGGCAATCAACGAACTTTTCCGCCTGCCATCTACTACTGCTGAGGCCATCAACTGCGTGGTACATGAGCGCTTCGAGACCGACCTTGACGCTTTGGTACAGGAGATGTGCCAACCGGGCACTCAGCGGAGGACTCAGCCAGGCACCACTCTGAAGGCCCACTTCCCTCAGACTGCGTTGAACAAATATGCCAAGGTATGGTACGCCTTCATCTGCGCGAGTATTCTGCCGACCACCCATCACCAGGATGTGACCCGGGACCGCGCGGTTCTCTTACACCACATTCTGCATGGAGGGAACATTGACATGGGATATATCATTAACCAGTCCATGCTTCGTTTCATGCGGGCTGTCACTTCCGGTGCCATTCCCCACGCCTCGATTATCACACGCCTATGTCTAGCGGCGAACGTGGAATGGGGCGAGGAGACCCTCCAGTTGCCCATGCGGGACATTGATAGTGCCACGATCAGAAAGTACAATGTATGGCGCAGTGGAGAGTCCCGACCTAGTGGGTTGGGTTTTATTATGGCTGACGAGGAGGAGGAGGCCAGTGAGGAGGACGTGCCTGCCCCGCCAGTACAGCAGAGGGGAGTCAGTGGGCATGAGCGCGAGATGCGCCGCCTGCAGCGCCGTATGGACGCGTTGCACACGAGCTTCAGGGATTACAACGTCTCCTTTACAGGTGCATTATCGGAGGCAGTCAGTCAGCAGGGGGTCCACGTTGAGTTTCCCACATTCGGCTCCGGCATCCCTTATCCTCCGCCCAACACGCCGCCTAGCGGCGCCAAGGACGCTTCTTAGGGGAGTACTCTTTACCCTTTTATCTCCAATAAGGACATTGCATATTTTAAGTTTGGGTGTATTAGGCTTGCCTAGTTTCTTTTGTGATGCTTTCAATTATCTGTTTTTATTGTTAGTTTAAGTATTTGTTTGCTTATTTTCGTTAATTCTTAGATTATTGCATATAAAAAAAAAGAAAACAAAAAAAAAGAAAACAAAATGGTGAATTTCTCATGCATATCATATCACATCATGTAGTTTAGTTGCATGATCCTCTTATCTTGATTAGTATACATCCTCACATGCCTATGATGAAAATTTTTGATTTTTGCTAATTGTTAAGACTTGGGTCGAAAGCCATGATATATTGCAACTCTTGTCTTGTGTTGATTATGATAGAACCGGTTTGCACGTTTTTAGTAGTTCTCTCACTAAGTAGCCTAAAGATTTGCATAATTGAGTTCTAGGGGGAATTTGTTGTGTTATTAATGATTGAGGCAATTGTGGGTAGTATCAGCTGAGACCACACGTGTTCAAGTTTGAGGGAACACTTAGTAGAGTATTTGTGCAATGAAATGGAGCGTAAAACGCATTCGTTGATATATATATATATATATAATAACATTGGATAAATGCTTGGTTAGCCTAGTTTTGTGGCCTTTGATATTCGAGTAAGTACACCCTAGGGGATGTCTCTACACCTAGCGCCCTAAGACCAATTGGTTTGGGAGTCGTTGGCCGAAAGCTCGCTACATGGGTATCATTGAAAAGCCTAAGGGAACTAGGCATTGCACAACCAAGCGTCATAGTCCGAATAACCTCTAAGTCGGTCCTCAATTTGGACATAGCTTGGTTTTAACTATATTTACCCCATTTGTTATTTTGAAAGTTTGAGTATATAAATTTCCCCTAAGAAACATATTATGAGAATCAATTGGGATTGCTATAGGTTTGATGAATACTGCACACACACACTTTATGATTCACCACAGAATTTGAGCTGCATGACTATCATGGTACACGGACCAAGTTTTGATGTGACGCTAGATTCTTCTAAGGAAAAACTTTTGGATTGATTACTAATTGATGAGGGTCATGGTGCATTCTTATATCATTACATTGCATTCATGTTTGCATTTATTTCATTGTATTTGCTTGAGGGCAAGCAACAATTTAAGTTTGGGGGTATTTGATAAGTAGGTTTCATACCTACTTATTGGATGTTATTTGGTTCCATTTGTTGCTTATCTAATAGCTACTTAGTACGTTTTCATGCATTTTCCCTCTCTTTCGGTTTTGATTTACTACTCGCATTATATGGCTTTTGCACGGGTTTCAGTAAATTTGATACGGGGTCTATTGCTTTTGTTGGTTGGGAGCTTTTTGATTGTTTGTTGCTTGTATAGGACACGAGAATCGAGAAATCAGGCTACAATAGTACAACAGCAGACTGGCAACTGGCGCAGCTGCGCCCTGCTTGGCCTTGAGGCTGGCGCAGCTGCGCCCCTCCTGTTCTTCCCTGCCCCCCGGCGCAGCTGCGCCTGTCGCCAGTCAGCCATGCAGCACGTTCCATCCAGCGAAGCAGCATTATTAGAAAATCATGCAATGCCAGATTTTGAGGGATCAGTGGGTTTAAACTGTATTAGTGGGAATCAGAATAAGTCAAAATAAGACAAATTAAACATGTATTATTAACCAATTTGGAATTCAATTTGAGAGCTCTCCCTTACACACGAAAATTAGAATAGTTTACTGCATTCTAGCTTAAAACTTGGAAACAACCAGCTGAGCAAAAATTTCATTTGGGAACTGAAGAATGGAGCCTTATGGATGCTGACTTGGAGATTGAGAGAGAGTAATCAACAATCTACACAACTTGGAAAATCATCAGAAGTTGCAAAACGAAAACAGGGAGCTTGAATATTTTCTGTTTTTGATTAATTTTCCTATTCTGTAATTATGATGATAAACCAATTGTGTATGATGAATTCTATTATTGTTATTATGAACTAAACTCAATTCTTGGGATTATAATGGATCTTTTGCATTGCTAAAAATTGATATGCTTCATTATTGTTGCTAGTTGGCTATGAATTGAGTGTCTAGCATAATCTATACTTAATGTTTAATTGCTTGATCACCAATTACAGTGATAATTTGTATGGAATTGAGAAAGGAAATATAAATTGAGATCTAATTATGCTAGCATATGTTCATAATTATTACACTCCTCGTAAAATTATGTTTTGTGCTTAGGATAGAGATATACCGAAGCACCATATGTGGCCAATTGAAAACTTGTTCTTAAACCCTTTTGATTGTAATTCACATAGAGATATAGTGTGTTAGTCATCTAGGGTGTTCACATTCATTCTATCAATTGTGGATTTAGTGTGATATGGATATGGTGCATCGAGAGATGGTCATATTTTACATTCGTGTTTTCGACCAACATTCTATAGTAATCAATTAGCAACAATAGGAAGCATAGAAATCTAAGTTTGCATTAAGTGATATTATAATCCCAAGCCCATAAAATCTGTATTTGTACAACTATAATTTGTTCTATTTATTTCATTAGTAATCGTTAGATAATCTCATAACTATAATTAATTGTTTAAAGAGACCAACATATTTATAAAATCGGTGTTTGTAGCCATAAATGCAATTCAATTCCTCGTGGGATCGATACTTTACTTACTTTATATTACTTGTGGATCACGTGCACTTGCGTGTATGAGTCGTATTTGTTATACATACAAATATCCCAACACCCGTGCACTCAATACTCACAACTCTCACAATTTTCGAGCTCTCTTACAAAGCAATGAACAAAGGGATGGAAGGCTAAACCATGATTGGTACTTATAGGGAGATGAACTGTGCTTCTTTGGAGGAGGGAATGGTTGAGCATGCTTACATGATCAGCTCCCCATGTATGGGAAGCTGAAGTTGGACTCTCCCATGTACGGGTAACTCCCCTCTCATTCTTCCCAATTATTCTCCCTCCCTTTTGCTCTCCCAAATGCAAGAATTGGCTTCTCCCATAAATTCTTATTCTCTCTGTTCCCTTCCTCTCCTCCCTCTCATCCTCCCGTTCATCTTCTCCCTCAATTTGCAGCTGATAATTTAACCCATTTCCCTCATAGGTCATGGGTTGGGTCATGGGTCAGGTCGTGGGTCAGGTCGTGGGTCATGGATCATGGGTTTAGGCCACCCTTCATAATTCTTTGGGCTTCTAATAAAAATCTAATTGGGTTTCAATAAAATCCAACACTTGGATTTTTAATCCTCCACATCCACGTTTTGACAAAAATAAGAAAAGTCGAAATAAACGAAAAAGACGTCTTTGGTGCGGATGGCGTTTTAGCGATGTGAACCTGAAATTATTTTAATAACTCCTACCAAATAACAACACTTAATAATATTGCAAACATATAGTCTAGGTTATTACATAACCTTTAAACACATACACAAAATTTGTATTAATAAAAACTCATTCATTAAATAATATTCCTAAGCTTAAATTACAAAGTTATCCAAAATTTACGGTCGTTACACCCTCCCCTCCTTATAAGAATTCTGTCCCCAAAATTACGACTAAGTAAAAAGGTGGGGATAATTCTTCTTCATTTTATCCTCTAACTCCCACATAGCCTCCTCGACATCGTGGTTTCGCCAAACTACCTTCATAGAAGGTATGACTTTATTCCTTAATACTTGCTCCTTCCTATCAGCTATCTGAATAGGAATTTCTTCGTACGTGAGATCCTTCTCTATTTGGACGGGCTCATAGGATATAATGTGCTTGTAATCGGGTTTGTATGGTCGTAGTACTGAGACATGGAACACATTGTGGATATGCTCCAGTTCGGGAGGTAGAGCTACCTCGTATGCCACTTCGCTTACCCTTCTCAAGACTTCAAATGGTCCTATGAACCTCAGACTCAACTTTTCTTTCTTGCCAAATCGGATCTTCCCTTTCCAAAGAGATACTTTCAAAAACACAAAACTACCACTTTCAAAATCTCGGCTTTGACGGTGCAAATCTGCGTATTTCTTCTGTCGATCTTAGGCTGCTACCAGTCTGGCTCTTATTGTTTTCACAATATCTGCCATCTGTTGGACTAATTCTAGTCCCAATAGTCGTTGCTCTCCGACTTCATCCCAACATAACGGTGTTCTACACTTCCTTCTATAGAGGGCTTCATACGGCGGCATACCAATACTTGCATGATATCTATTGTTATAAGCGAATTCCACGAGTGGTAAGTGGTCATCCCAATTCCCTTTCAAATCCATCATATAAGCTCTAAGCATATTTTCTAGTGTTTGTATTGTTCATTCGCTCTGTCCGTTAGTTTGAGGATGATAAGCAGTACTTAGCCTTAATCGTGTTCCCATTCTCTCTTGCAAGCTCTTCCAAAAATTTGATGTGAAATGCGGATCTCGATCAGAAACAATTGACACTAGCACTCCATGTCGTGAAATAATTTCCTTTATATACAGCTTCGCTAACTGATTTAAGTTGAATCGGATCCTTATTAGTAGAAAGTGCGCTGACTTCGTCAATCGGTCCACAATAACCCAAAATTACATCGTAGCCTTTCTATGTGCTTGGAAGTCCCAGTACAAAATCCATCGTAATGTGCTCCCATTTCCATTCTGGTATCTTCAGTGGTTGAAGTAGCCCACTCGGTCTCTGATGCTCTGCTTTGACTCGTTGACAGGTGAGACATTTACTAACGCATTCTGCCACATCCCTCTTCAAATTTGGCTACCAAAAGTGCTGACGAAGATCTCTGCACATTTTTGTGCTTCCTGGGTGAACAGAATATGGTGAATTATGTGCCTCACAAAGATTGCCTCTCTTAGCTCGGTCACAGTTGGCACCCACACACACTCCTCGAATCTCAAGATACCATCTTTATCCAACCTGAACTTTTCTCCATCGTTTTCTGCTACTCTTTTCTTTGTCCTCTCGCATTCCTTATGATTTTCCTGAGCCTCCTTCACTTTGTCTAGCAATGACGGACGGGCTTCCATTACAAATAAACGCTCTGCTGCCACTTCTGGACTTTTTACTTCTATCACTAGTCGTGCCATTTCCTTCACTAGCTCATCTTGTGTTGTTAATCTGAACAAGCTATCCCTTCCTTTTCTACTCAAAGCATCTGCTACTACGTTTGCCTTCCCCGGGTGATAGAGAATCTCGCAGTCATAGTCTTTGATTAATTCCAACCACCTCATTTGTCGCATATTTAGCTCCTTCTATGTGAAGATATACTTCAGAATCTTGTGGTCCGTATATATCTCACATCTCTCCCCATAAAGATAGTGCCTCCAAATCTTTAAGACAAAAACTACTGCGGCTAATTCCAAGTCGTGGGTCGGGTATCGTTTTTCGTAGTCCTTCAATTGACGTGACGCATACGCAATGACTTTGCCATGCTGCATCAGAGCACAACCCAGTCCTCGATGCGACGCATCACTATATACCACAAAACCTCCTGTATCATCCTGTATGGATAATACAAGGGCCTCGCTCAATCTCTTCTTCAACTCCGTAAAGCTTTTCTCGCATTTCTTCGTCCACACAAACTTCACAGTCTTCCTTGTCAAATTAGTCAATGGGGTCGCTATCTTAGAAAAATCTTGGATAAATCATCGATAGTACCTGACTAATCCTAGGAGACTTCGCACTTCTGTCGGCGTTCTCAGTTGTTCCTAGTTACTCACTGCTTCCACTTTCGCAGGATCCATTGAGATCCCATCTTTGTCTATTACACGCCCTAAAAATTGTACCCTTTCCATCCAAAATTCGCATTTAGAAAACTTTGCGTATAACTTCTCTCTTCTTAGTGTTTCTAGTATCGCCTTCAGGTGGTCGGCATGCTCCTCTTCCGTCTTTGAATAAATTAGGATGTCATCGACGAAAACTACCACATACTTGTCTAAGTAAGGCTTGAGAATTCAGTTCATCAAATCCATAAATGCTGCTGGCGCGTTCGTCAGGCTGAAAGACATCACCAAAAATTTACAGTGCCCATACCTCGTTCGAAACGCAGTCTTTGACACATCCTCCTTTCTTACCTTTAGCTGGTGATATCTAGTCCTCAAATCTATCTTCGAGAAATGTCTTGCTCCCTGCAGTTGATCGAAAAGATCATCGATTCTTGGCAATGGATACTTGTTCTTGATTGTTGTCTTGTTTAACTCTCGATAGTCGATACAAAGCCTCATTGTTTCGTCCTTCTTCTTGACAAACAACACTGGTGCTCCCCATGGATACACACTGGGTTGAATATACCCATTGTCCAGTAATTCTTGAAGTTGTATCAATAGTTCCGTCATTTCCACTGGCGCCATGCGATACGGGGCTTTCGAAATCGGTGTCGTCCTTAGTGCTAAATCTATTGCAAACTCAATTTCCCTGTCGGGCGGTAGACCTAGTAAATCGCTTGGAAACACGTCTGGAAAGTCCTTCACTATTAGTATATCTATTATTTATACTCCTTCCTTCTTTGTGTCTACAATATAGGCTAAATAGCCTACACACGCCTTTCTTATTAACTTCTTGGCCTGCATCATCGTAAGACAACACGATCGTCTAAGCGATGTGCTACCATTAAATACTACCCTCGACTGGTTTAAGGTCCGAAGGTTCACACTTTTCTTCTGACAGTCAATTATTGTTGCATGGTTATACAACCAATCCATTCTGAGTATTACATCAAACTCTCCTAATTTAATCCGGATTAAATCTACCCTTAGGTTATGGCCCCTAATTTCAGCACAACAATTACGGTATATGAACTCTACGAGAATTACCTCCTCATTAGCAATTTCTACGCTTAAGGGATTATCTAGTTGCTCTTGGGGTAAATTTAATCGATTAGCGAATTCCTCAGATACAAACGAATAGGTAGCACCCGAATCAAATAATACATAAGCATTTATATCATTGATCGGGATAATACCTGACACTACGTCCCTTGAAGTTATGGCATCCTGGGCAGTCATGTTGAATGTCCTGGCAGTTGGTCGGTTAGCCTGAGCAGGTCTGCTAATTGCTAGCTTGTTGCTTCCTCCTTTGTAGTTGCTTCCTCCTTTGTAGCCACTTCCCCCGCTGTTTCCTTTCTGGGGACAGTCCTTGATTTGATGCTCGACCGATCCACAAGCAAAACATCCATGGATCTTCTTCGGATATGGGCATTTTGGTGCTATATATCCCTCATGGCCACAGTTATAGTAAACACTGCGTCCCTTCCAGCATTCTCCCAGGTGATTTTTTCCACATTTCGAACATGCCTCAATCCTCTTTTTGAATCCTCCTTGGTTACTTCCGGTCGGATTGTTGGTGGTACTATTATTGTTGCCGCTTTCCCACTTCCTCTTTCCTAAGTTACTTCCTCCACTACTACTTCCTCCACGATGGTCGCCTCTACTTTTCTTATTCTTCTTTTCTCTGTTATATTGACTTAAGGCCTCACTTCCACCCTCAGCGATGATTCTCTAAGAGCGCATTAAATGTCTCGATTTGGAGCACTGACACCTTACTGTACACCCATGGCTTCAGCCCTTGTTCGAACCGTTGTGCCTTTCGCTCTTCCGTATCCACTTGGTGTGGTGCAAAGCGTGCGAGTTCGTTGAATTTGGCGGCGTACTGTGCCACCGTCATATCCCCTTGCTTCAGTTCTAGAAACTTTACTTCCATCCGACTTTTCATGCTATTCGGGAAGTAATTCTCGAAGAACAGTTCCTTAAATCTTTCCCATGGTACTACCCCTTCTCTGGCCCGTTGTTGATTGGCCTCCCACCAATAGTTTGCCTCTCCCTTCATCATATAGGCGGCGAATGCCGTTTTCTGGTCTTCTTCTGCGCGTGCAATAGTAAAAGCCTTTTCTGTTTCTTTGACCCAAGACTGGGCCTCTATCGGGTCGGTCGTTCCTTTGAACTCTGGGGATCCCACACTTTTGAAGTCTTTAAAATTTGCTATGGGGACAGTTAGGTGAATGGGGTTTTTGGGTCCCGCATTCCTACCCTGAAATACTCCCTCAAGAAGGTCTGCTAGTCGTTGCATTGGGTCTGCCTGGCCTCCTTCATTATTCACTTACCCTTGAGGGGTTCGTTGAACTGGTATTCTACGCGGCGACATCTTCTGTTTAATGGAATAAAACTTACTGTTACTATCTCATTAAGCCTTGAAAATATCTATCAAGTAATGCGACAATTAATCAACACATTTAATAAGAACGTTTTCATTGATATGTTACTAGCCAGTACATCATACGTGATCGTCCTATAGCACACCGCTATGAATGTCATCATCTATCCCTTAATATAACCAAAAAGGGTGGAGATTCACTAACATACTGTTAGGTTTGTATATTACGCAAACATGCAATCAGATAACATAAATAGGGCGGAAGCGTGATAAAACGGATTTTTAAAATTTTCATACAAATCATCACCATGATCTATCCTTGTGTTCAATTATCAATTAAACGAAAGAGAAAGAGAATAAGAATTATACTCTCGTAGATCAAAGCTTCCTCGGGTACAAGTTCAACTCCTAGTCCTTCGTGTTCTCCTTGAATTCCACCGATGAGATTCCTTCCTTTGATCAATGTCAGCCACCCAAGTGTTTGGCCTTTAGAGGTGATCCACCAAGGAAGAATAGGTATTCAAGAAGTTGGGTATTTCCAAAACCCTAGTTTCTATCTCTATAGAAATTATAAGTACTCTCCACAATCTAATGCAAGAGTGTGTAACCCTAATCTATGATAAGACTCCTCTTATTTATAGATGTAGGAATAACCCTTCCCTAAACTATTTAGGATTAGGGTTTCTATTATAATTAAACTCCTTTAATTAATTATGCTCCTAATCCAATTAGGAATTCATGGGAGAGTACTTCTATTAATTAATTCTCAATCCCCATTAGGAATTAAATAATAGTAATAGTAATAATAATAATAAGACTCCTCTTATTAATTTATATTTAATATTTCCAAAATATTAAATAATAAATATTAAGTTATTTAATTTATTCTATCTCCATAGATTAAATTAAATACACTTAACTTATTATTACAATTATGCCATTTACTTCTTAAATAAATATTTTTCTTTTGCGGTGTGACCCTTTAGGTTCTCCATATTAAACTGGTTGTGAGTAAATCAATTAGAACAATTCTAATCTTATTTAAATAAATAAATTAAACTATTTAATTCATTTAAATAAATAATATTTATTCTACAATAAGGGTAAGCCCCCTTAGCGATCAACGACTTTCCAGATAATATAGATTCCAACATTAATCACAAAAGAACCTTTCAGTGAATAGTTACTGTACAATTCAATCCTTCTACCATACAATGTCTCAATTAAATATAAGACATGGATTTACTGTCAAGTCTTATTTTATTTAATTATATGTATTTAGATTCCCAAATGCACAACTCTAACTAATGCAAATTAGAAACTCCTTTCTAATTTCATTCTGCCTTGGCCAAGGACTACTGAGTTGTCATTTATCGAATCACATAGGACATTTCTCATCTTTTACTAGACGTGGTAGATTCTTTGTTGATCATTCACCTATCTCCATGCACAACTTATTATACCCAATCATACCCTTTGATATACCCTAAAGGTCTTAAGGGACATGTCAAAGTATAACTCATTATACACAAGATACTATGATGATCTCAAGTCCAAGGATCACTTGTACTACTATCACTAGAGGAATTCCTATTGACATGCGAGTAAAACTCCATTAGGTATTCCTTAGCGAGCCACGTTCAGTGAACTTATTCTCCAATAATCACCTACATACTTGCTTTAGTGTCTCCACACAAATGATTATGAGATCAATCATCCTCTTCTTAAGAGCAAGCAACATATGTACTAATCTATCTGGATTCACTAATCCCCTTTTTAGTAATCCAACGATTAGGAACAATTTTAGTTTGTGAGCTATCTAGAATTTAGATCTCATTAGCATGATCACCATCATGATTCTAAAAGTATTGCTTAAAACTATGGGTTTATCACATTTAATATATAACAGCAACATGTAGATAATATAAAATGCCTTTTAAGAAAATTAATTCTTTTATTAATAAATGAATAAAATTACAAAGTATATGCTACATCATATCAAATATGATTGGCTTGTGTGCATACTACTTTCACAAACTACTCCTATATCAAGTACAAAAGTTAGGGTATACAATATTCATCCCACACATATTACAAAAGGTCAGGATTTATACATACAAAATTGTGTACTGCTAGACACATAACTAAATAGTCTATCCAAGCATACCGCGCTCCACGATGCTGTTATACTCCAAGTGTCCCATATGGACCATCAGATCTTGGCTCAAAGTGTGGCGAGTCTGCCCCTCCTCGGTCGGATAATGCCAGACACCATCTATCCATCTACCGATAGCCGTGCTGAAAGCATAGCCCATCCGATTCATCTTCCTCTTCTTCCTTCTCACTTCACCTTCTAGGTCACCAGCTCGCTCTAAGGCATCATCCTGTTGTTCCTCAATGTGGATGCGGTCAGTTACTTCTATCTCTAGCTGGGCTCGTAAAGCCTCCTTCTCCATCAGTAGGCTTCCCGCCGGCTGTTCTAACTGCTCTAGATTTCCTACTAGCTCTACATTCCTTGCTAGGAGTCGGTATACTATGTCCCCCAATTGTGTAGAGACCTCCTGTCTCCCCAAAACCTCTAACTCTAGATCCTCCATCCTTGCCCGTTGTTCTAGGGCTTCACCTTCCAACTCGTGGATCCTGTTCGCCTGATCAAGAATACGGTCGATATATTCCTCCAACCGCTCCATCTCTAGTGTGGTGTTAATAGGGGGAACCTCCTCTGATTCCTCTTTCGGGTCCTCCTCTGGATCCTCTTCTAGGTCTTCTTCAGGATCCTCTTCCGTGTCAGACTCTAACTCGGGCTCCTCCTCAGTTAGTACAGTAGCTGGAGTAGGCTCAACCACCAGGGGTGTCTCGGATACCACATGGATGTCACGTGGCTCCTCCTCCCCAACTTTGCAAGGTCCACCTATAGCTGCCATCCTACAACCACAACACAAGATAAACAAACTCTATTAGTACCCCCACAGTAAAATATCGGTTCATTGTATGGAAAGGTATATTTCATACACCACAAACTCTCTTATGTAAAGTTAGCTAAGACTAATACGTAAAACTCTATATCAGTCTTATCTATATCTACTCCTCTACATTCCCTAAGGTTATAGTTTAAGGACTCTCCCTCTTAAGGTTTATAACCTATAGCTCTGATACCAACATGTGACGCCCCCAAATACGGGTTGCCTTAACCTCAAATTCGGTGCATCACTGTGCAACTCATCAAGTATTCTATCAATAACTAATTACGGAATAACGAAAATATTTACATTGATATAACATAAATATTCTCGTATCAAGTCTCGATACCAATATAAATACCTGACATAACATAGTACACACTATAATTAAGTCTTAATACAATACATCAGAATACATAATCTTAAATAAGTCTTAGTGCATGACAGAAATATAACATAATAGGACAAAGCTAATCCATAGCTTTGCCTTTGCCTTTATCCTTTCCCGAGCTCTCGCCTCTTTCGGTAACAACTGAAATATTTTAAGGAAAGCAAGGGTGAGCAACAAGTTTGCCCAGCAAGTATAATAACAATGATAATGAGAAGTCATGAATAAAGTTCCTTAAGTTTCAATTCAAATCTCTACTATTACTGGTAAGTCACTATGGACTGGATGAATATCAAATGAATTCAAGGATTTCAAATTTTTCAATTTGCAGGAATCACTGTGTGGCCACCATGGCACTTGCCTTCCATTAGAATTAACAGTATTACACTATTAACCCTAAAAAATAACAAATACAGGTACAATAGGTGATCAGCCTAAAATACCCGGCGTTATGCATAACCCTCAAACATTCAACTTGTGCGCATGTCGGTTCCCCAACTAAAAATATCATTTTCCCTACTGTGAGGGTTGTTCATCTCTGCAAAGAGTCCGCACTAAAGCAATTGGTTTGGATCAAATTCTAAATCATGGGTATTGGTCTAGCCGAATTAAATGGCATTGACACTCTTCGTAAACAGTTCATGCATAATTTGAACTACAAAGTTTTAACAGTTTATGTTAATAACATATCTTGAACATTTGTGCGAATATTAAAGATTCACATAAGTATGGAATTCACACAATCATATATGTATTGTGTAATTATGAACTTTGAACATTAAATAGCATTCGTAAGAATATAATCGAATGAAGTTGATAAGCTTGCCTAGCATGAGGACTAGACAAGGGTTTAGAAAACCTGCTATAATATTGAATACTTGTTCAATACCGAATTAAACAAGAATTAGAATCTTGCTCAGTAAATAAATTGAGTAAGGTTAAGGAAACTTGCATTCAATACAGTAAATGAATGAAGTTAGAGAACTTGCCCAACACAAGGGTTAGACAAGCGTTAGGAAAACTTGCCTTATGCACTACTAGTATTTGACGCTAATCATCCTTTAAAGATGTCCTACACATTTAAGTACATATCCATATATCAATTAGTCACACAATAGACGCCATTATTGGTATTCATTAATCCTTATATTATACTCTTTTAACGGTTCTCTTGGTTCAAAACATTGATTGCCACTACGACTACCCAGTCGGGGGTCTCGCTCTCCGGTAAGCGAGTAGCTGCCCAGCTCACCGGTGAGTTAGCGGGGGTGTAAGGGGCATCGCCCCCTGAAAACCAAACGTAAAATGCAATTAAGCTATTCATTTCATGCAAATCTCACGTGGCTTAGTCATTTCATGCTTGGCTAACAAATTAATAACATGCTTCATTTATTACTGCTTAAGAGGTTCACATAAACTTGCCTCATGCCTCAGTTCATAAAAAGAAACAACTTGGCTTGCCTCAAGCTTCATGGTTTTAGGCTTGGGAGTGGCGCGACCGCACCACTCTGGATCCAGGGAGTTCCCAGGTTCTGCTGCTGCAGAACCAAAAGCCAACGTTTTTGTTTTCACCTCCTTTACTTCTTAGCCATTATACAACAAGTCTATATGACTTAAAACATGCTTTTACAACTGAGCTATGCATCATAACATCAGTTAATCAATTAATCAACACCTAGTTCTCAAGTTCTTAGAGAAATTCTTCTCTTTGACATTAAATCAAATGGTTGGTGGGCATGGCTTACAAACTCATATTGGAGTAGAGTTTAATTATGTTCTAGTCTAGATTTCCAAATAAAATCATTACCTACAACTTCAGAACACATAATGGTCATACACAACCAAGCATATAACCAACCATAGACTACATTTTTATTAAAGTATATGAATTGTCCATATCGGTCCATAAATGTCCATAACAGTCCATTCTTGCTCCTTATGCAAAGGTTTTGATTCTCATTCATTGTTCCACTTTCATTGATTATTAAAGAGACTTTTATAGAGTTAACACATTCATACATGTTCACGAGCCAACAAAGAAATTTTAGTAATATATACTCCCACAAAGCAATCAATAGTAAACTGAAAACTTGAAGCAATAATGGAAGTGAGCTAGGCTTTATATTACTAACCTCTTGAAGCTTCTTCTATGATGCTAAGAGAATCAATGTAGCTGCTTCCACACTTCTTCTTCTTCCTCAAATCACCCTTGCACTCAATACTCACAACTCTCATAATTTTTCAGCTCTCTTACTAAGCAATGAACAAAGGAATGGAAGGCTAAACCATGATTGGTACTTATAGGGAGATGAACTGAGCTTCATTGGAGGAGGGAATGGCTGAGCATGCTTGCATGATCAGCTCCTCATGTATGGGAAGCTGAAGTTGGACTCTCCCATGTATGGGTAACTCCCCTCTCATTCTCCCCAATTGTTTTCCCTCCCTTTTGCTCTCCCAAATGCAAGAATTGGCTTCTCCCATAAATTCTTATTCTCTTTGTTCCCTTCCTCTCCTCTCATCCTCCCGTTCATCTTCTCCCTCAATTTGCAGCTGATAATTTAACCCATTTCCCTCATAGATCATGGGTTGGGTCATGGGTCGGGTCGTGGGTCATGGATCATGAGTTTGGGCCACCCTTCATAATTCTTTGGGCTTCTAATAAAAATCTAATTGGGTTTCAATAAAATCCAACACTTGAATTTTTAATCCTCCACATCCACGTTTTGACAAAAATAAGAAAAGTCGAAATAAACGAAAAAGACGTTTTTTGTGCGGATGGCGTTTTAGCGATGTTAACCCGAAATCATTTTAATAACTCCTACCAAATAACAACACTTAATAATATTGCAACCATATAGTCTAGGTTATTACATAACCTTTAAACACATACACAAAATTTGTATTAATAAAAAGTCATTCATTAAATAATATTTCTAAGCTTAAATTACAAAGTTATCCAAAATTCACGGTCGTTACTGTGACGAACGGGAATTTTTGTAACTTATTTTAAATATTTATTGATTGAATAAATATTTTTCGATGATTTGATTGTTGAATTAATTGATTAAGTGATGAATTTGTGGTAGATTGATTTAATTATATGTGTTACATTAATTAAATTAATGTGGAGAATTTTTATATTTAAAGTATGTGTTTAATTGAATTTATTTGATTAAATACATTATTTAAATAAGTATAATGTAATCTCTAATTAATTTAATATTAATTAGAGATTTAATATTTCGTCATTTTTTATAAATGAGAATTTTATTTATATGACTATGTGATTTAATGTAGAATTATTCTATTTTATCTATTTGGTTTTAGTAAGATTATTTAGTTGATTAAAGTGTGACATGAAACTATATAATAAACTATTTATTAAAATAAACCAAAAGAAGAGCTTTAAAAGACTAGCCAAACAAGGCCTTAGGGGAGGTTGGTATCAGTTAACCCATTATGGAATCAACTGACACCAATGATTAAGCCAGTTGGTTCATTACGTATTTTATTATCAGTTCTTAGAAATTAAGTTAGAGCAATACAGAGAAAATTTGTGAAAATCTTGAGATTGAAGAAGGAAATCATTCATCTAGTTGCATAATCTAGCACCAAATCAAAGGTAATTCTTAGACTTTAACCTTTAATTTATGTTTTCTTAATTTTCTCCAGGAATGCATGTTCTGAGTTCTCTGTAAACCAAATTGTATGGCTAAATCTTTAAATAATTTGATGTTAGATGTTAGTAAGCATGTATTTATGTGTTTTATATGATTTAAATATGATTTAGAGTAATTTAATCCGTGAAATTTCGCTTATATGAGAATTCAGAAAGTTAGAGAGTAGTACAGTGTATGAACATGGTTTGAATGTATAAAATTAATACTTGTTTTACCTGTTAATTAGTTAAATTGATGACTTATTTTGTTTATGCATGCATAAATGAAGAAACCAAGTTTAAACGGATTAATTTGGTTGTATAATGAACCTGTTATGTGTGATTTCATGAAAATTGAAGAACTCTGATAAAATTATAAAACCTTAAATTTGATTCTTAGATTCATGATTTATACCATTTAAGTTATTAGAATTATGCTAGAAGGCTTGGGTAACAATTATAGATGAATTATAATGTCTGGGTATGTTTAATTTGACGATTAGAATAATAAGATTGGAAATTTTGGCCTATTTTTGCGTTCTTCGCGAACTGCAGAAACTGGAATTCGTGACTCTCGCCCCGGCAAGAATTTTGTGAAGAAATTTTTCGCCTCGACGGGAGCTCGCCCCGACGAGAATTTTGTGAAGAAATTCCTCGCCCCGGCGGGAGCTCGCCTCGGCGAGAATTTTGTGAAGGAATTCCTCGCCCCGGCTAGAGTTTGTGAAGGATTTTCTCGCCTCGGCGGGAATTTAAAAAAAAAAGAGTAAAAAGACGAGAGTAAAAATTTTCTTCTTTCTTTGAGATCATGTTATGATATGGTAGACATACCTAAAGCTTAGGCTAACGTATAAAATAAATGTTAAGGTACTGTGAAGGGTGGTAAACATAAACCCATTGATTGTTCGGTGTCAACTGAGCTATTAAAATGACATTTGGATGAGAATGAGTTCTGAAGTGTTTATAATACTGTAGCTAATTATTGTTACTACTTTATAAATGGAATGTATAGGTTGATTAGATAACGTGAGTCTTAAATTTATAGTCTACGCATGAGGCAAGTATCTTATCCTTACTTTTTACGTTTACGTAAGTTCCTGAACTTAATTCTCTTATCATATATGTTTCATAATGCTGTTACTTACTCGAGCAAATTATTACTTCTATTCCATTCAATTCATGGATTCAATGAGACGTTTTAAATTCCTCTTTGTAATGCTTCAGTTATATAGACCGTATTCAATTGTACCATTTTTGAGATTTAGTTTTGATTCTCGAATTACACCTTTTAAACCTTGATTGGCTAGCGAACCCTTATTGATTCGACTAGTCCATAGTTGATGAGCGTTCTAAATTCTAGAAACGTTATTGAAGTAAATCCAAACCAAACTTCCTTTGGTGCGAACTCCGATGTCAAACTGAGATGAACAACCCTTATACAGGGGATTTTATTTACGCGTTAGCCTTAAGATGTTGTGCACATACATGGTACAAAGGGCTGATCCCCCTGAGTACGAGAAGCAAGGTCCATATAGTCTTACGACTTTTAAAGGTTTAAAGTAGAAATACTTGATAACCTGGGACATAGTTCGTGGTCTTAAGACCCTCAGACGTTCTTTTGAATCTTGTCTTACATTCTTGACTCAAAAGCTAAATCTTCGATTATTCAATATCAGTTAATTATTTCGCATGTTATTATTATTGTTGTTGTTATACTTACTGGGCAATCATTGCTCACTCTTGCATAATAACATTGCAGCTAAAGTTGAAAGAACTGATGAGCCGTCCACTAGTAAGGGCAAAGGAAAAGCAAACAAGTGATGAAGACTTGTTGTATTTGCTTAATTGATATTTATGTAATAGACTTAATTTATGTTTTCGCACTGATGTTTATTTAAGGTTAGATAACCTGGGATTTATTTATGAATGATGTTGTAACCCTTAATGGGAGATTTCTATTTTTATTAAGAGTTTTCATTTATATTTGAATGGGTAGTTAGATGTGATGTGATGTTTTTGGATAGTGAACACCAAATCCTGAGGAAACGATGTACCGGGATTTGGGGTGTCATAGGTTGGTATCAGAGCTGTAGGTTATGAACCTTAGGTGGGGAAACCTTAGGGTAGTAGCCTTTTAAGAGTCAGAAAATATAGTGGTGATAAACTCTCATTGAGTTCTAAGGAATGAATTAAGGAAATTCATTAAAGATAATAAAAGACTTTATGTGCTATGTGCTTATGTGTTAACAACCTATGTGTTGAGACTAGTACCGAGTATTAATTAAAATTTAAACTTTGTTATCAAGATGTCAGATGTTGGAGGATTCAGTCAGCCTAGGGATGTTGAGCCCCAAGTGGCTGGAGAGGAGGAGCCCCGTGATATCCATGTTATCCGGGAGCAGTTGATACACAGAGAGCCATCTCCATTGATCACGGTTGTGGGTCAGGAGTATGAGCCTGAGTCTGATCCAGAGGAGGATCCTGAGGAGGTAGAGGCTGAGGATGATGATGAGGATTCCGAGGAGGTACCCCTTACCTCTGTCGATGTCGAGATGTATGACGCATTGTATGATTATACTGTAGAGTTGCAGGACAGAGTTAGAGATTGGGAGAGACTGACAAATATACGCTAGACTTTTATAGAAGAGAAGGATGAGAAGATTGAGGATCTTGAGATACGTCTTAGAGACGTAGAGTGAAAGTTAGTTCAGGCAGAGAGTCAAAAAGAAGACTTGCTGGCTGAGAATGAAAAGATGAAACTTGAGATTCAGAAATTAAAGGATGATTTGAGTGAGGAGTCAGCAGAACGTGTGAGAGCAGAGAATACTTGGATGAATAACGCTCGACGTGCAAAAATTTTCGAAGAAGGGGAACGGGCAAAGAAGGCTAAGATTGAGCAGACAGACTATACTTTCCAGACAGCGATTGATAGAGCCCAGGATCGAGTTCTCTACTACACAGTTCAGTTCGAGGACTTGCCATGGTACATGTTGGATCGCAGGACGATGTGCCGTATCATGGAGGAAGAACGTAGACAGACAATTCGACGCCTTAGTAGGCCATGATAGGAGAAGTTTTTGAATTATGTGTAAATATTTATGATATTTTATGATGTAAATTCCAGCGTGATTATACACAATGGAATATGACTATTTAATCCTAAAGATTGTTTGATCTTGGGATAATTGATGTAAATAGCAGTGATGCTATCTTATTATGTTTAAGACCTTTGAATTAATGAAATATCAATTTTATTTGAAGATGTTATGTGTTAAATGTTTAACCTGAATTGTTTGAGTTAAATGTTGAACACTTAAGAAATTGAGTGTTAATCTAATAAGCGCGTATTCTTGAACAGAAAATGTCGCCGAGACGCCAACCACGTCAACAAGCTCAGGAGAGCTCTACTAACAACAATGACGCCAATGCTAATCCTGTTCAGCAGTTGGTGAACCTTTTGGCTGGAGCACTTGCGAATTAGCCGCAAGCTCCACCTGTGACGTCATTTAAGGATTTCAAAGCGGTAGGACCGCCAAAATTTAAGGGTTCCCTAAACCCGATCGAAGCCCAAACTTGGGTGATGGAAATGGAGAAAGTATTTGACGTTGCAAGGGTTAGTGAAGACCAAAAGACTGCCTTCGCAACGTTTATGCTTAAGTCAGAAGCTAGTTATTGGTGGCAAGCGAATAAGGTTCGAGGAGGTCAGGGTCTGATCGCGTGGGAGAGATTTAAGGAGATGTTCTTTGAGATGTACTTTCCGACGAGCTCACGTAACCAAATGGAGATTCAATTTCTAGAGCTGAAGCAGGGTACCATGACTGTACCGGAGTACGCGGCAAAGTTCAATGAGTTGGCTAGGTTCACAACTTACCAAGTAAACACCGATGAGAGGAAGGCGAGAAGGTTTGAATAGGGGTTGAAGTCGTGGTTGTATAGCAAGGTGTCAATGTTCCAATTGAACACTTTTGCTGGAGTAATAGAAAAGGCGATCATCGCAGAGGGTGGGAGTGATGCTCTAACCAAGTATAATCAGGAGCAGAAGAAGAAGAAAGGTGAGAATGAGAGTAATAAAGCAAGTGGTAGTGGCAGTGGTGGTCACAACCAGAAGAGGAAGTGGAATGATAATGGATCTGCTGGAAGTTAACAGGGAGGTTAGAAGAAGAAGGTAGAATCGTGTGTCACGTGTGGGAAGAATCACATAGGGATTTGCCTGAAGGGGAAGAGGGTGTGCTACAATTGCAACCAGGAGGGCCACAAAGCTCTGAATTGTCCGAATCCGAAGAAGGGCGCTTGTTTCACATGTGGATCGAAGGATCATCTGGCTAGGGATTGCCCCAAGAAAACAGCAGCAGGAATAGGGTCAGGAGGAAATAAGGGAAACAGTGGTGGTAACACGTTAACTATAACCGGATCAGCACCAACAAACCGACCTACTGCAAGGACTTTCAACATGACCGTGCAAGATGCTGTGCAGTCTCGCGATGTGGTGTCAAGTATCATTCCGATCAATAATATAGATGCTTATGTATTATTTGATTCAGGTGCTACTTGTTCATTTATATCTGATGACTTTGCTAATAACTTAGTTTTGCCTAAGAAGGAATTAGATTACCCTTTGAACATAGAAATTGCGAATAGGGAAGTGATTCCTGTTAAGTATGTACACAAGAACTGTAGGGTGGACATTAAGGGAAACGTGATGACAGTAGATCTGATCCCAATCAAACTTGGGGAATTTGACGTTATTTTGGGTATGGATTGGTTATTCAATTATGGAGCGATAATTGATTGCCAAAAGAAACGTATTAACCTTATGACTCCGTCAAAGGTAGTATTTTACGGCAGCAAATCGCCTAAACAAGCGAGTTGTCTGACGATGATGCAGGCCAGGAAGTTGTTAAGAGAAGGCTGTGTGGGATACTTAGCCTACATAGTTGATACTCGAAAAAAGAGTCCGAAATTTGAAGAAATACCTGTTGTAAGGAACTTTGTAGACGTCTTTCCCGACGATTCGCCAGGACTTTCGCCAGACAGGGAAGTTTAGTTTGTAATCTATTTGGCACCAGGAACTGCCCCGATATCGAAAGCTCCGTACCGTACGGCCCCAGTAGAGATGAAAGAATTGATGGTACAGTTACAAGAACTTTTAGATAAGAAATATATTCAGCCGAGCGTATCGCCGTGGGGAGCACCGGTATTGTTTGTTAAAAATAAAGATGGATCGATGCGACTTTGCATTGATTACAGGGAGTTAAACAAGGTCACGATTAAGAATAAATACCCGTTGCCAAGAATCGACGACTTATTTGATCAGTTGAAAGGAGCTAGATATTTCTCGAACATAGATTTGAGAAGTGGGTATCATCAGTTGAAGGTGAGGAAGGAAGATGTACCGAAGACAGCGTTCAGAACTCGTTATGGTCATTACGAGTTTCTGGTGATGTCATTTGGTTTAACAAATGCTCCTGAAGCATTTATGGACCTAATGAATAGGGTGTTTAAGCCATTTTTGGACAAGTTCGTAGTAGTATTCATTGACAATATTCTAATTTATTCCAAAACCAAAGGAAGAGCATGCAGAACATTTGAAGTTGACATTGGAAACATTCAGAAGAGAGAAATTGCACGCTAAATTTTCTAAGTGTGAATTCTGGATAGAGCGAGTGCAATTTCTTGGACATGTGATTGATAAGGATGGGGTTTCGGTGGATCCGTCAAAGGTTGAAGCAGTGCTTAATTGGGATCAGCCGAAAACGCCATCGGAAGTAAGGAGTTTCCTCGGATTAGCGGGTTAATACAAGAGATTCATTCAGGATTTTTCCAAAATCGCGACTCCGTTAATGAATTTGACTAGAAAGACGGTGAAGTTCGTTTGGACGGAGAAATGTGAAGAAAGTTTTCAAGAATTAAAGAAGAGGTTGAGTACGGTGCCTGTGTTGTCTCTACCGGATAGCACAGGAAATTTCGTGGTGTATAGTGATGCGTCGCATAAAGGACTAGGCTGTGTGCTTATGCAGAACGGTAACGTCATTGCGTATGCGTCACGACAATTAAAGGACTATGAGAAGGGGTATCCGACCCATGATTTGGAATTAGCCGTTGTGGTATTTGTTTTGAAGATATAAAGACATTATCTTTATGGGAAAAAGTGTGAAATATATACAGACCACAAAAGTCTGAAATATATTTTTACACAAAAGGATCTAAACATGCGACGGAGGAGATGGTTGGAATTGATAAAAGATTATGACTGTGAAATTTTATACCATCCGGGTAAAGCGAACGTTGTGGCTGACGCCTTAAGCAGAAAGGGACGGGAGAAACTGTTTATAATTACCACTCAAGAGGAGTTAATTACAGCAATGGCAAAATTGGAATTGGAGGTGAAATATCCGGAGGAGTGTGACGAAAAATTATTTCAATTGAGAATCGGGTCAACTTTGGTGGATAAGGTTAAGGAAGCACAAATGCAGGACGAAGAATGTGAGAGAATCAGGAAAAGAATATCTGGAGGTGATGAAGTGAAATTTAGAGTGGATAATGAATGAGTGTTGAGATTCGAGGGAAGAATTTGGGTTCCGCCAATACAAGAGGTTAAGGAGGAAATTTTGAGCGAGGCTCATAATTTAAGATATTCGATTCATCCGGGTACTACGAAGATGTACCAAGATCTCCGACAACAATTTTGGTGGCCGAATATGAAGAGAGACATTGCCGATTGTGTGGCCAAGTGTTTGACATGTCAAAAAGTTAAAGCCGAACATCAGAGACCAAGTGGGCAGTTACAACCGTTAGAAATCCCAGAATGGAAATGGGAGCACATCACCATGGATTTCCTAGTAGGTCTTCCGACGACTCAGAAAGGTTTCGATGCAGTATGGGTTATCGTGGATCGACTGACGAAATCAGCACATTTTCTACCGATCAAGATCAGATTTAACCTAGATCAGTTGGTGAAGTTGTATGTCAAGGAGATTGTTTCGAGGCACAGTGTTCCAATATCTATTGTCTCAGATAGGGATCCGCGCTTCACATCAAACTTTTGGAAACAACTACAGGAATGATTTGGAACGCAGTTACGTACGCGTACGACATATCATCCACAGACCGACGGACAGAGCGAAAGAACGATCCAGACATTGGAAGATATGTTACGAGCTTGCATTATGGACTTCAAAGGAAATTGGGATGATCATTTACCATTGGTGGAATTTGCTTACAACAACAGTTACCACGCAAGTATTGGCATGTCGCCTTACGAAACATTGTACGGCAGAAAGTGCAGAACTGCATTATGCTAGGATGAAGTTGGCGAACGTCAATTGCTCGGACCAGAACTTGTACAACATACCACAAAAATCGTTAAAGTGATCAGGGCAAGATTGATAGCAGCTCAGGAAAGACAAAAGAAGTACGCCGATCAACATCGTAAGAATCGAGAGTTTGAGTCTGGTAGCTATATTTTCTTGAAAGTATCTCCCTGGAAAGGGAAGATTCGTTTTTGTAAGAAGGGAAAACTGAGCCCGGGGTTCATTAGACCATTTGAAGTATTAAGAAGAGTTGGTGAGGTCGCATATGAGGTAGCTTTACCTCCAGCATTGGATCATATCCACAATGTCTTTCATGTCTCGGTGTTACGACCATACAAGCCCGACTACAAGCATGTCATAGAGTATGAACCCTTGCAAGTTGAGAAAGATTTATCTTACGAAGAAGAGCCTGTTTAGATAGTTGACAAGAAAGAGCAAGTGTTAAGAAATAAAATTATACCTTATGTTAAGGTGATCTGGAGGAACCACAACGCTGAAGAAGCTACGTGGGAACTCAAAGATCAAATAATGAGAAATTATCCTCAGTTATTTGTTTAATCTATGTGTAGCGATTCTGGGGACAGAATCTTTGTAAGGGGGAGAATGTAACGGGAAGAATTAATTGAGTCGTGATTCTGGGGACAAAATCCTTTTAAGGGGGGAAAGATGTGACGAACGGAAATTTTTGTAACTTATTTTAAATATTTATTGATTAAATAAATATTTTTCGATAATTTGATTGTTGAATTAATTGATGAATTTGTGGTAGATTGATTTAATTATATGTGTTACATTAATTAAATTAATGTGGAGAATTTTTATATTTAAAGTATGTGTTTAATTGAATTTATTTGATTAAATACATTATTTAAATAAGTATAATGTATTTTCTAATTAATTTAATATTAATTAGAGATTTAATATTTCGTCATTTTTTATAAATGAGAATTTTATTTATATGACTATGTGATTTAATGTAGAATTATTCTATTTTATCTATTTGATTTTAGTAAGATTATTTAGTTGATTAAAGTGTGACATGAAACTATATAATAAACTATTTATTAAAATAAACCAAAAGAAGAGCTTTAAAAGACTAGCCAAACAAGGCCTTAGGGGAGGTTGGTATCAGTTAACCCATTATGGGATCAACTGGCACCCATGATTAAGCAGTTGGTTCATTACGTATTTTATTATCAGTTCTTAGAAATTAAGTTAGAGCAATACAGAGAGAAAATTTGTGAAAATCTTGAGATTGAAGAACGAAATCATTCATCTAATTGCATAATCTAGCACTAAATCAAAGGTAATTCGTAGACTTTAACCTTTAATTTACGTTTTCTTAATTTTCTCCAAGAATGCATGTTCTGAGTTCTCTGTAAACCAAATTGTATAGCTAAATCTTTAAATAATTTGATGTTAGATGTTAGTAAGCATGTATTTATATGTTTTATATGATTTAAATATGATTTAGAGTAATTTAATCCGTGAAATTTCGCTTATATGAGAATTCAGAAAGTTACAGAGTAGTACAGTGTATGAACATGGTTTGAATGTATAAAATTAATACTTGTTTTACCTATTAATTAGTTAAATCGATGACTTATTTTGTTTATGCATGCATAAATGAAGAAAACAAGTTTTAAACGGATTAATTTGGTTGTATAATGAACCTGTTATGTGTGATTTCATGAAAATTGAAGAACTCTGATAAAATGATAAGAAACCTTAAATTTGATTCTTAGATTCATGATTTATGCCATTTAAGTTGTTAGAATTATGCTAGAAGGCTTGGGTAACAATTATAGATGAATTATAATGTCTCGGTATGTTTAATTTGATGATTAGAATAATAAGATTGGAAATTTGGCCTGTTTCTACGTTTTTCGTGAACTGCAGAAACTGGAATTCGTGACTCTCGCCCCGGCGAGACTTTTGTGAAGAAATTTCTTGCCTCGGCGGGAGCTCGCCCCGGTGAGAATTTTGTGAAGGAATTCCTCGCCCCGGTGAGAGTTTGTGAAGGATTTTCTCGCCCCGGCGGGAATTTAAAAAAAAAGAGTAAAAAGACGAGAGTAAAAGTTTTCTTCTTTCTTTGAGATTATGTTATGATATCGTAGACATACCTAAAGCTTAGGCTAATGTATAAAATGAATTTTAAGGTACTGTGAAAGGTGGTAAGCATAAACCCATTGATTGTTGGGTGTCTACTGAGCTATTAAAATGACATTTGGATGAGAATGAGTTCTGAAGTGTTTATAATACTGTAGCTAATTATTGTTACTACTTTATAAATGGAATGTATAGGTTGATTAGAGAACGTGAGTCTTAAATTTATAGTCTACGCACGAGGCAAGTATCTTATCCTTACTTTTTACGTTTACGCAAGTTCCTGAACTTAATTCTGTTATCATATATGTTTCATAATGCTGCTACTTACTCGAGTAAATTATTACTTCTATTCCATTCAATTCATGGATTCAATGAGACGTTTTAAATTCCTCTTTGTAATGCTTCAGTTATATAGAACGTATTCAATTGTACCCTTTTTGAGATTTAGTTTTGATTCTCGAATTACACCTTTTAAACCTTGATTGGCTAGCGAACCCTTATTGATTCGACTAGTCCATAGTTGATGAGCGTTCTAAATTCTAGAAACGTTATTGAAGCAAATCCAAACCAAACTTCCTTTGGTGTGGACTCCGATGTCAAACTGAGATGAACAACCCTTATACAGGGGATTTTATTTACGCGTTAGCGTTAAGATGTTGTGCACATACATGGTACAAAGGGCTGATCCCCTGAGTACGAGAAGCAAGGTCCATATAGTCTTACGACTGTTAAAGGTTTAAAGTAGAAATACTTGATAACCTGGGACATAGTTCGTGGTCTTAAGACCCTTAGACGTTCTTTTGAATCTTGTCTTACATTATTGACTCAAAAGCTAAATTTTCGATTATTCAATATTAGTTAATTATTTCGCATGTTATTATTATTGTTGTTGTTATACTTGCTGGGCAATCATTGTTCACTCTTGCATAATAATATTGCAGCTAAAGTTGAAAGAACTGATGAGTCGTCCACTAGTAAGGGCAAAGGAAAAGCAAACAAGTGATGAAGACTTGTTGTATTTAATTAATTGATGTTTATGTAATAGACTTAATTTATGTTTCCGCACTGATATTTATTTAAGGTTAGATAACCTGAGATTTATTTATGAATGATGTTGTAACCCTTAATGGGAGATTTCTATTTTTATTAAGAGTTTTCATTTATATTTGAATGGGTAGTTAGATGTGATGTGATGTTTTTGGATAGTGAACACTAAATCCTGAGGAAACGAAGTACCCGGATTTGGGGGTGTTACAGGTTGGTATCAGAGCTGTAGGTTATGAACCTTAGGTGGGGAAACCTTAGGGTAGTAGCCTTTTAAGATTCAGAAAATATAGTGGTGATAAACTCTCATCGAGTTCTAAGGAATGAATTAAGGAAATTCATTAAAGATAATAAAAGACTTTATGTGCTATGTGCTTATGTGTTAACAACCTATGTGTTGAGACTAGTACCGAGTATTAATTAAAATTTAAATTTTGTTGTCAGGATGTCAGATGTTGGAGGATTCAGTCAGCCTAGGGATGTTGAGCCCCGAGTGGCTGGAGAGGAGGAGCCCCGTGATATCCATGTTATCCGGGAGCAGTTGATACACAGAGAGCCATCTCCATTGATCACGGTTGTGGGTCAGGAGTATGAGCCTGAGTCTGATCCAAAGGAGGATTCTGAGGAGGTAGTGGCTGAGGATGATGATGAGGATTCCGAGGAGGTACCCCTTACCTCTGTCGATGTCGAGATGTATGACGTATTGTATGATCATACTATAGAGTTGCAGGACAGAGTTAGAGATTGGGAGAGACTGGCAAATATACGCTAGACTTTTATAGAACAGAAGGATGAGAAGATTGATGATCTTGAGAACTGGCAAATGTACATAATGTAAATGACATAAAGTAAATGACACAAGACATTTTAAGTGGTTCGGAGACGGAACAACTCCTACTCCACTCTTTTACTTTAACAAGTAGGAATCCACTAATGGTTTTAGTCACTAAGACAAGGACGTTCTGCCCTCCTTAAGTCCAACAGATATGAGTTATTTTTAGTCCCTTAGACAAGGATCCTTTGACCCTCTTCAAGTCCAGCAGACTTGGAACTCCAGTTTACTGAGAACTCTTCAAAGCCAGCAGTCTTGGAACATTATAGACTAAGACCAGTAACCTTAGAATCTCTTGTACCCTTTGGTACTCAGCAAGTCCATCAGACTTGACTTTGTTTAGTCACTTAAGACAAGGGCGCTCCACCCTCTTTGGTGTGTTGATTGTTTGTTGGGTTGTGCTGCCAAAATGAACTTTGATCTCCTTCATCTTCAAGTACTTGGCAGCTGTTTGTGATCTTACTCTGGATGCTGCTGATGATGGTCGTTAAAGCTCTTCTTCTTATGGTACATAACAGATGTAGATGATCACTCTTGATGAACACTGGTTAACTTGTCCAGTTCAGTTCTTTATCTTTTTAGCTCTGAGTGTTCATTGCTTGATCATAGAGTTGCTCTTCTAGATTTGCCTTCAGCTCTGGTCACTCTTGATCTTGGCTTCTTGGTCATTTGACTCTTAGCTCATATGTCAGTCATTCGGCATACCTCTGGTGAAGCTTTAGGAGATGTGTTCTTTTTTTGTGTTCTTGCTCTTGTTCACTCCACTTTTCTTGATGTATTTTGCTATATATATAGATTTTGTAATCTTTTCTATTTAGAATCCTGCCATTGCTAGCTTCCTATTTCAATTCTTTTCATTGGAGTTTCTCTATCTGCAGACTTCTTTATTGTACTAGTGAATATTTTACTCGTTGAAGTCTGCTAGTGATGGCTAAGTCACCTTCCATTAACTGGTACCAAGATAGTGGAGTCATGTGTACTGACTTTTGCTGCAGTAAACATAGTTGTTTCAATCCCACTTAGATAAGTTCCCTATTTTGCTCATTTAACTAATTAGCCACTCATCTTGGGATACTAATCCTGCACGCTTTTGATATCTTCAATCCTTGCTGGCACCATCTTACTCTATGATCAACTTGCTTGTACCTTGTTGTTCCTGATCATATAGTGCTTGCTTCATAGTGTAGTCCGTTGCTTCTCATCGTAGAGTTAGCTGCTTGCTTGACAATGTGGCCTTATGATTATGCATGATATGCACTGCCTTGGAGTACATAGAGTGGCTGACTGCACTTGCATTACGCTTTGATGTGCTTCTTACTATTCTGCAGTTTGTGCCTCTTATGCTCTGTGATATTTCATTGAGCTTTACGTTTTCAGAGCATATATATCTGTTTGAGCTTTTGTTGTGGCTATCTTATCATAGAGGACTGCTCTATGTTCTTCAAGTGTTAGCCCTGCAGACTCTTTCTTACCATAGAGGCCTACTCTATGATCTTTAGGTGCAAGCTTCATTGTTGTAGAGGAATGCTCTGCGTTCTTGTCATAAAGGACTGCTCTATGATCTTCTGATGCTTTAGCGCTTTCATTGTAGAGGACTGCTCTACTTAATCTTCTATGATCTTCTGTTGCTTCGCTGAGACTGCCAGAGTACCTCTGTTATCTTTGGCTCAACTCTACGATCACTTGATCCGATGCTTTCCTACTCTACGACCTTGTCTTTGGTGTAAGTCGTAGAGTCTTGATAGATCGTAGAGTGTGTATTTGAGCTGCCCTGTGATCTCTGTTATGGCTTGATACTTCAGATGCACTCAGAGATCTTTGTTTGTCTGATAGTTCATGCTCAGCTTACTTAGAAGTCCTTATGAAGATTGTTATTTTAACTTTGAGTGCTCAGGCAGAGACTGCTCTACGTTGTTGTTCGATTGTAGTTTGTTCATGGGAGTCACAGAATGACAAACTGTATTGACTCTACGAACCCATTACATCTCAACGATCTTCTCTTTGCTCTTACTCTGCGGTGCTTGGCATATTCTACGATTTTGAGTGAACTCTTTGTTTCGCCAAGCCTTACTTTACGCTTGCCTTGCAAGTTCTGCGCTGTCATGCTCAACTCTACGTCTGCTCTTTGATCATACCAAAGTTACTCTACGGTGCCGAGATGAGACTGCATATGCCTGGCCCAGCTCTACGTTTCTAAGAATGCCTGCCAAGCCTTGACTCTGTGATTGCCTGGCCCAACTCTACGATGCCGAGAGAGCTTTGTGACTTGACCAAGCCTCACTCTACGTTTGCCCGACAGACTCTGCGTCCCTTTAAGCTGTCTGAACTCCAAGCTAGTTGCTTGCTCTATGATCCTTCATTGGATGCTTTATGTAGTACTCAACGATCAGTCTGGCCTTTGCTTATTACATTTGTCATTTCAGCTCATAAGATCAACCTAACAAGTTTAATCTTTTTCTATTCTAAGTCCTTGTACACCAAATTCATTTAAGGACTTTACAATACCTAATGTTACAAACATGCTTTGATAAAATAGATATTAATTCACCTTAGATCAACCTAACATATTTGATCTTTTCATTCTAAGTCCCTGCATATATGTATTTCATTAAGGACTTTACAAGGATTTAACAGTATGAATGTTCTTGTTATCCTCTTGTCATCAATCAAATCACATTTAATGAATAATGATAATCTTATGCAGACCTTTATAATATTCTCCCCCTATGATAATGGACTTAACGATCAGATGCAGATTTTCAACAGACCGAACCGGAGGCTGAAAGAATTTTGGTTCGATCTCATGGGAGGCAAGGACCCTGCATGTCCTGAGTCCAGCTTCGGAAATGGATGGGACTGATCTGGATGATCTCAAAAATTGGAGACAAAACATACGAATCTATTTGTATGTATTATTGTAAGGATTTGAATTTGTGTGTATGCATTAATGTAAGGTATTTAAATCTGTGTTTTGAGAAAGTCATATACCCTACAAGTTCAAGAAGACTAGTTAAGGTATGACCAGTGCTATCAAAAATTTTAGATGAAAGTGTAAAGTTTACAGACAAGTCATGGGGAAAATGTGATAGTAGTACAACTCTCTTAGTCTTCTTGTCCCACGTGTTACCTTTGGATATGTAGACATAGATTGCTGGGTATAAATAAGATACCATCGACCTTGTTAAATCTCTTGAAAAGTACTTGTAAAATTCTCTATCGAATTGAACCTTGTAAAACCACTTATTATTGCTGTTAAATTAAAATGTACAATTAGTTATTTTGCTTGTGCTGGTGTGATATTTTCGTACTTGAGTTTAACTAATTAATAAACTCATCTCTAAGGTACACTTAGTAGTGCAAACTTGTGTTTTTAAGGTACATTTAACAGTGTAGAACTATCACAAATTAATTAATGAGACAATTTCGCACTAATATTTGTAACTTGAGGGAGGGCTTTGACAATATCTAAATTCATAGATGACAGAAATGTCATAAATGAATAAATTGAGGGGACAAGTTTACATTTTAGTTGAATTGTTATGTATTTATTGTCTACTTATTTTTTTTATTTAATTCTCCTTAGTTCTCGTGTGTAAGGGAGTCTCAAATGCAAAAATAATAAAAAGTTTATGTTTTATTTCGAATAAAATAAAAAGTTTAGCATATAGAAAGGTCTAGCTTCAAAAAATAGATATTGAGTAAGCTTGACTTTCATATGTAATTAGTGACTCAATTATTATCTTTCTCCTTCTAGCAACAAGAAAATTTTCTTTAGATAACACAAAAGAGTACGTTACATAGATACCAAAACTCTAATAATTGTTCTATGCACACACACACACACACACACACAAACACACGTGATACTCTAATATTCTAACTACATATTTTTTCTAAAGTCGCATTAAATCCAATTGTCCTGTAATGTTCAAATATGTCTTTGTAGTTGCTTGAAAGATCAAGATAAGTCTCTCATATGTCTCTTCTATTTACCCTTTTGGGGAACCCTTGGTGGAAATAATTATAGAATGTTTGTTGCCAAATGCATGAACTGAAAAGAAAGGCGTAGACGGCATTTGCTCAAATAACCATACAGAAATCAAGATCCAAAAAATTCATCATAACTAACCAAATGGTATATTAATTTTTTTTTGATGGGCAAAATTAAAATTAAGAAAATGGGCTTAATTTAATTTTTTGGGATCAAATTGACCTATTTTAGAATTAAGAATTAGCATATTTTTTATATATTTTAAATCTTATGAAAATTGGATATGGTAGTAAATTTGACATAGTTTCTTATAGTTATAGTTTTTCTATCTATATTTACAAGAAAATAATATAAATTTTGATTACTAAAATGGTCAATTTAACTGAAAAAAGTCAAACAAAACCAGTTTTTTAAGAATGGAGAGAGTAGTATTTTTTCCCTTTTCGTTTTTAATATTTCTTATCCTGTGGAGAAATGGTTGTTTCCATGTCTTAATTTTGATCGATACCTTTGTTTTTGATTCTCATAAATCAAAAAATTAAGTATCTACGTTGTTGTTTCATGTGAGTTGGATTTTTTATGTTCACATATCAAAATTATCCCTTCAGAGAGAACCGAATAAGTACTGATGTGAACTAGTACTACTGTTATTTTCATGATATAAGATTTCTTTTTCTTTTCACTTTAAGTTATTTGTTAATATTTTATACCAATTATTACCCCTAGTTATGTTAAAATACATTAAACCTTTAAGTTTTTCTCATTTTAAAACTTAGATCCTAAATTTTTTAATTTTAAGATATTTAACCTCAATTTCCCTATAAATAAAACCTTTCGGCCACAAATGAATGTAGCAACTCATCAGAGTAAGGATATTTATGGATTTCACTTCAAAATATTTTTTAAAGCACATAAATTATAAACATGTGATTAATGAGTGAGAAAGTAAAAAAATCGAAGAAAACTAGGAGCTAATATAGACGATATATATCCTTACAATACTAAATTACCATTTTGAGTCGCATGATTTGTTCTATCAATAAATGCTACATTTGGTGGGCAAAAGGTTTTATTATAAAAATTCAGGGATATTGAAATCATAAAATTAAAATATAAAGATTTAAAGTGTATTTAAGCCCCGTAATTTTTTGGGAAAAAAATTGAAGGAAAGAAAGAAAAACGAGGAGACTAATAGGGTCTGCATAACGTAGAATGATGACAATCATTACAAGAAAAATAACTATTTTTGACGGAAAATTCCGTCGGAAATAAGCTTATTCCGTTAGAACTAGTTTATTTCCGATAGAATTTTTCGTCGAAAATTCGGTTGGAAACAACTGTGAAATAAATTCCGTCGGAAGTTTCGTCGGAATTAATAATTTTTGACGGAATTTTCGTCTTAAATTGTATAATTCCGACGAAATTAATGTCGACAAAATTTTCTATCGGGATTAATTAGGCCACGTGGCAGCCTCTACATAATTTGGGTGAACTTATTTTCGACGAAAATTCTTTCGGAAATAGCTTATTCCGTTGAAAATAACGAGTTTTTTTATGATAATTTTCTTTGTTTTTTTATTATCCAGGTTTTTAAACTACAAAATTGTACGTATTTTCATTCTCAGTACCAAAAATCAAAATATCATGTTTTCATTCCTAACACCACAAATATACATATATATGAAAACATTGATCATGTTTTCATTCCCAACACCACAAACAATAGTAAACACAACTAATTTACAATGAAAAGTAAAAGTGACACAACTGTTTTACAGTGATACTAAATATTTTAATAAAATATAATTTACAATGTAAAGTAAAAGTACAATTTACAATTTAAAATACAATTTACAACGTAAAGTAAAAGTACAATTTACAAAGTAAAGTAAAAGTACAATTTACAAACTAACTAAAGCTACAAATAACTACAACTAAACAAACTAAGTAAAACTAACTACGGTCGACATCGGGAATTTTTCCTACTCTTCACTCTTTATTTTTTTATTTATCTTTTAAGGGCGATTGTTTTTGGAAAAATCCAACATAAATGTTGACAGAATTTTAAAAGGTTGATTTTTATGAAGGGCTAATTAACTAGAGTCACCAGTTGGTAAACGTTTAAATAGTTGTACAAACTCATCCGGATTTTTAGATTTTTATAATTTCAGACGGTCCATTATGACTTCGAAGAATTGGTCTGCAACTAAGATTCATAGGAGAAGGTGTATGTACCTCCGACTTCCGTGAAAACACGGTTACCACTTTCTTAATGTTTTCCTTAAAATGCAAAGCTTTGAGAAATGAAGTGTGTGTTGTGCCTATAAGAGTTCTGCTATGGGAGAGAATCTAGGATAGTTAAGTCGTAAAATACAAGTAACTTTAGAGGTCGTCTCCTAAGATCAAATCGTGGAATCTGAGGTGTCGTCTCCTAGATTTAAGTCGAATCTTAAATAAATTAGGGGTCGTCTCCTAAGGTCAAGTCCTGAGAGGTGCGTTATTTTGAAAGCACCTTTGAACTTCTTTGAACCTATGCACAAAAGATTTGATTTGAAGGAAAAGTTCGTTTTAGCTTTCATTTGATAAAGCTTTTTGGGTTATGTTTTGGAAAAAATATTATTTTCAAACCCTTCGTCAAATAAGAATCGCGGTTTTCTATTACTTTCAATTTTAGCCTATAATTGATCTAATCACTTAGGTTGATTCAATTTTACAAGAACTTTGTCATTTCGTTCGAAAATTGTTTTCATGTTGAAAGATAAAACCAAGCATCAAAATAGGGTTGGAGCTACCCGTGGGCATATAAGCTATCTAAATAGTCCCAAACACCTTGTAACAATAACATCCACTATCACAAAACGTTATGTAGACACCCAAATTTTGCACTTCCTATACTGACCATGACAGGAGGGCAAATTCGTCCATTGGGCCGGCCTGCGAGAGAAAAGGATGGGCACCGGAACGAACACTCGACGTCACCGCAACGATTTGCAAATCAAAATCGACGTGACAGCAAGGCTATCCGAATTTGGCATTCCCGGAAGGTGTGGCACGCCTCCCAATGATTCCCGGACTGTAAAATACGAGCCTGTCAGCGAAAACCAGCGTCACGGCATGAAAATCGAGGCGTAGCACGAAAATCGAGAAAGTCAAGCCAGCCAGCCGCGGATTGATCTGCGGCCAAGTGAGTGCGCTAGCACGGAAACCAGGAAATCAGCACTATCAGCTGAGTGCGATGGGAGGTGGGCCAGCCAGCCTATTTCAGCTCATTTCTTCCTGCAGAAGAGGAGCAGCAGAAAATTTTGGGAGGAAGAAGAATTCAGCAAGTTGCCAAGCACGGAAATTGAGAGAAAATAGCTAGATTTTGCAACCAAATAGAAAGAAAAGAGAGAAAAAAAGAGAGGATTTCTACTCCTTTGATTTTGATTGTATCAAATATATTTCTTATCTTATTCAAGTATACAAGTTCATCTCCATTTGAGATCATTTTGCAAGGTAAAAATTCCTTTTGTTATAGCAATTTATATCATATTATTTGGTTAGATTAGATGTAGTTTTCATGATCTTTTTGAACAATCATGGATTAGGGATTATTAGTGAAGGTTCCATCGGAACAAAATTCTTCCTAATAACCCGAGGATATCCAATTGATGAAGTTTCTAGCTAGTTTATGGTGATTCATTGGGTGTAATTTATTTAGATTGTCATTTCCGGATGTTATGGTGTATTAGATAAATCCGGATTGGTTAGTTATGTAGTATTCATTTTGTGGGCATGTATTAATCTCGTGTGAGCCTAGGAAGGCGACCCCGTGGTCCAAGTCCGATGATGGACGTTTCAATGTATGTGATAGATTCAAGATGCTCGTTTGTAACATGTAACCGTCGGGCCTTAAAACGACGCTAAGGCGAGAATCGGGTTAAGGCCCTGTATTAGTGGAATATGTGATTGTTGGCGTTCGAGGTATTTTGATGGCTTACATGCCCATGAATAGTCCCCTACGCGTTTTGATGTTTAAACTTGATTTGTAACATCAAACAAAAGATTTCAAAAAACCAAAACAATAAAGATTTTTCTAAAATCAATCAAAATAGGATATTAACATCACGAGGCTAAAAATTAAAAGTGTTAATGGAAGTCGATTCCTATTTTACGAGAAAGCTGAAAAGAAATTATTTTCAAATGTCACGAAAAATGGTTTTATAAAAGGAAATAAACGTTTTATTAAACCTTGATACATAGGGTGAAAGAGATCTTAGAAATTGCTCATCATTTATGAAAGCAACGTATAAATCTCGATTCCTATTTTGGCTAAGGTTTAGCAAATTCATGTTTTGCCAAAACAACACCTAATAAAAATCTCATAGTTTTGATAAGTAAAATCGAACCTTTCTCACCAACAAAGGAGCTCTCTCGTACAAGCGGAATCGACGTTCTAAAGCATTCTCAAAATAAAACACATCTCTTTCAGAAAACACCAAAAAGAAATCTTTTTTATATAAAACTCATCACAACATTCCCATAGGCACACACACACACACGCACACATATACACATTTTATAAATTAAAGGATAGGAAAACATCGAGATTGCGGTAACCGTGTTTCACGGAAGTCGGGGGGTGCCTAACACCTTCCCCTCGCTTAAGCAAGCCCCCGAACTCTATGAATCTCGGTTCGCAGACCAATTAATTCGGAGTCACATATGAGCCAGCAATTTATAAAAAAAAACGAAAACTCGAATGAGTTGGTACATCCATTTCAAATATACCAACTGGCGACTCTGGTTAATTGGCTCATCATAAAAAGCGGTCTTTCAAAACCCCGTCGACATTCAAGCCGACCCTTTTCCCCAAAATCACCTAATCAAAAGGCCAAAATCGGAAAAGGACAAACAATCGCATCAGAGGCGAGAAACCCGGTGTCGACACGTTAAATCTGATCTTTTGAGGGATAGACCCTTGATATCGTTTTAAGCCCCTAATTTATATTTACAAAGATCAAATAACAAATATTACAACTGTCAACTATGTCCATCATAAAAATTTCATCAATATCCAAATAACATGACGTTTAAGGGCCTTGACTTCATTCCTAGGCTCACATGATTCGACATCACAACAAACAATACACTAAGATTTAAAATCGAAAGTTAAGATCTAGGAAAGGGCTCCCGTAGACCCTAACCCATAGATCGAACAAACAAAACCAACATCACGAGGGACTATTACGTATTAACAAAATCTAGCGAAAAGACATAGGATCAAGGAAATGAAATCCATAGATATAAGATCCCATTGATCTAGACAATAACATAATCAGAATCTAATCGACAATATATCCCAGATTAGCTATCAAGATATTCTATTCACGAGAATTCTTCGCTGACCAAAAGGTGGGATCCTCTCACCACTAGATATAAATCTAGGATATGTGGGTGACCTATAAATCAATATAACACAACTTCTAAACAAAGTAATTGGTAAAAAGGAATCAAATCCAAGTCAAAATTGATAAATCACCACAAGGATATCATCAGATAGTTAGGAGGAAATTGCATTCATGAGAAATCCTCTCTAACCATCCATAATCCCACAACTAGGATCCAAACACCCTAGATATGATCTAGGATGCTAAGAGAGCCTCAAATGAGAAATTAATTAAACAACAAACAAAGCCCAAGCATAACAATTTACAAAATAAACAAGATCTAGGCTAGATCTATGCTAAATTTACATAAATGTGGAATCTTTCACCTTGGGAGTGCTAGATTTCTCCTCCTTGAGCTTGAATTTTGAAGGCTTGACTCAAAATTGATGAAAAAAAAAACTAGATCTAGGTGGGAATTAGAGAGTTTTTTCACTTCCTTTCTCTATTTCTCTTTCTAGATAACACTTATTCTCTCTCTAAAATGCTTTTTCCTCCTTCAAAAATCAGTAAAAATTGTCTTATATAGGCACCTAGCATGGCTACAGGTCCTACTGTGGTTGGCTAGGGTAGGGCCCACTTGGTCAGGTTTTTATGTCAAGAAGTCAGTTTTTCTCCTGCATACTTAAATATCCATAACTTTCAAATCGGGAAGAGTTAGGAAACGTGCCATACCATTTTGGAAAACTCTTTCTGAGAGCTATGCAATGGTGCCAAGTTTGATCAATTCTGGATTTCGAAAGATAGAGAAAAGGGCAAAAAATCATCCTTCTACAGATGCCAACTAGTCGTTCGTCTTGCTCTGCGTAGTCGGTTGTTTAGAGGCCTTTGTGGGAGCTTTAAATACTTGCTTTTGGCCTTGTAATCTTTACTTGGACACCTTGGCCTTAGGGTAAAATGACATTTTTTTCCTTTTTCCATTATTAGAGAAAAGATACATAAATTTTGGGTGTTTACAAATGCCCCTCTTTGTCATGTTTATGCAATGCAATGGAATGAGCATGACAAAAATATAAACACCCGATGCATGACAAGATTTATTGAGGATGCAAGACAATGTATAATGATGTAATGATGTAAATTAGTTATAAAATGATACAATGATGCAAATCTTGAACCTTATCATTATATCATCGCATGTGTCACTTTTATAGAGATAATCGTCATTGTATCGTCTTCGGGATCGTCGTTAGGATAATTGTATCGTCACTGGTTATCATTGTCAGGACAATCGTACCATTAATTGTATCGTCACCAGGGTAATCGTATCGTTAATTGTATCATCATCGGTTATCGTCGCCGGTGGAATCATATCGTCAATCGTATCATCACTGATTATCGTCGTCGATTGAATCATGTCGTCAATCGTATCATCACCGATTATCATCATCGATGGAATCATATTGTTAATCACATCATCATCGGTTATTGTCATTGATGGAATCATATCGTTAATTGCATCATCACCGGTTATGATCGCCGGTGGAATCGTATCGTTAATCGCATCATCACCGGTTATCGTCTCTGATGGAATCGTATCGTCAATCATATCATCACCGGTTATCGTCGCCAGTGGAATCGTATCATTAATCGTATCATCACAGGTTCTCGTCAATCATATCATCACCGGTTATCGTCACTGGTGGAATCGTATCATCACCGATTATCGTCTCTAGTGGAACTGTATCGTTAATCGTATCATCATCGGTTATCATTGTCAATGGAATCGTATCATCAATCGTATCATCACCGATTATCCTCGTCGGTGAAATCGTCAATTGTATCATCATTGGTTATCATCACTGGTGGAATCGTATCATCCCCTGTTATCATCACTAATGGAATTATATCATCGATCGTATCATTTCCGGTTATTATCGCCGGTGAAATCATATCGTCAATCGTATCATCACCAGTTATCGTTGCCGGTGTAATCGTATCGTCAATCATATCATCACCGGTTATCGTCGTCGGTGGAATCGTATCCTCAATCGTTAAAGGACACCACTATTTATTCGCCTACTTATCTATTTTTCAATGTTTTTGACCCGTTTTCAATCGTTTTTCTTGCTTTTAAGCCTCACCACCCCTCATTCCCAGATTTCAGCTTCTCGAAACGCCTTTCTCGATAAAAAAAGGATTTATGATTCAAAAATGCATTTTTCTTTGCAAGAACACCTATTTGGACTTAAAAGGACATGTTTTAAATTTGAGCGAATGGGTGGGGTGGGACCCACCTGGTTTGGCCGCAAGTACACCTGCGGCTGACTAGGTGGGTTTAAACCCCACGACCCCTCTTTTTATCTTACTTTTTTGGGCTCATGGACTTTTCTTTTTGTATTCTCTTAGATTATCTCATATATTCTCGCTCATTTTGCTCCATAGAGCTTAAATCTGCCAAATATGACTCCGTACATTCGGTCATCACATCACGGGTAACGTATGCATGTCTCATTTTGTTGTTTTTATTTTCGTTTCGTTACATTATGGCAACTAGTTAGTTTAAACATAAAATGTTCAAAATGTATTCTTAAATGTCATGATAAAAATATTCCGATTCGATGCATGTACGTAACATATTATGGTGAACATTTATAGGTAAAAATTTTCAAAATTGGAGAACATTTTTTGTCACCTATTTCAAATCAAGAGTTGTATTTTTACCATCGAAAACTATTTATATGCTCATTTCCATACTTTTTGATATTTTTGTGGCTTTTATATGTGTTGGGTTGATTGTTTAGTAGACACATTTTGATAAGCTATAAATTGTGTAATTTCTTTCATTTTGTGGCTTAGGTATTTGAAAAAATAATGCAAATGTAAGATGATATGCATAGGGAAAGTCTATTTTATAAGGGAGACTATGGAGAAATATTTTTCGTGAATCTTACCACTAAATGCACATGAATGTATGTGTGATATCTAAACAAATGCAATGACCTAAACTATTATATGGCATGACTTAAATTCTTATTTTAGGGAGTCAACTTATTCATGATGAATTTGATCTTTTGAGATGATCTATCCTTTGATTTTGATGCACTTTTGTTTGTTTCTCATGCCTATTTATAAACTCTACTTTGATAAAGTTAACGTAATCATTAATCGAATAAAGTGTAAAAGAAACGTACCTTATCAAAATTCTTATCCACGGTTATATATAGATCCTCATGTGCCAAGTAGTTCCACAGTCCATCGGGCTTTCTCAGGCGTGCGTCCTCGTAGGTTGGCTTCATCGGTCCCATTTCCTCATTTAACGCGCCATCCTCACTACTTAGCTCAGTCTTGCATTCACCCGATTCACGTGGATCTAGATGAGGATGCTGATGGAGCTACTGGGATACTCGATCTTGATGATACAATTCCTTCTACCCAGGGTCGTACATTGCTTAGGATCCGTGTCGAGACGCCGAACTTGTTAGGGGCAAACTTGAGTCATCATCCTTCGACATATTTACATGCTAATGAGGTATAGGGAACCCTAACTTGACGTTTAGGTCATTCATAGTGATAGCCTCCTTATTCCCTTTTTATGTAATAGGTTTCCGAGTTTACCTAGCCTAGGGTAATTGGTTTAGCGTTTACAGCCTTTACCACTCTCTCTATTCGGATTATCGCGAGAGGGTGGACTCTTGGAGATTCTAGCAGTTCTTTACTTTTTTTCCTCGTCGATCTCCATGGGGTTACCTTATAGCCTTATCAAAAAGATGGGTTCACCAGAGTTAGTCTCTTCATATTCTAGATTGCGTGGTGATGATGATGCCTATGGATTGGCGTTATATCATTGGCATTCAGTTTACTAGTCGCCACATGGCCTTGGAGTCTGACATTTCTCCCACCACTATTCGATCTTTACTGGGATTTACTTCTCGAGATAGGGTCTTTAAGAGTCGGAGTATTCGTTCAGGTGCATTAGCAGTTGATGCGATAAAGGGGGCTTTATTTAAGCCATTTCCTGCCGACATTAGGGTGCGCGATTATCTCCCGCGGCGCCTATTCTTGATTATCTTGAGGGGTTATTTTCTAGGGAATAACTTATCCATTAGCATCATTGGAGCTTTGTGGGATGTAGGTAGGATTGGAGATTACAATTGGGGCTCTTTTACTTTTGCATACTTCCTTCACGGCATGCGCCTACGTTATGAGGGTCTGACTGATACTTCGCTTGGCTTCTACCTATTCCTTCTAGTAGGTTTTTCTCACCTCATCTCTACTTTCTTTTTTGTCTTCTTTTTGTCATTTTTATTGATGTAGTCGCAGTTTATATTTTAGTTTTGGGCCTATGAGCGGCTCCCATGTCTGCAGCCTATCACCACATTAGGCCTAGATACCGATCCCCATGGGCGCCGATGGCATCAGAGTACTTTGGTAGAGGTATCGATTTCTGATAGTTTTGCCCACTGTCGTCTTTTGTTGGAGTTAATTTCGGCTTTTGACATGACTTGGGTCCCATACACTGTCGAGTACTTGACCGAGGGGTTTGATGGTTGTTTTCTCGTTGGGCCAGAGTTCGCCTTGTCAACCCGTCAGGTTTCTTTACTGACTTATGGAGGCTGGGAGTTGTATCTCGGGGATAGGGATTTTTATCTGCCATCTCGGAGATCTTAGCCCATGGATGCTCAGATTTCAGAGATCCCTGTGGAGGGTAAGGATGGTTTTTGCTTGTCTAATGGGCCTAGCACTTCAGATGCCTTCTTTATATGGTAGAGGCCCCGCACTATAGGCACGAAGACTCGGGCTATCCATTTCCTGGGTGATATTATACCTGGTTTCGTGATGATGACGGATAGAATGACTTGTGTTCAGGAGCTGACTCACTCTGACTAGATTGCCTCGTTGATCCGTCAGGTGGCTCAGATGTCCTTCTTTATTTGCCAACTGGGTAGAGACCGTGTAGAGGCCTATGCATGCATATAATCCTGATGGATTCAACTCCGGTTCGACTTCTGGTCCTGATACGACCGATGTTCATGGGGCAAGCCCTTCAATGTTTTATTGCTCGAATCTAAACTTCGATGTAGGGGTTCCGAGTCAGGAGGATCTAGAGAGGGTGGACCACTTTGATAACCCTTCCGTCTTCATAGATGAGCTGGATTTTACGGATTAGATTGTATCTTATATCTAGTTTATTGGGCGTCTGTGCTCTTTTCTTATGTATTTTACTTAGATTTTCACATTTATGTATGTACAAAGATTATGTATGGATCAATATGTTTTATGCATGGATTTATCCTATTGATCGTTACCATCATGCATGCCTATTTATTTTTATTGTCGTGATGTATGTTTAATATATATGTTGGATAGAAATGACCCCTGCTTAGTCTTGTGTTGATACTGTTTTACAGATGTCATCATCAGTAGTTATCCAACTGGACTAGACCTGTAATAACCCAAGGATTTTGATATATTAAAATACAAAATTTTACGTATGAATTTTTTTTCTATATAATAATTTTTTTATTATATATTAAAGCAAGTATGAGAATGTGTGCAAGGAAAGGAATGTGAATATGTAATATGTATATATATTTATTTCATATATGGTTTCAAGTAAATTTATTATTAAAGAAATAGTTGATAATTATAAGTTATATATTCTGTTAATAAATTAATTTTTACACTAAAGATATATGATTATTTACAAAAATATGATTCCTATATTATTTAAATAATAAATGTATATTTTTAAAAGTGATTATTATTATTACTATGATTATTTCTTTATGATATGAATTTGTAAGATTAGTCAATTTATTTTAAATTGACTAAGTATGGTAAATGTGGTAAAGTGACAGTACGGATCAAAACCCTAATTTGATTTATGGTTATGGATTTTAATTTTAAATATAATTATTGATATAATTATATTTAAAATGAATGTATGTGTATTATGGATAATAAGAATTTATTTTCTTAAGGAAATTCGAATACTAAATATAAATATTGATTATATTTGAATATATGTATGTACAATATGTGATTCAATGAGTATAATAATTATTTATTAATGATGATAAATATGTTATGACTTATGTGAAAAATATATGTGATTAATTATTAGTTAAAAATAGGGCCCACTAATAGTTATTTAAATTAGTGGACTAACCTAAAAATACTAATATTAAACAATTGGTAAGATAGTTAATTATATATTTCATTAAAGTGAATAAAGTAAGTGAATAAATGTTGTACATTAATTAATATGGGTATTGATTAATGAGAATTATGTGCTATATGTATAATTTACTTTAATAGTCCAATTAGTAAGGAATACTAATGGACTAGCCTAATTAATTTACTAACCAAGCCCACTCATTTAATTAATCATGGACTTGGATAATTAATGTGTGGATTAATTAAATTAGTCTAAAATTTAATAAACTAGTAGCCCAAATGTGGAATAATAATATTAGAAAACTAGTGGCCCAAACTTATTAAAAGTGAGCCCAAAAGGAGTTTAATTAAAGTCCAATTGTTACCCCAATTGGGGAATACTCCTAACAACTTAATTAATATAATAAAGCAATAAAAGAAAAAGAAAAAATGAAACAAAAATGAAGGGGCCAGCCTCCCATTGGGTCCCACATGGGTAAGGTGTTGATTTCTTGGGAGCTTGCTTGTATGGATGGGAAAAAGGAAATACAAATACTAATTATGACACATCACCCACTTGTCAATAATTGTGTAAGAAGTATACTTGCTAATAATGATGAAATATATAGATATAACTTATATATCTATAGTTTTCTAAGTAATTATCCTTTGGTTAATCTTGTTCATTTCATTTGGTAAGTTTGGAGAGAGAGAGAAAATAGAAATTAAAAAGCCACTTCTTTCTCTTTCATCTACTCTTCTTTCCAAAACAAAATAAGAAGAGATAGAGGGAAAGGCCCAAGGCAAGAGAGGCAGATAATTTGATCTCCTATGCATTCCAAGTGTGATAGCTACCTTGGATAATAAAAAGAAGCTCACAAGAAAAGGTATAATCTAAACTAGTTTATATAAATTTATTTTGTGTTACTTTGAAAGCAAAAAGGGGAAGTATATATTTTTAAATCGTATGATAGTAGATCTATATGTTAGATGATGTTTTATGCTTAGTTGTGCTCAACTTTTGTATTGATATGCTTGCATGGTTAAGAAAAGAAAAGGAAAACTAGTTGGTTTCAAAATAAGTTAGAAAACCCTAACTTTTTACTAATTTGTAAACTTATAACTTGAGATTTATAATTTTGTTTTATGATCCGTCAAAGAGGAGTGCTCGATATATAAGTTAAATACTAAACCCAAAGTTAAATACTAAACCCAAGTGGTATCACTCAAAAACAATGTGTCTACAAGTAGTGATATCAGTTTTAGTCGAAATAGTCCGGGTAGTAAACAAAAAGGATATAGAGGCTACTGACTGTTGACTGTCAGGGGCAGTTTTGTCAACTTTTTTTGCTCTAAGAATTCTAAAAAAATATAGAGTAATAATATGGGAAGTTATGTGAGTACTGTAAAGATTTGAGAATTTTTGACCATGGAGAATGAAAGTTATGGATTTTATGGTGAAGGACTACTTTCAAAAGTATACTTGAATAACTCTTTATGGTTAACTCCAAAACTTATGAAATAATTACTGGGAGTATATATATGTAACAGGAGCATACCCTGTAAATTTCATAATTTGCTAACAAAGTTTTCAATTTATGAAAAATGTTTCAAGATTTGGCTATTTTAGACTATTTAAATATAGTAAATAGATTTTAAAAATTATGGAAAAAATATATTTTCGTAAGGGGACTATATATAGTTTATTTCAGAAAAGAAATAATTTTGAAGTTGTTTTTCTATTTTTCATATAAATGATGATATATGGATAAATGAATTTAATTAATTATGTGATGTTGAAAATTTAAAAAATAGGTTTTTATGGATTGAAAACCCTATATAGGGTATATGCAGATTTTTGAAGGATATTTTATTCAATGCTGATGAGATATTATGGTTGTGGTATTTTAAGATGATTAAATGAATAAATTAGTAAAGTGTAAACAATTAAAATAAATTGTGTATTGGTTTAATACATGACTAAAATGTTATTAATGTAGACACCCAAATTTTGCGTTTCCTATACTAACCTTGGCAGGTGGGGCAAAATCGTCAATTAACCCAGCCTACGAGACGGAAGGTGGACATAAGTGCGAACACTCAAAACCACCACGACGACTTGTGATCAAGGTTGACACGACGACGGGCGAAGCAAACACCCATGAATGATGTGGCACTTTTTCCAGCGGTTCCCGGACTACAAAATGCAAGCCTTTCAGCAAAAACCGATGATCCGACACGAGAATCGAGGTGCGGTTCAGAAAATGAGAAAATCAGCCCACCCAGCCGCGGATTGATCTGCGGCCAAACGATTAAAATAATGGTAGTGCGCGAGACGACTGAAGTGCGCGGCGGGCGCGGGGAAACCGAGGCCAGCCGCAGATTGATCTGCGGCCAGCCGCAGATCAATCTGCGGCTGCCTAGGGCAGCCCCTTATCAGGCCATTTTGCATACAGAAACAAAAAAAAAAAAGAGAAGAAGGCAGCGGCGGCAGCAGCTGGAAAGGAAGGAGAAAACAGCAAGAAAATGAGAGAAATTAAGAGAGAAAAGAGTAAGAAATAGTGAGAAATTGTACCCATTTTGTGAGATTACATATCATATATTTCTACTCTATTCAATACACAAATTCATATATATTGTGGGGATTATTTGCAAGGTGAAAAATCCTTGGTTTTAGCATTTTGTTTTACCATTTTTGTTAAGCTTTTGTCATCCGAATTATATTAAATGTAGTTGTTCTTGTATATTATTGTGAATCCTTGGATTGAAGGCTATTAGTGAGGGTTCCAAATGGAACGAAATTCCTCCTAATGGCCCGATGATATCCATTTGGTGAATTTTTAGCTCGTTGTAATGATGTATTGTGCATAGATTGTTTAGATTGCTATTTTTAGGATCTTGTGGGTGTGTAGCGATTTTGGATGTGAGCCTAGGAGCGCGACCCCGTGGTCCAAATCCGATGATGGACATCTATTGATATATGTAATAAATTCGGTGTATCTTTCATTGTAAATATGTAATCGTCGGGCCTTAAAACGACACCAAGGCGAGAATCGTGTTTAAGGCCCCGAAATAGTGAAACTTGTGATCGTAGGGGTTTGGGGTTATTTTGATGGCTTACATGCCCATGAATAGCCCCAATGCATTTTAATGCTTGATTTGATTTATGAGACGAAATTGATTTCAAAGCTAAAAGATTAAGATTTTCGTAAAAATCAATCAAACTAGGTTATTAGAATCACGAGGCTAAAATTTGGGAATGCTAATGAAACGTCGATTCCTATTTAACGAGAAAGCTAAAGAAAAAAATCGTTTTCAAACATCACAAAAAATGGTTTTATAAAATAAGAAATGTTTTATTAAATCTTTGTGCATAGGGTGAAAGAGATCCTAGAAGTTGCCCATCATTCTATTTACGAAAGCAACGTATAGATCTCGATTCCTATTTTGACGAAGGTTTAAAACTCTTGTTTTGCCAAAACGACACTTAATGAAAACCTTGCAGTTTTGACAATTAAAATCAAACCTTTCTAATAAAGAATAAAGCTTTCTTGTATAAACCGAAGGATATTCTAAGGCATTATCAAAAGAAAACACGACTTTCCCTAAAAATCCAAATGATTCTTTCATACAAAGTCACCACAACATTCACATAGGCACACCCACACACACGCGCGCATGCACATACATTTCATGAATTAAAGGATAGGAAAGCATCCAGATTGCGGTAACCGTGTTTCACGGAAGTCGGGGGGTGCCTAACACCTTCCCCTCGCTTAAGCAAGCCCCCGAACTCTATGAATCTCGGTTCGCAGACCAATTATTTCGGAGTCACATATGAGCCAGCGATTTACGAAAATGAAGCTCGGATGAGTTGGTACATCCATTTCAAATATACCAACTGGCGACTCTAGTTAATTGGCTCATCATAAAAAACGATCTTTCCAAAACCCCGTCGACATCAATGCCGACCTTTTTCCCCAAAATCATCAATCAAAAGGCAAGAAATCGGAAGAGGCGAAAAACCGGCGTCGACAATTAAGATATTAATAATATTAAATAAAAGTTTAAAAGAGGAGTTAAGTTATTGATTGGACATTCAATAGACTATATTGAATAGTACGATGAATTGAAAATTCAATACGTTAAAAATGAAAAACAGTTTAAATCCAGTGAATCTAGGTTGCTGGATAGATTCGCTGGATTGGAAAAATAGTTGGCTGGATTGAATAGTTTGAATCCAGTGTGCTGGATTGTAATCTAGGTTAGATTCCAGTTTGTTAGATTGGAATCCAATTTGCTGGATTGTCATCTAGTTTGCTGGATTTGGAATCCAGTTTGCTGGATTGGGTATTTAACCTACGGTATCGTAAAGAAAAGACTTATATAATGAAAGACTTAATGTTAATTCATAAGGTATATGATAAAGTAGTCGTACAGTCGTACTATTTAATAGTTAATGTATAGTATCTGGGCTAAAAAATTCCTTAAGCGAGCGGAGGTATATACGAACTACTAACCGATCTAATTCACTGTAAAAATAGTGTAGACGAGACGGAAACTAGTTTGTTAGTTGTTTGTGGGAAACTACTCAGCATACTATATTGAACACTGTTAAAGACTCGATGTGTACTAGTTTTAGAATTATGAAGGTGTATTGTGTTAAGGTGTTATCTAATATTTGATTATGTGGTTAAATGTTAGATAATTTACTTATTAAGAAGTGATATTATAAGGTATAATATAATTTGTTGATTGATAGATCAATCTTATAAATGATAGGTCTTTCAAACGAAGTCATATTAAATTACGTAGCAGTAGTCAACGACCAAGGGAAGTTTCTAAGTTACACAACTTCGTACATTGTGCAAGTTCCTAATTATTGTTATGATTCTTATATATACAAAATTGTTCTGTTCTTTAGGAAAGTATCCTATCCTTTTCATTTACTTTATGAAATGGATTCAGGTTTATGCAAGCTTTTAACTTAATCTATTATTGAGCAACTATTCTATCTTTTCATTTACATTATGAACTGGATCCGTATGTTGTGCAAGTATCTGAACTCTTTCTTTACTGTGTAAGTATCTAAACCTTATGCGCTATTTTTAATTCATGCAATAGGTATATATTGTGCAACTATAGTACCTTTGCATTTACTTTATGCATGGTTTCTATTATACAAGTATTCAAATCTTAATGTTATTTAGCTAAACAAGTAATCTTACATTATTAAATTCTCTTCCATTCATTTATGGTCATAAGTATCTCATTATTGATTTGCTATGATTCATATTTAAACTCTGTATTCTAAGTCTAATTATGCAAGTGTCCCCATTTGTGTAAATTACTGTACAAAATCAATTACCCTTGAACTCGAACTACTTTGATATGACATGGTTTGATACATACTATTATATTTCGGTATGTATGCATGGTTTAAAGGTTGTCTAAGCTATTTGTACCAGCTAGACACAGTTTAAAAAGTATTTGTTAAATATTATTGATATGGTTAAGCTATCCAAACTGAGTATGAACAACCCGAAATGGGAAATTTTTTTTATGCGCCTAAGGCGGTGATGATGAACTATGTGCCAAAGGCGGTGATGATGAACGTAAATGTCGTTCTAGTATGTAGTGTTGATCAATACAAGGCACAACGGGACTGATCATCCTCCGTGTCTGTAAGACCAGACGGTTTATAGATGAATTTCTGTTTAAACCTTTTCAAAAATGAAAAATGATAGTTCATGGTCTGTTGACCACTCAGTATTCAAAAGTCACTCTATTGTTTCAAAAATCTTAAAATAATTTGATATGTTGTTAAGAATGGTTTCAAATGACTCCACCACTATTGATTCGTGGTAGAGTAGTCCTTGAAGAAAACATTTACTTCTTCAGCGCATTATTATAATTTTTATTACTTGCTGAGCAATTGAATGCTCATTCTTGCTTTGACTTAAATGTTTTCATTTAGGCGTGAATGTTCAGAAGACTCTGGCAAAGACAAGGGCAAATGAAAGCTCCAGGAATAGGTTTTAAGGTGTTATCTGTAATAATTAGTCATTTGTATTATGATCATATATATTATGTACCATGTAAAGAATGTAATTAAAGGTTGTCATACTTGGGGAATAGACAACTCTAATATAAATATTAAGTTTGTAATATATTAAACAGCTCAAAGAAATGGTATCGTGATGCACCAAATACGAGTTTCAAGTACTTGGATTTGGGGGCGCCACAAGACCTCAACTAGATGCATAACTTTTAGGTTATGGAGATGGCTCAATGATCTGCCTGTTTCGGATCATGTCTCAGTGGAGAGGCCATTGGGCCAATCCTTATTCTATCTATTGTTTCAGGTCCTCAATAGGTTTATTGAGGGGATATTATCTTATTGGATCCTGGATCGTCATGTTTTTCGGTTTGGGATGCAGGAGCTTACTCCCACCCTGGAGGAGTACGCTCGGATCACTAACTTATCTCTTTTCGGCCCTTATGCCTTGGTGTTAGTCACTCATATGCAGTGGCAGTTCCTCATAGTGACTGGATTGATGTGGGCAGCTTTGTTGTCTGAGGTGACTAGTGGACATATAATGCCTTTAGATTTTTTGATTGCTCGGTTCGACTTGTCAGGGAGCTATGCTGCTTTTAGAGACGACTTTGGAGCCTCAGAGGAGAGATGGTGGTCTGCGCGGGTAGATGTGCTTATGATGTGAATCCTTTCATTCTTATACATGCCTATATATATGGACCATATGGATATTAGTGTGGTGATGGTTGTCCGAGCTTTACATGAGGATGTTAGGTTTGTATATTACACAAACATGCAATCAAATTACATAAATAGGGCGAAAGCGTGATAAAACGGATTTTAAAATTTTCATACAAACCATCACCATGATCTATCCTTGTGTTCAATTATCAATTAAACGAAAGAGAAAGAGAATAAGAATTATACCCTCGTAGATCAAAGCTTCCTCGGGTACAAGTTCAACTCCTAGTCCTTCGTGTTCTCCTTGAATTCCATCAATGAGATTCCTTCCTTTGATAACGTTAGCCACCTAAGTGTTTGGCCTCTAGAGGTGATCCACCAAGGAAGAATAGGTATTCAAGAAGTTGGGTATTGACAAAACCCTAGTTTCTATCTCTATAGAAATTACAAGTACTCTCCACAATCTAATACAAGAGTGTGTAACCCTAATCTATGATAAGACTCCTCTTATTTATAGATGTAAGAATAACCCTTCCCTAAACAATTTAGGATTAGGGTTTCTATTATAATTAAACTCCTTTAATTAATTATGCTCCTAATCCAATTAGAAATTCATGGGAGAGTACTTCTATTAATTAATTCCCAATCCCTATTAGGAATTAAATAATAGTAATAGTGATAATAATAATAAGACTCCTCTTATTAATTTATATTTAATATTTTCAAAATATTAAATAATAAATATTAAGTTATTTAATTTATTCTATCTCCATAGATTAAATTAAATATACTTAACTTATTATTACAATTATGCCATTTACTTCTTAAATAAATATTTTCCTTTTGCGGTGTGACCCTTTAGATTCTCCATATTAAACCGGTTTTGAATAAATTAATTAGAATAATTCTAATCTTATTTAAATAAATAAATTAAACTATTTAATTTATTTAAATAAATAATATTTATTATACAATAAGGGTAAGCCCCTTAGCGATCAACGACTTTCCAGATAATATAGATTTCAACATTAATCACAAAAGAACCTTTTAGTGAATAGTTACTGTACAATTCAATCCTTCTACCATACACTGTCCCAATTAAATATAAGACATGGATTTACTGTCAAGTCTTATTTTATTTAATTATATGTATTTCGATTCCCAAATGCACAACTCTAATTAATGCAAATTAGAAACTCCTTTCTAATTTCATTCTGCCTTGGCCAAGGACTACTGAGTTGTCATTTATCGAATCACATAGGACATTTCTCATCTTTTACTAGACGTGGTAGATTCTTTGTTGATCATTCACCTATCTCCATGCACAACTTATTATACCTAATCATACCCTTTGATATACCCTAAAGGTCTTAAGGGACATGTAAAAGTATAACTCATCATACACAAGATACTATGATGATTTCAAGTCCAAGGATCACTTGTACTACTATCACTAGAGGAATTCCTATTGACAGGCGAGTAAAACTCCATTAGGTATTCTTTAGCGAGCCACGTTCAGTGAACTTATTCTCCAATAATCACCTACATACTTGCTTTAGTGTCTCCACATAAATGATTATGAGATCAATCATCCTCTTCCTAAGAGTAAGCAACATATGTACTAATCTATCCGGATTCACTAATCCCCTTTTTAGTAATCCAACGATTAGGAACAATTTTAGTTTGTGAGTTATCTAGAATTTAGATCTCATTAGCATGATCACCATCATGATTCGAAAAGCATTGCTCAAAACTATGGGTTTATCACATTTAATATATAACAGTAACATGTAGATAATATAAAATGCCTTTTAAGAAAATCAATTCTTTTATTAATAAATGAATAAAATTCTAAAGTATATGCTACATCATATCAAATATGATTGGCTTGTGTGCATACTACTTTCAGAGGATACCTATATATCAGCCTCTTATTGTCATCCTTTCAAAGTTCGGGAGTTTCGAAGGAGCTCGGTCTTGTTGTATATATGGTTTATGTTATGTTTGTATATAGTGCGAACATGCAATCAAATTACATAAGTAGTGCGGAAGCGCGATAAAAATGAATTTTAAAATTTTCTTACAAACCATCACCATGATCATCCATGTGCTCAATTATCAATTAAACGAAAGAGATAAAGTATGAGAATCATACCCTTGTAGAACCATGCTTCCATAGGTAAGAGTTCACCTCCAAATCCTTCGCGTTCTTCTCGAATTCCACCGATGAGATTCCTTCCTTTGATCAACGTTAGCTACCCAAGTGTTTGGCCTCTAGAGGTGATCCACCAAGGAAGAATATGTATTCAAGAAGTTGGGTGTTGGCATAACCCTAATTTCTATCTCTATAGAAATTGTAAGTACTCTCTCTCTCCAATTCTTATGGAAGAGTGTGTAACTGTCTAACCCTAAATCATGATAAGACTCCTCTTATTTATAGATATAGAGAACCCTCCTAAACTCTTTCAGATTAGGGTTTTTATTTTAATTAAACTCCTTTAATTAATTGAACTCCTAATCCAATTAGGAATTCATGAGAGAGTACTTCTATTAATTATTTCACAATCCCAATTAGGAATTAAATAATAGTATTGGTAATAATAATAATAAGACTCCTCTTATTAATTTATATTTAATATTTCCAAAATATTAAATAATAAATATTAAACTATTTAATTTATTCTATCCCATAGATTAAATTAAATACACTTAACTTATTATTACGATTATGCCATTTACTTCTTAAATAAATATTTTTCTCTTGCGGTGTGACCTTTTAGGTTCTCCATATTAAACCGGTTGTGAATAAATCAATTAGAACAATTCTAATCTTATTTAAATAAATAAATTAAACTATTTAATTTATTTAAATAAATAATATTTATTCTACAATAAGGGTAAGCCCCCTTAGCGATCAACGACTTTTCAGATAATATAGATTTCAACATTAATCACAAAAGAACCTTTAAGTGAATTGTTACCGTACAATTCAATCCTTCTACTATATAATGTCCCAATTAAATATAAGACATGAAATTACTGTCAAGTCTTATTTTATTTAATTATATGTATTTCGATTCTCAAATGCACAACTCTGATAATGCAAATTAGAAACTCCTTTCTAATTTCATTCTGCTTTGGCCAAAGACTTCTGAGTTGTCATTTATCGAATCACATAGGACATTCTCTCCTTTTACTAGAAGTGGTAGATTTTTTGTTGATCATTCACCTATCTCCATGTATAACTTATTATACTCAATCATACCCTTTGATATACCCTAAGGGTCTTAAGGGACATGTCAAAGTATAACTCATCACACACAAGATACTATGATGATCTCAAGTCGAAGGATCACTTGTACTACTATCACTAGAGGAATTCCTATTGACAGGCGAGTAAAACTCCATTAGGTATTCTTTAGCGAGCCACGTTCAGTGAACTTATTCTCTAATAAGCACCTACATACTTGCTTTAGTGTCTCCACATAAATGATTATGAGATCAATCATCCTCTTCATAAGAGCAAGCAACGTATGTACTAATCTATCCGGATTCACTAATCCCCTTTTTAGTAATCCATCGATTAGGAACAATTTTAGTTTGTGAGCTATCTTGAATTTAGATCTCATTAACATGATCCCCATCATGATTCTAAAAGCATTGCTCAAAACTATGTGTTTATCACATTTAATATAATAGCACTATGTAAATAATGTAAAATTTCTTTAATAACCGAATAAGATTACAAAGTATATGCTACATCATATCAAATATGATTGTCTTGTGTGCATACTACTTTCAATCTCCCACTTCCACTAAAGCCAATCGTCATGGTATCTAATACCCTTCTTCTCTAAGTGACGATCATCCTGCTGTTTGGATAAAGCTTCAGTATATGGATATGCAATGCTGTTCTCAAGAGTCCACTATCTCTATAATGACTTTTCCTCTTTCAATGATTCCACTAATCAAATGAAAGTGCCACAACATTTGTTTGAATCCAAGATGAGACTTAGGAACTATTCCTAGTTCTGTAATGAACTTTTCATCCAAACAATCAAACTTGCAGCTTCATTTATAGTTATATACTTTGTCTTTGTCACTAAACCAACAACTCTTTGCTGTTTGGAACTTTTCCAATTCACTGCACCACCTTTTGAGGTAACTATTTACCCTAAAGTGGATTTGTTATTATCTTGGTCAGTCTGAAAAACTTGAGTCTGTTTAGCCTCTAGTTTTAATTCAGATCCACCATGTATCATGATCACATCCTCAATACCGGTTAGGTACTTAAAGATGTTTTTCACTGTCTTACAGTGATTTTCTCCAGGATATAACTAATCAACATCAGACCTTGTATATTCACTGCCTACATGATAGTAACTCATGCGATCTCACTTTTAATTGGAGACAATTTTAGAGAGATACACTCCATGGCTCATCATCATGAGACCTCTCTTGGAGTTTGCCATGCTAAATGCCTTTAGCATCAAATGAATATACGTTCCTTGGGTCAAGCCGAACATTCTTTTAAATCTATCTATATAGATTTATATCCCCAATTTATAGGATGCTCCTCCCAAGTCATTCATGGAGGAATGTTTAGATAATTTTATCTTTACTGATTGTAACATTGGTGTGTTATTCCTTATCAGTATTATATCAACATATAATACTAGGAATGTCACAGTGCTCCCACTAACCCTTCTGTACACACTAGGTTCATTCTCGTTTTTGATAAAATCAAACTCTTTTGATTGTCTCATCAAAACGAATGTTCCAAATTTGAGAAGCTTGCTTCAATCCATAAATGGATCGTTACAGTTTATATACATGATTTGCTTCAACCTTTGAAACAAATTCCTCTGGCTGTATCATACATACATTCTCCTCAAGTCTTCATGGAGGAAGGACGTCTCCACATCCATTTGCCAGATTTCGTAATAAGCTGTAATCGCAAGTAAAATCCAAATGGACTTGAGCATTACTCGGAAATAAGGTTTTATCACAGTCAACTCCTTGACTTAAAAAACCTTTTAAACAGGTCTGGTCTTATAGGTCTCCACCTTGCCATTTACCCCAGTCTTTCACTTAAAGACCCATATTCACACTCTAGGCACTATGCCCTTTTGTGGAGTAACTAGAGTCTATACTTGGTTCTCATATATGGAGTCCATTTCGGATTTCATGGCCATCTGCCATTTCTCTGAGTGTCTTCTACTCATAGCCTCATCGTATATCACTGGATCATCATCTTCTATGATGCGTACCTCATCATCATCCTCTATGATGAATCCATACCTCCCAGGTATCTTCGGTACTCTTTTAGATTTACGATCCGGTTGTGGTACAATAGGTCTATCTACAGGTTCTTCGGTTCGACTTAAAGCGCTTTGTGGTTCTTGAACTCCTTCAAGATCTATTACCCTCTCACTAGCTCCTTCAATGATAAACACATTTATCTAAGAAGGCAGCGTGTAGGATTATAGTAATAATACCCTAAACTTTCTTTAGGATATCTCACAAGTCTACATTTGTCAGATTTTGACCCAAACTTATCTTTGAAACCCTTTTCACATAAGCTGGACAACCCCTTATCTTAACATACTTAAGAGTAGGAATCCTCCCTATCCATAACCTTTATGGAGTCTTGGGCTCAGATTTTTTGAGGTTACCTTATTTTGTAGATATACAGCCATTTCTAGGGCATAACCCCAAATGGATACTAGAATGTTGGTAAAAATCATTATGGACTGCACCATGTCCAACAAGATATAATTTTTCCTTTTAGATACACCAATCAATTATTGTGTATCAGGAGGTGTCCATTATGAGAAAATACTATTTCGAGATGATCTAGAAACTCATTGCACAAGTATTCCTTCCTTGATATGATCAAAGAATCTTAATACTTTGTCAATTTGTTTCACTTCTGAATTCTTTGAATCTTTCAAATGATCCAGACTTGTATTTCATCAAATACATTCATTCAACTCTTTGAATGACTATCTCATTTTCTTTTACTAGTTTGTTCAATTTACAAAATTATTTTTCATGTAAGTCAAGTTTACAAAGTCCATCAAGTGATCTTCCAGTTTCAAACAAAACATTATCATTATAAATAGAACAATTGTTCTTAAATATAATACCAGAACCTTCCTTGTCCATCAACGGAAGTAATAATGTTTCTAAAGAGAACTTGAACATAATAACAACTTATTAACTTAATAGACTTGCCCGTATATAACGCTAAACTATAAGTTCCTAGGGCTAATGTAGCAACCATTACTCCTTTCTCCGCACGTAAGATTACTTACTCTTTGTTTAGCTTTCTACTTCTGCTTAGTCTCTGTATTGGATTGCATACGTGAGAACTGTAGCCGATATCCAATACCCAAGTAGAACCTTGACTTACAGAAAGATTTATTTTTAATCATGAACAAACCTATATTTGTAATCGAAGCTTCACTAAGCTTCTTCTGGTTAACATCTGTAAGATTCTCCTTACAGTTTTCTTTCTAGTATCCAGGCTTATTGTAGTGGAAGCAAACTCCTTTGCTATCTGCATCAGTCTTGTTCTTATTGTCCTTTGTTTTTGCCTTTCCTTATACCTTCTCTGAATTGTTCTTCTTTTAAGAAGATCCTTTGGCCCTCTTCTGCTTCCTGGAAGAATCATCTACCAGTAAGACTTGGTCTTTCTTAGTTGGAAAGTGACTCTTTACAGTTTTTCAACGTGTTTAAGCAACTCAGGTAGGCTGACATATAGCTTGTTCACGTGAAAATTCATAACAAATTGTGAGAAAGAGTCTGAAAGTGATTGCAAGATCAAATCTTGGATCAGCTCTCCATCCATGACAAAACCTTGTTGTCCTAATTGTTCAATCGAATTGATCATTTTTAAGGACATGAGTCTGTACTGTAGTGCCATCGGTCACTCTAGATTGGAAGAGCTCCTTAGATATCTAATATCTAGTTGTCCTACTTTCTTCACCATTCAACTCCTTGAAGGTGTCGAAGTACAGTAGGAGCATCTATAGTTTCATGCTAACGCTGAAGCTCGTTACTCATGGATGTGAGCATGATGCATTGAGCCAACTGTGCATCATCTTGCTACTTTCTAAAAGTAGCAATCTCTTCTTCAAAGGCATTGTTTGCAACCATTGCAGGGATAAGTATATTAAGGACATAAGATAGCTTTTCAGCCTTGAGAACTATTCTCAAATTCTTTAACCAGTCCTTTTAATTTGGTCAGGTTAATTAGCATCTAATATGCTCCGCAATGATAGTAAATTAGACATTGTAAAATTCTGTAAATGAATTTGTAATTTAATAACATTTTAGCATACATTCATTTCTTAATTTATTACCAAAATAAATTAGGTCTTTATTTTAAATTGGTACCTCACTATTTTCATCAAACTATATTACCCTCAATTTATATAGTTCGACAATTCTAATTATAGATTTGCAAGTGAGAATAAGGATCCCATTTCAAATGTATATAACCTTGTGGTGACACAACAAACGATATATAAATAAATAAGTAGACAACTATTGTCAATTACATCACTATGTAACTCCTTGTATTTTGCCTCTTAGATTATTTTGATCAAGTGGTGACACATCCGAATCAAAATTATCCAAGTTAAGTCCAACCTAGCACTTCCATATATGTGAAGAGAAAAATACCGTCCTTGTGGTGACACAACAAAACAGTAATGTTCAATTCCTTAATAAGCATCAAATGTGATAATGCAACATCTTAAATATTTAATACTTGCCTTGTGGTGACACAACAAACTTATATTAAATATTTAACACTCTATTGCTTTACCATGCTAGAAGACGACGTTCGATATTCCAAATATCTTTGAACGCTTAGGACTTAATATAATTTCTTTGAGGGGTTTGTTATTATTTGTCTCATCTTGTTTAGCGCGCATGCACATATATATATAAAATATGCGTCATATTATTTAACATGCGAAGCATGTTATATAATATATAATATATACATAGTAAGCACGCACATATAGAATACTATATTCTACCCGGATTGATCATGGACTTTTATTCTAGTTTGGCTCACTAGAGCCATCAAATGAACCAAAAGGTCAAACCTAGGGTGCAAGAACAAAATTTAAATATAACTATTACATTTAAACCCGGGCGTCATTACAAACAGGTCTTCAAGCGCTCCTTGCTCCTTGGTCTCCAATTCTTCAAAATATTTCTAACTAATCCTATTACATAAACTATTTAAAATAAATAGAAACCTTGATCAGCAGTCAAGGGGAAGTACATAGGAGGGAGATAGAATTTACATTAAGAAAAATTAGAGAAGACGAGGTACGCAGACCCCATTTATAAGAACTCATTCATTCAAGCATCCACTAAAATAAATCCAATCACACATTGGTTAGTAGCCCATAATCAATCCCTATTTATTATCATACATATCTCTATATTATCAATAAATAACATTCATCTCATGAATAATAAAACCATTCCATATATGCATTGATATCATTTAACGGGCAATTAAAAAGTTTACTAGAAATCCAATTTTGAAACAAAAATAAACTCCTTTATTTTAATCAAAATTTAAATCATAATAAACTTATTTATTTTATTTTATCCAATTTTGAATAAAAATAACTCCTTTATTTTTAATCAAATTTCAAATCAAAATAAACTCCTTTATTTTAATTAACATGGAAACCAATTTTAAGTTCAAAATAAACTCCTTTATTTTAACTTAAATTGCTTTAGAAAAATAAAATATGTTAAATCCTATTCCTTATCAAAAGAAACATCTTTATTTTTAAGGAAACATGGAATCCTATTCCATATGTGAATAAACTCTTTTATTCTAGGAAACATGAAATCCTATTCAATATGTGAATAAACTCCTTTATTCTAGTTAACGTAGAATCCAATTCAAAGTTCAAATAAAACTTTTAATTTTAATTATATTCCAATTCAAAATAAACCTTTTATCTTAATAGAAAATAAATAAAATCAAAATATATTTTTTTTAAAATCTGCAGACCAGCGCGGCCGCACTCCAAAATGAACTAGGAGCGGCGCGGCCGCGCTGCACCCCCAGAAACGATTTCTGGGTTCGGGCGCGGCCGCGCTTTAGAATGAACTGGAAGCGGCGCGACGCGCTGCGTAGCAGTGTTCGAATTTTTTTTTCTTTGCCCAGAAAATCGATCCAATCGCATACCCATACATACATGGAATCATCATAATCGATAATTAACATAATGTTAGGCTCTGATACCAGTGTTAGGTTTGTATATAGTGCGAACATGCAATCAAATTACATAAATAGTGCAGAAGCGCGATAAAAACGGATTTTAAATTTTTCTAACAAACCATCACCATGATCATCCATGTGCTCAATTATCAATTAAACGAAAGAGATAAAGTATGAGAATCATACCCTTGTAGAACCATGCTTCCACAGGTACGAGTTCACCTCCAAATCCTTCACGTTCTTCTCGAATTCCACCGATGAGATTCCTTCCTTTGATCAACGTTAGCCACCCAAGTGTTTGGCCTCTAGAGGTGATCCACCAAGGAAGAATAGGTATTCAAGAAGTTGGGTGTTGCCAAAACCCTAGTTTCTATTTCTATAGAAATTGTAAGTACTCTCTCTCTCCAATTTTTATGGAAGAGTGTGTAACTGTCTAACCCTAAATCATGACAAGACTCCTCTTATTTATAGATATAGGGAACCCTCTTAAACTATTTAGGATTAGGGTTTTTATTTTAATTAAACTCCTTTAATTAATTGAACTCCTAATCCAACTAGGAATTAATGAGAGAGTACTTCTATTAATTAATTCCCAATCCCTATTAGAATTAAATAATAGTAACGATAGTAATAATAATAATAATAAGACTCCTCTTATTAATTTATATTTAATATTTCTAAAATATTAAATAATAATATTAAACTATTTAATTTATTCTATCTCCATAGATTAAATTAAATACACTTAACTTATTATTACGATTATGCCATTTACTTCTTAAATAAATATTTTTCTTTTGCGGTGTGACCTTTTAGGTTCTCTATATTAAACCGGTTGTGAATAAATCAATTAGAACAATTCTAATCTTATTTAAATAAATAAATTAAACTATTTAATTTATTTAAATAAATAATATTTATTCTACAATAAGGGTAAGCCCCCTTAGTGATCAACGACTTTTCAAATAATATAGATTTCAACATTAATCACGAAAGAACCTTTCAGTGAATAGTTACCGTACAATTCAATCCTTCTACCATACAATGTTCCAATTAAATATAAGACATGGAATTACTGTCAAGTCTTATTTTATTTAATTATATGTATTTCGATTCTCAAATGCACAACTCTGATAATGCAAATTAGAAACTCCTTTTTAATTTCATTCTACTTTGGCCAAAGACTTCTGAGATGTCATTTATCGAATCACATAGGACATTCTCTCCTTTTACTAGAAGTGGTAGATTATTTGTTGATCATTCACCTATCTCCATGTATAACTTATTATACCCAATCATACCCTTTGATATACCCTAAGGGTCTTAAGGGACATGTCAAAGTATAACTCATCACACACAAGATACTATGATGATCTCAAGTCCAAGGATCACTTGTACTACTATCACTAGAGGAATTCCTATTGACAGGCGAGTAAAACTCCATTAGATATTCCTTAGCGAGCCACGTTCAGTGAACGTATTCTCTAATAAGCACCTACATACTTGCTTTAGTGTCTCCACACAAATGATTATGAGATTAATCATCCTCTTCATAAGAGCAAGCAACGTATGTACTAATCTATTCGGATTCACTAATCCCCTTTTTAGTAATCTATCGATGAGGAACAATTTTAGTTTGTGAGCTATCTTGAATTTAGATCTCATTAGCATGATCCCCATCATGATTCTAAAAGTATTGCTCAAAACTATGGGTTTATCACATTTAATATAACAGCACTATGTAGATAATGTAAAATGCCTTTAATAACCGAATAAGATTACAAAGTATATGCTACATCATATCGAATATGATTGGCTTGTGTGCATACTACTTTCAGTTTATGCCCATCTCAGCTTGATCGGGAGCTTCAAGTGACATGGCTTCTATTTAGGGCATATCATTTCTATGAGGTTTTCTTTTTGTCCGTCTTCTTGTGTAGATGGGACCTCTTAGGTAGAGTTCTTTGCATCGATCGATAATGCATTTTCTATTTTGGAGTATACTGGATATTGCTCTAGAGCTTTTTGACGCATGTGGCAAGGTTTAACTTTATCCCTATTATCGAGCTTAGGGGTGTCACTACCTATCACCCCATGGCGGTGATGGGCCAGTTTGATCAGACACAGGATTTCCACCCTTTTTCTGATGTCGTCGATTATCGTTTCCCCATTTTGATTTCTACCGAGCCCGAGTTATTGAGGGTATATGGTTTATGAGAGCATTGAGTCTCACCAGAGTTCAGAGATAGTTATCCTGGTCGGACTCTCGACTATAAGAGTTGGTTGGATATAGATAAGGAATTTATTTTTTCGCAAGGCTTTTTGTTATTTCCGCACATGGTCCCCACTTATTAACTAAATTTATAATTTATGCCTAACTTACCCCTAGTTGATGCAATACCTGATTTCTCTCTCTCCCTTCTTCTACATCTTAATTTCTCTCTACATTGCATCATTCAATCATCATACAAAGCTACCATTCCAATATGTACTTTCTAAATTATTTTATAAGTTAAAATTCATTATCTCAATCACTAACATAACTTCAAATAGGAAAACAAACACTACATTCACCATTTAATCCAACTCAAACCACTGTCTTACTCAAGATAGAACCCAGATCTATATCATTGCATCACCGAAGATGAAACCTAGATCTATATAGGCGTATATTGGACCCAGCCGCTCATGCCATAGGAAAGAATAAAAGAAGCAAAATATTGTTTATCATCTTCTTCATTCAAACTTATAATAACCACTCAAATTCTTTCACTCTTTGTCACCTATTCAGTATTTGCCATCGGTAAATAGTAATAACCCATTAATCTTTCTTACCAATCCTGTGACATCTAGTCGGATCATATTGAAAACATCCATCCCCGATCATCTATTATGTAAATTTTAAGCTTTTTAGATGAATGAAGAACTACATACATGCTTAAAATATTATTCTCTCACCCGCCCAAAATCTATTATTTTGAGGAATCAGGATATAAGTGGACTGTCTTGCATACAAGTGCTTTAGGATGTATTCGAAAGGAAGATTTACTTGAAACAATTTCCCTTCTAATCTGGATCTTGGTGCATGTTGATCTGGAATGGAGGGTGGAGAGAGAAAGTGAGTTGCAAAGGGAGGGAGGAAATAGAGTTGGATATTGTGTCAAGTGGGGGTAAATTAGGGAATAATAGATGAATTTAGTTTCGAAGTAGGGACCACTTGTGGAAATATCAATTATATTTGCGAAAATATCAATTCTCTACAGATATTGTTTGCCTAATTTCGTAATAGAAAATACACGCAAATATACGTGATCAAATATCAAAATAATGGAAAGCAAGCTATCACCCACATAGAATTGTATAAAATAACTATCAACTACTAATTTTATATTAAATCAATTTTATTAAACAAATATTTCAAGTTGTTAAATTTTGAAAATAAATTAAACTAAATTTACTATTCATTAACTACCAAAAGGTTACTTTTAGATTAAAAGGCTTAAGATTACAATTTCTCTCGACAATTCACTTTAATTTCAAAACATCCTATCAAATTACATCAATTATAATGGATTGTTAATCAAGAACTCATTAGTATCTCTAAGCATCTTTCGATGATCTTATAAACAAATATTCGTAAATCTAATTAAGATTAGAACTAGAAAGAACACCCTAGCTAATCAACTCACTATATTTCTATGTGAATTAGAATTGACAAGAATTTCACACACAAGTTCTCTTCAAGATTACATAAGGCATATAAAAATTTTTCAATCCTACACACAAATTACGAATTCCATCTCTTGTAGAAAATATAATCATATGCTATTATATCTAGGTCTAAACCTATACTCCATCTACCAATTTCATATAGATTACCACGCTAATTATTGGCCAGATAATTAAACAATTAAGCATAAGATATAATAGACAATTCAGTTATAATCAATAGTAATCAATATAGAAGCAAATTAATTAAAGCTACTCATCAAGTTCCATTGTAATCTTAAAATAAATTTAGTTCATAATTGAAATAAAGATCATCATCTACAAGTTAAACATCATCCAGGAATTTCAGAATAAAAGTAAAAGAAGAGAGATAAAATTTGTGGTTATACAATTCTTGAACTCCTCCTTAGCCTTTTATGTTGCTCTTCCTTTGTCATCAAAACTCTGCTTCAAGCCCTTAAGTCTTTCTCGAATCTAGGGTTAGCAATAAGTCCCCTTTTTCAAAGTGTCTTGTGACACCCTAAAATTCAGGTACTTCATTCCCACAAGATTTGGTGTTCACTATCTAAATTAATCACATCACATCTAACTACCCATTCAAATATAAATGAAAACTTTTAATTAAAATAAAAATCTCTCATTAAAGGGTTACAACATCTTTAACAAATAAATCCCAGGTCATCTAACCTTAATAAAACATCAATGCGAAAACATAACACAAGTCTATTACATAAATATCATTTAAACAAATATAATAAGTCTTCATCACTTGTTTGCTTTGCCTTTGCCCTTACTAGTGGATGGCTCATCAACTCTTTCGACTTTAGCTGCAATGTTATTATGTAAGGATGAGCAACGATTGCCCAGCAAGTAACACGATAAAATTGCAATAACATGCGAATAATCAATAGATATCAAATAATCGAATTCTCGGCTTTTAAATCAAGATTATAATACAAGAATCAAAAGAACATATGAGGGTCACAAGATCACGAACTATGTCCTAGGTTATCAAGTATTCCTACTTTAAACCTTTAACAGTCGTAAGACTATATGGACCTTACTTCTCATATTTAGGGGGATCAACCCTTTGTACCGTATATGTGCACAACATCTAAACGCTAACGCGTAAAATAATTCCCTATAAAAGGGTTGTTCATCTCAGTTTGACATCAGAGTTTGCACCAAAGGAAGTTTGGTTTGGAGTTACTTCAATAACGTTTTTAGAATTTAGAACGCTCATCAACTATGGACTAGTCGAATCAATAAGGGTTCGCTAGGCAATTAAGGTTCATTAATTTAATATGAAAGGTATTCGAGAACAAAAGACTGAATCTCAAAGGCATACAATCGAATAAACTCTGTATAACTAAAATATTATTTAAAGGGATCAGAATAACATATTTGAATTAATGAACTTGAACGAATTATGGTAAAGAACTTGCTCAATATGAAGTAGAATTTAGAAACTTGCATAAAAGAGAGATAGGATTTTAGAACTTGCTCAATGAAAAATTAGAGTTAATAAACTTGCTCAATATAAGAGTGAAGTTCAGAAAACTTGCCTTGCGGGTAGATTACAATTTAAAATTCACGTTCTTAATCAACCTATACATTCCGTTTATAAAGCAGTAACAATAATTAGTTACAATATGATAAACACTTCAAGATTCACTTTCATCCAATCTCATTTTAGTATCTTAATTGATACATTAGTCTAAGTTTTAAACATGCATATGGTAACATAACATGACCACAAAGAAAAAAGAAAAAATTTCATTTCCTGTATTACTGCCGGGGCGGTGGTTTCCTTTACGAAATGCCCGCCGGGGTGAGGCTACCGCTGGGGCGGTAGAAGTTAGTTCAATTTGGTCGTCGGGGTGAAGACACCGCTGGGGAAAGAAAACCAGTTCATTTAGACCGCTGGGGCGCTAATCCTAGTGTATTTCCACTGCTGGGGCGGTGACCCGAAACCCAGTTCCTGCAGTTCGCGAAAAATACAGAAAAATACTAAATTTGGCCAAAGTTTTCCATTGTGTTTAATTACTACCCATTCATCATATGTGTTATAAAACCAAAACCCATTATATACACAATGATTTTAGCATCATAAACAATCTAAATAACCAATTTAAAGATTAAAATTTCACTGTTTATACTTTATGTTCGTATTTTGATACAGTTAGCAAAATCAATAACAGTGAACTCGTTTCTTAACTAAATTAATCCGTTTAACTATCGTTCTTTTCGTTTTCACATGCATAAACATATCAACCATCTATTTACCGATTAACATGCAAATCAAGCATCAATTTTCATACATTAAAGGTATATTCAAACATTGTTTCTCTGTAAATTTCAGAACTTTGTTTAAACACATAATCTCATGAATTAACTTAATTAAAACAATTTATAACATCATATAGTAGACTATACATGCATTTAAACAATTATAAATAACTTCTAAACAATTTACACATAGAGTTCAATTATCAGAGAACTCAAACGTACATTCATGGAGAAATTTAAAAACATAAATTAAAGGCTTCAATTTAAGGTTTACCTTGATTAGATGCTTTAAACTATGCAAGCAGATGAAATAATTTCTTCTCTCAACCCTCAATTCCTCTCAAAATTCTCTCTTTTTCTCTATGGCTTGGTTTTCAAGAACTGATGATAGAATGCGTGTGAAATAAAAGTGGCAGAGCATGGTTGTCAGTTAATCCCATAATGGGTTAACTGACTCCAACCCCCACTAAGGTTATGTTTGGCCAATCTTTTATTCCTCCTTTCTAGTTTATTTTAATAACTTGCTTATAATATAGTTTAATGTCACATATTTAATTAACTAAATAATCTTATTTAAATCAATTAAATAAAATAGAATAATACTACATCAAATCACATTTTCACATAATTAAAATTCTCATTTATTGATTATGGTAAATTATTAAATCTCTAATTAATTATTAAATTAATTAGAAATAACACTATACTTATTTAAATAATGCATTTAATCAAATATGCTCAATCAAACACATACTTGAATATAAAATTCTCCATATTAATTTAACTAATGTAACACATAATTAAATTAATCTACCACAAATTCATCAATTAATTATTTATTTCAATAATTAAATCATCGTAAAATATTTATTTAATTCAATAAATATTTAAATTAAATTACAAAAATCTCGTTCGTCACATCTTTCCCCCCCTTAAAAAGATTCTGTCCCTAGAATCATGACTCAATTAATTCATCCCGTTACATTCTCCCCCTTACAAAGATTCTGTCCCCAGAATCGCTACACACAAACTAAGCAAATAGCTGCGGATAATTTCTCATTATCCGATCTTCGAGTTCCCACGTAGCTTCTTTAGCGTTGTGGTTCCTCCATAGCACCTTAACAGAAGGTATAATTTTATTTCTGAGTACTTGCTCTTTCTGTCAACTATCTGAACAGGCTCTTCTTCGTAAGATAAATCTTTTTCAACTTGTAGGGGTTCATGTTCTATAACGTGCTTGTAGTCGAGTTTGTATGTTCGTAACACTGAGACATGAAAAATATTGTGTATGTATTCTAACGCCGGAGGTAAAACTACCTCATATGTGACCTTTCCAACTCTTCATAACACTTCAAAGGGTCCAATGAACCTCGGGGTCAGTTTTCCCTTCTTACCAAAACGAATCTTCCCTTTCCAAGGAGATACTTTCAAGAAAATGTAACTACCAGACTCAAACTCTCGATTCTCACGATGTTGATTGGCATATTTCTTCTGCCTATCCTGAGCTGCTATCAATCTTGCCCTGATCACTTTGACAATTTTTGCAGTCTGTTGTACCAGTTCTGGTCCTAGCAATTGACGTTCGCCAACTTCATCCCAGTATAATGGAGTTCTGCACTTTCTGCCGTACAACGCTTCGTAAGGCTGCATGGCAATACTTGTGTGGTAACTGTTATTGTAAGCAAATTTCAACAACGGTAGATGATCATGTAACGATCGGGAATTTTGAATTTCCTTGTAACCCGATTTTATGTATGAATAAAATGAGCTTTTATTTTTTTATTCATGTTATTATGTGTTATGTGCGTAAATGTGGTGTTACAACCTAAAATATGTCTATGTGTTAAATTTTTACGCGTTGTTGTATCGTTGGAGTGAATATATTAATTTCGCGAGAAATCACAAAATCACTATTCACAGGGCACGTGTTTGCCTAAATCTATACTAGCAAAAATACGCAAGTATACGCATTCCACAAGTAATAAAGTGACAGTAGAGTATCGTCCCACAGAGAAGAATTGATTCAATAATGACAAATTCCAAATTTAAATCAAATCAATTTTTAGTAAACAAGTGATTTATGAATTCTGAGGTTTTGAATTTAACTAATTAATTCTAAATTAAATTACTAACACTAGTTTGAAAACAGATTTTTTTAAAGACTTAAGACTATAACTTCACTTAATGCTTTATTTTACTTAACATGCTCCCCTTTGGATTATGCTAGTTATTCTGGGTTGTTAACCAGGAACACATCACTATTTATAATCATCTTTCAATGTTACATAAACAACCTAACTTAAATCCACAATTGATAGACTCAAGTTAATCACCTTAGATAACTAACTCACTATATTTCTATGTGAATTACAATTAAAAAGGATTTAAAGCCCAAGTTCCCTATTTTGATTACATGCAGTGATAGGTTTATCTCTATCCTAATCACAAATTATGAATTCCATCGACAGCAGAAGACACAATCACATGCTATTATGGTCAGATTTAAATCTATACTTCATCTTTCAAATTCATATAGATTATCTCAATAATTATTGGCCAGATAATTAACAATTCAGCACAAACCGTAATAGACAATCCAAAAATAAGTAATCATAATATTCAAAGAAGCATGCTATTCAAAACTACGCATTAAGATCCATTATAGCCTTAAAAGAAATTTAGTTCATAAATAAACTAGAAATCATCATCCACAAGTTTAATAACATCAAAAGTTTGGAATAGAGAGAAAAGAGAAGAAACACTGAAAGCAATCCTTCAAACTCTGTCCTGCTCCTCCTTGCTTTCTCCTTGCTATTAACTTGCTTCAAGTCTTCTCCAATTGCTCAAAAACTAGGATTTTCTAATTATTTTTTTACTCAATTACCAACTAGAAAACACCTATTTATAGTATTTGATAAAACCCCTAATTAATTACAAAGTTCCAAAACCAAGTTCAAATCAAACTCATTTAAAACATCTGAAAAGTCCACTTTGCCCTCACTCGAACCGGTGCGGCTGCGCCTGGATTTAGCTTGCAAGGCGCGCGACCGTGCTACCCCGGCAGCAATTTTTTGTCTATGTGACGCCCCCAAATTCGGGTCTCCAAATACCCGGATCCGGTCATCACGATCCAATACAAACATTCACCTCTAACAACATATGGTAACTAAAATGCGGAATATAATAAACATACGTTGTTCATTACAAGGTATTACTAGTCCCAGAATACAATAACCTTAATACATTCATGAATCCATACCCTAAGTAACAAGCAGGGTTTAATATTACATTAACAATGATTACTGCACATAATGTTTAAGTATGCTACATGAAGTTTATCACTTCATCTTTTCTTTCCCTTTGTTTTTCCCTGACGTCTCGGGTTTGGCTGTAATAAAATCATGGTATAGCAAGAATGAGCAACGAGTTTGCTCAGCAAGTTTAAAATACAATAATAAGGATATATCATGATGAAAGGATGAAAGGAATATAGAAAGAGATTTCAACAATAGCATTATCAGAAGCAATAACAATGAATGCTTTTAGAATAATTGATAGTCGAATAGACCTCGAACAATAACTTCCAAAAGAGTCAATAGCTAGTTGACCCTCTGGTTACTGGCTACAGAATAAGTACTTGAGGGGATCAGCCTCGCGTACGCTATGTATATGCATAACATTTAACTCTGCTATTTGTACCTTATTTACGGTACATGGGGTACTCCCCTATAATAAAGGGGTGTTCATACAGTCTAAGAATCCTTGCCAATGATTGGTTCGGATAGCTTTTATAAATTCTTATATACGTGCCTGACCGAGACAAGGGTTCAGACTTAATCATGAATAGTTCGTGAATTTCAGAACTTAAATAATTATACGAATTCAAATGCACAAGTGCGAATGCCAATGAATACATAGATGTGGAATAATTTTAGAAGTGATTAGACCACTTAAGGCATGCTTGGAGATAAGATTCAAGCTTAAAGAATAACTTGCAATATATACCTTTTGCACAAATTAAAAATAATGCATAAGGTTTAGAAATTTGCTCAATATAAAAGTTGAGTAAGATAGAACTTGCATTCAATATACTGAAAGAATGAAGTTAGGAAACTTGCCTGTTTGCTCAGCTACAGATAAACTTAGCTTTAATTAATTGATCTCGAGTGACCTATCATTGGGTAAAGTCGATTTATCAATTAACAGTTGTATATTGGCACCTCTCACTATACCTTTTACTCAACAGGTAAAATTCACCATCTATATTTAATTACTATTTAACATTAGCTAAACAGAAATTAATAATCTTTAGCTATTAACTTGATGGTAGCTAATCATGATTACTTATTCTTTGGTTTCCCGGATTTATTACCATTATCTGTCCCTGAACATGGTTTAACGATCCTTATTTATTACGATAATAATTATTTCATTACCTTTTATCATACTTAATTATTATCAAATTTCATTTGAATAACAATTAAATATTTATTATCTTTATTTATTATTTATTGATAAATAATAAGTAATTATTTATTAACTTTACTTATACTTAAGATCCGTTGAACCCCCTTTTTCCCCTTCACCTATTCCGTCTGATTGATTGGAATCCTAGGGCTTGAGGTCTGATTTCCTTTGGTTCGGTTATTTCCAATAAATCCCACCGATCAACTTTTGCCCCAAATCATAAGGGATGGGTCGACCCGCACGGAAATGGTTTAACCGACTGGGCTACCCGGTTGGAAGGAAAGGAAATGGGCTCAACCCAATAGGGTTGACCCGGTTGAATTGGTTGAAGAGGCGGCCCAAATAAACATGGGCTCAGCTTAACAAGATAGAATTTTGGGCCAGTCCAAGAAAATGACCCAATTTAATTAATCCATATTGCATTTAAATTAAATAACAAAGCCAATTAATTATTTATTATTTATTTTAACCATAATTCTTTTGAATTATTAAATCCGATAATGCTAAAATTATTTATTAACTTCCCAAATTTTCTTGCAAATAAATTCTTAGGGCTAACTTACTAATTTATTTAAACCATCAGTGAGTCCCTTTAATGCACAGAAAATTATTGGACTATATAGTTATATAATTAAATAATAATTATTACATGGATCCAATTAATTTCGTAAAAATATATGATTACTGAATTTTATAAATTTGATACAATGTTTCGAAAATTCCTGGACATTACAGTCTAACTCTGGCATCATGCGCGGCCGCGCTGCTACCCAATTCATTTTGGGCGCGGCCGCGCTGCTCTAAATTCCTGCAACCTCAGCAACATCAACAACTTCATCCACTCGAACGTCCAATTCTCGCCCAATGCAATCCCAACATGTGCAACCTACAAAAACACACAAAATACATGAAAAGTAACTGAAAACCATGTAAATAAGCAATAATTCACGTTCATTGGTATCCAATTCGTAGGTATAAAACCTACTCATCAAATTCCCCCAAACTTAAACTATTGCTTGTCCCCAAACAACACAATGCAATGCAATAACTAACACAATGCAACACAATGCCATAAATGCACTAAAAACTAGCACGCCTACGAATCCAACCAATAGCCAGTATGAATGTTAACTGTATGCCTCAGAGATATCAATAACCAGCGTGAAACAACAAATCCAATCACAAGGAATTAATAATCTCAACTAATCAAGCAATATATACCTATCATCACCCAAGTTGTGTGTGTGTGCTCATTAATCGACTTAACTGACCAAAGTTCACAATAAAGCCACATAACCAACTCTACAACAAGCATAATCCATTTTTACTCCAATTAAAGCAAATACAACAAATCCGGCCAAAATCAAGTAAATACCAAGCATGAAGGTTCTAACAAGGTTTTATTCCTACTTTATTCTACTACGAGTGCGTTTTACGCTCCATCTCGTATTTATGCTTGACTGTGCAATGTCAAGTTCTCTTAGGCTTTTCAAAATCACCCATGTAGCGAGCGTTCAATCAATGACTCCCAAACAAAACGGCTTTAGGGCACTAGGTGTCAAGACACCCCTAAGGATCTAATTACCCAAGTGATAGAGGCCACAAAACCCAACTAGACAACTCATTTATTATATTTTTGGATTTTTCTGATTTTTTTATTCAAAACCTTAAAAGAACCCCCAAACTCAGCTTTTACTCTATTTAACCTTCTTTATTAATTCACCTATCAATGATTTACCCAATTCTCATGTAAAAATCAGTTATGCAACCTTTCGAACCCAGCAGTCAAATTAATCAATTTATTCGTGCAATCCAAAAACTCAAGTTATGACAGGCATAATTACCCTCATGATCAAAATTATTATACCCCTAACGACTTTCAAACTGTCCAAGCTAACACAATAATACCCATCTCATCATTGGCCGAGCCAAAATCATACCAACTAAACAATTGGATTCATACAAACAAACTAAATGCACCTAACACCACCAAACTAAACTATGCAAGATACTAAAATGCCAACATACTAACAAAAATAATGCCCAAAACCAATAAACATGCTAAACAAAAACCTAACAGAACTCCCCCCAAACTTAAAACAGACAATGCCCTTATTGGATAAACTATAAAAGAAAAGGAAAAGGAAAGAAAACTGCCCTAATCCGAAGTAGCATCATCTGCCTCCTCCCCATCGGAAGGTGTGCCCGGAGGTGGGTAAACTGAGGTTGCACCAAAATTCGGGAATTGGACTTGAACGCCCAACTGAGAAAATGCCTGTGAGAAGCTATCTGAAAGCTGAGTGGAGAAGGAACGAAGCTCCGTCATGCTCGAGTGTATGGCGTCCATCCGTCGAGTCATCCTCCTCTCTATACGATCCAATCGAGCCTGCGAGATATTAATCGGCTGTTCAGGCTCAGGCATCGGCTGATCAGACGCCTCCTCACTCTCAGAATAGTCCCCTAACAAGATTCCTGCTCCACGAGCATGCGACGGGGCTCCTTCCCACACCTTATACTTTGATATCGTCGCGTGATCAATGGTATTCATCGGGAGCTGCACTGGCTCACTGTCGGCCCACTCCACCCCCGCAGCTGAACATAAGCGAGTAATCACCGAAGCATGCAGGATACCACTTGAAGTACCTCCCTGAAGGTAACGACGAATAGACTGGTGAATCACATAACCAACATTAACAGATTTTCCCATCACTATCCCTTATAGCAGAATCGCCCGGTCCTTGGTCACGTCGTTCTGGTGCCTGGTGGGCATGAGATTGGCACAAATGAAGCTGTACCAGGCTTTACCGTAGCGACTCAAGGCTGTGTACGGGAAGTGAAGCTTCTGGTTGGTCCCCTGCTTCGTAGTCCACTCGGTACTAGGCTTGCACAAGACATTTTTGATTCTTTCCAGCTTGGGTTCCCAATTTGTAGAATGGAAACTCTCAGGGTCAGAAATGGGAATGGTATGCAAATGGTAAATATCATTAATAGTTCGGCTATCATAAGGCACCTGACATCCCCTCACAAACGCAGTTCCATCCTTTGTAATCTTGGCGTTGGCGTAAAATTCTTGAACCACAGAAATAGGTGCTGACAATGGTGCCTCCACAAACAATAACCAGCCCTTAGCCCTGATCATACGCATCATCTCTCCATCCAAACCAGGATCAGGCTTTAGCCCACGCTCCAATACAAAGGTCTTGCCCAACAAAACCCGGTGATAGAAGTCCTCCGCCTCGGCCGAAACAAACTGACTCCTGTCAAAATCTACATCCTCAGCATGTGCATGTGAACTGGACGATTCCCCTCGTGGTCGTTTAGAAGCCATATCAACTCAATTTCCCAATTCACAATAAAGCAAAATCTCCCCCAAACTTGAAAGAAACTACACTAGGGTTTCTCAAACAATAACAATCCAAAATACTTGCATGCACAACTCAATTACAAGCAATAAAACCAATATAATGCAATCCCCTATGTAAAATCTGACAAGAAGCTTAGTACAATGTAAAACCCTAATTGCAATATACTTACTTCAATAAACCCACTGCAATTCCTTGCTAACCCACTGCGTTATACTGACAATCTCCTTGATGAACTCTGTGATTGTTGAAGAAATCGAATTTGGGGTGTGAATGGAGAGTGTCGGCTATGTATGTATGTATTAGAGAGAGAATGGAGATGAATGATAATACGAACTAGGGTTTGATATTGGTAAAGTTTGATTTGTAGAATGATTGTGTGGAGATTGGGATTTGGTAAGGAATCTGATTTGGAAGAGAAGGAAACAGAGAGAGTCGGTTTTTTAGATGGAATAGGTTTGAAGAAATAGAGTCCAAGCGGGAAAAGGAAATAAAAAGCAGTTGTGGCTCGGGTCGAACTTGATTTTTAAAAACTGGGATCCGATCGCGGCGCGGCCGCGCTTGGATTTGACCTGAATGGGGTGTGGCCGCGCTAGTGTACCAGCCAATTTTTTTTCAACTTCTGAGATGCGGCGCGGCCGCTCTAGTTTCCTTCACATTTTGGGCGCGGCCGCGCTGGTTTACCAACTGGACCATTTTGAGTTCCTGAAGTCAGGCGCGGCCGCGCTGGTTTTCTTCACATTTGGGGCGCGGCCGCTCTGGGCTAAAATCTGGAATTTGAACTATTAAGCCCTTTTGATGATTTGTTCATGTATACTCCTTGGTGTGTGACCTATAAACAATAAAAACCCAGACACAAAGTATCAAATTACTACAAGATAAAAACTAAATCTAAGTCCTAAAAAATCACAAAATGATAACTAAAAACAATTAGAAATTGGGTTGCCTCCCAAGTAGCGCTTGATTTAAAGTCTTTCAGCCTGACTACTTCCTGTTTCATCTTTAATCGGCAAGAGTGATTGAGGTTTTCTGGCGATCAACACCACCACCCCAATAGTGCTTCAATCTTTGGCCATTGACTTTAAACGACTTTGCCGGATTGCTTGCAAAAACTTCAACGGCGCCATGAGGGAATGCTTATTTAACAATGAAAGGACCCGACCACCTAGACTTGAATTGAAAAGAAGCACTGCTTGTCCCGGCTCAAAAGTCCTATCGATGATTTTCCGATCATGCCACTTCTTGACTTTTTCCTTGTATATCTTCGAATTCTCGTATGCTTGCAACCGGAATTCATCGAGCTTATTCAGCTGAAGTAGCCTCTTTTCCCCAGTAGCCGCGAGATCAAAATTCAACCTTTTGATGGCCCAATATGCTCTATGTTCAAGCTCAACTGGTAGGCTAATTGGTACGGAGACATGCCAATGGGCGTCTTATAAGCTGTCCTATAAGCCCAAAGTGCATCATCCAATTTTGCTGACCAATCTTTTCTATTCGGATTGACGATTTTTTCCAGAATTCTATTCACTTCTCTATTTGACACTTCGGCTTGACCACTAGTTTGGGGATGATAAGCTGTAGCAACTCGGTGGTGTACCCCATACTTAGCTAGGAGAGCCGTGAATGACCTGTTGCAAAAGTGACTCCCTTCACCACTGATAATTGCTCTTGGGGTGCCAAAACGTGTGAAGATGTTTTTCTGTGGAAATTTAAGAACCACTTTGGCATCATTAGTCGGCACCGCACTTGCTTCCACCCATTTAGAGACATAATCGATCGCCAAAAGGATGTAAAGGTTATTAAAGGACGATGGGAATGGTCCCATAAAATCTATTCCCCAAACGTCAAAGACTTCAACTTCTAATATGGCATTCAAGGGCATCTCATGACGCTTGGAAATATTTCCCACCCTTTGACATCTGTCACATCTTTGCACGAAGTGGTGGGCGTCCTTAAACAACGTTGGCCAGAAAAATCCTGCTTGTAACACCTTGGCCGCTGTCTTCTCGCCTCCGTAATGACCTCCATATAGTGAATCATGGCAATGATGTAAAATACTCTCTACTTCACTTTGTGGCACACACCATCTAATCATCTGATCGGCACAATGTTTGAACAGGAACGGTTCATCCCACATGAACCTTTTTACATCATGCAGAAACTTTTTCTTTTGTTGGCTAGTTAAATCAGGAGGAAGTACATTGCTAACCAAATAATTAACAAAATCGGCATACCATGGGACTTCTGAATGGATCAAAAACAATTACTCATCCGGAAAGAATTCATTGATCACCGTGTTGTCACCCTTGACGTGGTCACTGTTTTCTAATCTCGAGAGATGATCTGCCACTTGATTTTCCGTCCCCTTCCTATCCCAGATTTCCAAGTCGAACTCTTGGAGTAGAAGTATCCATCGAATCAGCCTTGGCTTTGCATCCTTCTTCGAAATCAGATATCTTATAGCAGAATGATCAGTGAACACCACTACTTTAGTTCCAATTAAGTACGACCAAAATTTGTCAAAGGCATACACAACCGCAAACAACTCCTTCTCGGTAGTCGTATAGTTGAGTTGGGCATCAGACAATGTTTTGCTAGCATAATAAATGGTGTGAAAAATCTTTTCCTTTCGTTGGCCCAAAACAGTCCCAATAGCATAATCACTAGCATCACACATCAATTCAAACGACCTTGACCAATCTGGTGCTACAATGACTGGCGTTGTGGTCAATTTCCTTTTTAACAATTCAAAAGCCGCAAGACACATATCATCAAACTTAAAGGGAACATCTTTCTCCAAAAGGCTACATAAAGGCTTAGAGATCTTAGAAAAGTCCTTTATAAATCTTCTATAAAATCCGGCATGTCCCAGGAAACTCCGTATTCCCTTAACTGTAGTTGGTTAAGGTAGATTTTCTATTGTCTCTAACTTGGCTCGATCTACCTCTAACCCGTTTGACGACACCTTGTGCCCAAGAATTATCCCCTCTTGCACCATAAAGTGGCATTTTTCCCAGTTGTCGACGCCGGGAGGAATCGCCATCTTGTGCTAGTTGTTACCCTTTCCAGTTTTAGTCCTTTTATTAGATGATTTTTTTTAGAAAAGGTCGGCACAAGTGTCGACGGGGTTTTGAAAGATCATTTTTTATGATGAGCCAATTAATCAGAGTCGCCAGTTGGTATATTTGAAATGGATGTACCAACTCATCCGAATTTTGTTTTCGTAAATCGCTGGCTCATGTGTGACTCTGGATTAATTGGTCTGCAAACCGAGATTCGTAGAGTTCGGGGGCTTTCTTAAGCGAGGGGATGGTGTTAGGCACCCCCCGACTTCCGTGAAACACGGTTACTGCAATCTTGGTACTTTCCTATCCTTTAATTCATAAAACGTGTATGTGTGCGTGTGTGTGTGTGCCTATGTGAATGTTGTGGTGAGTTTGCATGAAGAAACCATTTGGATTTTCGGAAAAGTTGTGTTTTCTTTTGGGAATGCTTTAGAATGTCCTTCGGTTTATACGAGAAAGCTTTATGAGGAAAGGTTTGATTTTAATTTGTCAAAACTGTGAGCTTTCATTAGGTGTCATTTTGGCAAAACAAGAGTTTTTAAACCTTCGTCAAAATAGGAATCGAGATCTATACATTGCCTTCGTAAATAAAGTGGCGGGCAATTTCTAGAATCCCTTTAACCCTATGCACAACGGTTTAATAAAACATCATTTATTTTGTATAAAACCTTTCTTGTGATGTCTTTGGAAAAACGACTTTCTTTAGCTTTTCGTTAAAGGGGAATCGCCATTTATTAGCACTCCCAATTTTTAGCCTCGTGATTCTAATAACCTAATTTGATTGATTTTATGGGAATCTTATCGTTTAGCTTTGAAATCAAATTCGTGTCATAAATCAAATCAAGCATTCAAATGCGTTGGGGCTATTCATGGGCATGTAAGCCATCAAAATAACCCCGAACGCCCACAATCGCATAATTTCACTATGACGGGGCCTTAAACAAGATTCTCGCCTTGGCGTCGTTTTAAGGCCCGACGATTACATGTTCACAATGAAGATTACATCGTTTCTACGACCCACATCAAAAGATGTCCATCATCGGATTTGGACCACGGGGTCGCGTTCCTAGGCTCACACCCGAAATTTTTACACAACCACGAAACGGATATTACAAGAAATAACCAATACCGATAATCTAATAATGCCAAGACATCCTAAAATAACAACCTGAAGGAACCACGCCCAATATATCACCGTAAAACAAACAAAAAATCAATAGATGAATATCATCGGGTTATTAGGAAGAATTTTGTTCCGATGGAACCCTCACTAATAATCCCTAATTCATTGTTCCATGATAAATTACGTGAAAACTACATTTAATTTAACCAAATGCTAGGATAAAAATTGCAATAATAAGGAGATTTTCACCTTGCAAATGATATCAAAGTGGACGTAAACTTGTGTATTTGAATAGAATGAGAAGTGGATATGATACAATCAAATCAAAAGAGTATAAATTCTCTCTTTTTTTCTTTCTTTCTCCCCTCTTTTGTTGCAAAAATTATGCTATTTCTCCCTCTTTTTCCGAGTTGCTGCTGTTGTTTTTCCTTCTCTTTCTCGCCTGTCAACCTCTCTGGATGCTGAATGAAGGAATGAACTGAAATATGCTAGCCAGAGCCAGCCGCAGATCGCCGCCCCCCATCCACTCAGCTGGTTTTTGGTTCCCGTGTTTCGAGTTCTGTGTTTTCAAAAGGCGCACTCATTAGCCGCAGATCAATCCGCGACTGGTCGGTTTGACTTTCTCAATTTTCGTGCCATGCCTCGATTCTCATGACGTCGGTTTTTGCCGACAGGTTTGTATTTTGCAGTCCGAGAATCACTGGGAGACGTGCCACATCATTCGGGAATGCTCATTTCGGACGGTCTTGTTGTCATGTTGGTTTTGATTTGCGAATCGTCGCGGTGGCGTCGAGTGTTCGTACTTGCGCCCATCCTTCGCTCTCGTAGGCCAGCTCAAAGGACGAATTTGCCCTCCTGTCAGGGTTAGTATACGAAGTGTAAAATTTGGGTGTCTACAGCTGCCCCTCTTTATCATGTTTATGAAATGTTTAAATGAAATGAACAGGATAAAGAAATAGACACCCGATGCATGAATGACAGTGCACAAGAATGACGATACATACATGATGCAACACATGCAACTTATGATGCAACGCAAGATGTAAGGCATGCAAAACATTTGTAAAAGTGTTAATGCCTCAATCCCTGACCGCATTGTTAGTCGTCGGGTTCCGTCTTCCAATCTATCGTCTCGTTTGTGCCGGGTCTCGTATCTAGTCGCCAGTGTCATGATCACCGGGTCTCGTATCCGGTCGATTGTCGTGTCAGTGCTGGGTCTCGTATCCGGTCGCTCGTCTCGTAACCGCCGGGTCTCGTCTCCGGTCGATTGTCCTGTGAGTGTCGGGTCTCGTATCCGGTCGCTCGTCTCGTAATCGTCGGGTCTCGTCTCCGGTCGATTGTCTTGTTAGTGCCGGGTCTCGTATCCGGTCGATAGTCTCGTAACCGCCGGGTCTCGTCTCCGGTCGATTGTCTTGTGAGTGCCGGGTCTCGTATCCGGTCGCTCGTCTCGTAATCGCCGGGTCTCGTCTCCGGTTGATTGTCCTGTGAGTGCCGGGTCTCGTATCCAGTTGCTCGTCTCGTAACCGCCAGGTCTCGTCTCCGGTCGATTGTCCTATGAGTGCCGGGTCTCGTATCCGGCCGCTCGTCTCGTAACCGCCGGGTCTCGTCTCCGGTCGATTGTCCTGTGAGTGTCGGGTCTCGAATCCGGTCGCTCGTCTCGTAACTGCCGGGTCTCGTCTCCGGTCGATTGTCCTGTGAGTGCCGGGTCTCGTATCCGGTCGCTCGTCTCGTAATCGCTGGGTCTCGTCTCCGGTCGATTGTCCTGTGAGTGCCGGGTCTCGTATCCGGTCGCTCGTCTAGTAATCGCCGGGTCTCATCTCCGGTCGATTGTCCTGTGAGTGTTGGGTCTCGTATCCGGTCGCTCGTCTCGTAACCGCCGGATCTCGTCTCCGATTGATTGTCTTGTGAGTGTCGGGTCTCGTATCCGGTCGCTCGTCTCGTAACCGCCGGGTCTCGTCTCTGATCGATTGTCTTTGAGTGCCGGGTCTCGTATTCGGTCGCTCGTCTCGTAACCGCCGGGTCTCGTCTCCGGTCGATTGTCTTTGTCAGCGCTGGGTCTCGTATCCGATCGCTCGGTCGAATTGAGAAGTCGTGTTCGACACCCGATTCATCAAAATCTCGTATTTTATTACCAAATTATGAGTCAAACGGGTTTTAGAATCGATCGAGCTTGCAATGGACAAGGGGGGAGCATTGGGCCCAGCCGCAGATGGATCTATGGCCAGCCGCAGATTGATCTGCGGCCAAGATCGGGGCTTTAAGCGGTCAGCCGCTTCCCAGATCTGTCACTTTCATTCGTACCCCACACGATTTTCGCACCTTTGCACGTCCTTTTGCCAAATTTTCCAATCTTCTTGCAAAACCGCTCCGGTTAGATCGATCTACGCGCTACAGGTAACACTTTGACCGATTGTTTTTCAATTTCGTCAATGTTTTGCTATACATTTGCTACTCTGCATGTTTAGAGATATAAATGTATGCTTTGAAATGCTATGCCATGTATTATTGCATGTATATGCTATGTATGAATTGCGCAAGTCATATTTTATGCTCATGATGCGGTCCCACATATTTTTTGTTTCTTTTTGAAAGAAAATCATGCATTAGGGTCTTTTTCATGTTGCAATTATCCATATAAATGCAATTTTGATCTGTTATGGCTTGGATTAATTGAAAAACATGCTTGGCTATGCATGAGACGCCCATTTTATAGACGAAACTCTGCCGATTTTTTTTTCATGCATATATAGTAAACATGCATCATGTTGCATTAATTCTACGACATAATTTAAAATAGAATTTACCTTCCTTTTCGCCGGTTCTATTCCAGCTATGGATCCCGACGCTCCTAGTAGCTCCACTGCGTCTCGGACCTCGGGCGTTCGACGCCGTAGGGTTGCACCTGCCCCTGCTTTTCCTCGGACCCGCCAGGCTCGCCTACTGGCGGAGGCTGTCATCCGGCCCGATCATCCCGATATTGAGGAGGCTGTTCTTCCGGACGTTGCGGTAGAGGGGCCCTCCTCCAGCACACCAGCTCCATCTCCTCATCGCGCCATATCTGGCGCTTCTGTTCAGATACCTGATCTGCTGGGTCGGGATCTCAGTCGTCACCCCTCCGCGTCTCTCGTTGCTAATGAGGTATGCTTGAGTACTCCTCTGAACTCGCTTCCAAATTTTGTTTAGATCTGGACTGATCCGTTAATGCTTGTCACAGGTGCCCGAGTTTACTCAGTCGAGGGGTAACTGGTTTAACATCTACTCCCTCTACACGGCTTTGCACAACGATTACCGCGCAGTGGTGGATGCCTGGGGTTTTTGTCATTTCTTCACCATCATTCCCCGTCAGTGCCCCTGGGGTTATATGCGGGCTCTGTCCGAGCGGTGGTTCCACCAGACCCAGTCCCTTCATCTTTTGGACTGTGAGGTCGTGCTGAGTCCCTGGGATTGGAGGTACATCACGGGTATCGAGTTTACCGGATCCCGTGTCCCTCTAGATCTTGATATTACTCCAGCAGAGGTCCAAGCTTTATTGGGTTTCGCTGCCGATGACCAGGTCTTTAAGGCCCGCAACATTCGGTCTGGAGCTTTGGCCGTTGACGCTGTTGGAGGCATATATGCGACGCCATTCCCAGCGGATCGAGCCACTCGTGATATTCTGCTCCGACGTCTGTTCCTGACCATTATGAGGGGTTGTTTCTTAGGGAACAACTCCTCTACCATTCATTTCAGCGTCGTCGGAGTCGTCAGGGATGTAGACCGGATCGGCGACTATGACTGGGGGTCCTTCACCTTTCCTTATTTCCTCCACGGTCTTCGTCTACGTTCGGAGGGACAGATAGATGCTTGGCTCGGCTTTTACCATTTCTTGCTAGTGAGCCCTCTCTTCCTCTTTTCTTACTGTACTTTCCATTATTTCATTTCTCTTTTCTGCATTTGTCGGTTACTCATACCTTTCCTTGTTTCTGTTAACAGTTCTGGGCCTATGAGCGTCTTCCATGCCTGAGGCCTGTCACGACCCTCGGTCTGGATACCTACCCCAGGGGTCGACGGTGGCATCACAACACTCTGGAGGAGGTCCCGGTGTCTGGCAGCTTTGCCATTGCCGCATTCAGCTGGAGCTGATCACCACTGCAGAGGTCGTTTGGACTCCTTATCTTCCTGAGCATCTGGCTGTGGGGTTCACAGATGGGTATCCTTCCGGCCCGAAGTTCGTACTTTCTACCCGCCGCCTTACTTTGCAGAGTGTCGGGGGCTGGGTGATGTATCTGGGAGAGCGCGCATTCAGATGCGTTACTGGAGAGATCCGCATCCCGCACTCCCTTCCCTTCACCACATCCTAGCCGTTGGATTCTCAGCCTTCGGAGATTATGCTTGCGGGGGAGGATGGCCAGACGCTCTCTTCGGGTCCCAGCACGAGCGAGGCCTTTTGTATCTGGTGGGTGCCCCGCACCATCGGTCCCCAGACTCGGGCCACCTTCTTTCTCGGAGATATGGTTCCCGGCTCGGTGATGATGACCGATTGGGCCGCCTGTGTTCGGACTCCCACTCATGCTGAGCAGATTGCCACTCTGACCCGCCAGGTGGAGTAGTTGTCGATGTATCTTCGGGTGTTAGGTTAGACCCCAGAGGATGCCTATGCATATGATCTTGATAGTACGGGTTTTGACATAGGCCCGAGCTCCTCCGATGCCCCAGCGCAGCCATATATCCCTGACATGAACTTTGGGCCTCCGATATCGACGACTCCAGGGGATCAGTTCGAGGATCCCGCCTTCTTAGATGACCTCACTTTTGATTAGATCAGGCTAGGATAGGGCCTTTTGTACCTGAACCTTGCTAGATTTATTTTTTATTTCATGCACTATGTATTTGAACTCATTTGTTTATTTATGCATAGTTTTTATCATTATAAACATTCAATTGCTTTATTATTAACTGTATGATGCATGCTTTTTGTTCATGGATAGAAAATGACCCATGCACGGTCTTTTTAATACTATTTTTCACAGATGTCGTCATCAAAAGTCGTGGTACGTTTGGATCTCGGTCCTCCCACAGGGTTGGTTGGCAGACTTTTCCGCTGGTTGGACAGTTTGTCGCTGACCGACAGGGTTATCGCAGATGGTCTTTTGGGACATTCTTGGACATTATTATCCTTTCAGGTACCATCGGGCTTTGTGGAGGGTATTCTGAGCTATTGGGCCCCTGCCCGTCAGGTGTTCAGATTAGGGACAGTGGAGCTGACCCCCACTCTCGAGGAGTATGCTCGCTTTACCGGCTTGCCTTTGGATGGTCCTTGTGCCAGGGTCACAACTGGTTCCTTGCGCCGTCAGTTCTTGACTTTCACTGGTTTGCGGAGGACAGTCTTGTTGTCGGTGATCACATCAGACCATCTGGTTCCCCTTCATTTCTTGATTGACCGATTCGGCTCACCCGACAGTTTTCGTCTATTCTCTGGTGATTTTTCCGTGTCTGAGGAGCGCTGGGGTGCTTTGAGAGTAGACGTTTTGATGGCCTGTGTCATCTCAGTTTTGTACTTGCCAGCCGGACCCGATTAGTTGGATATGCGAGTTGTCGCGGCCGTTAGAGCCCTTCAGGAGGATCACACCGTTCTTCCCATGATATTGGCAGATACCTACATGTCAGCCTCATATTGTCAGTCCTTCCGAGTTGGGTATTCAGAGGGAGCTCTACTTTGTTGTACGTGTGGTTTATGAGCCATCTTAGCCTCATTGGCCATTTCCGTCGCCAAGGGTTTTGCTTCAGCCATGACATAGCCACGCAGTTTTCGTTTCGTCCCGTGAGCTGTACTGATGCGGCCTCCTGGATATCATTTTTGTCGGTTATTGAGGATCCTTTTCATCTCCTGGTCTATTCGGGTTATTGCTCCTTTATAAGCTTCTTGACTCACGTGCCCAACCTGGATTTCATCCCTATTGCTGGCTTGAGTGGTGTGACGACTTATCATCCCTTGGCGGTTTACAGGGCAGTTTGATCAGACACAGGATTTTCACCCTTTCGCGGGCGCAACCGCCTATCGATTCCTTATATCACCCCAGATAGAGAGGGATCTACTGCGGGTATATGATCTTTGGTCTCGCAGGATCTTTGCCGAATATAGTGAGAGCTGCCACATCCAGACATTTGCTTACGTGCAGTGGTTGCGCGGAGACTCGGATCCGGTTGGTTTGAGTCAGACTGGGCCTTTGATGACTCTGGAGTGATTTTGACAGATGATACCACAGATCATTCCATCTCATCTGATTCTGCCCCTAGTCGGGTTACTGAGGATACCCGACTCCGCCTGGCCTTGATTACTACTGAGGCTGAGAGGGATGCCGCTCTTGTTGAGAGAGATGATGCCATTCTGGCTAGAGACGCTGCGCTTGCTGACAGAGACGCCATTGTATTTCAGACCAGGGCAGTTATAGATGCTCATTCTGAGACTGTCAGCCGAGCCACTGCTTTATTGGATCGCATCGACATGATGGGGCAGCAGATTGCAGGGGATGCTGATGCTTTGGATCTGTCCACCACTTTATCCGTCCTACTTCAACTAGTTTCAGATTTGTAGATTATTTTATTTCCTGCATAGACTATGTCAGTTTCATCGGTTATCGAAAGAGAAATCTTGTAACAAAATGACTTATATATACAGACATGCATTTAAATTTAGTCATTTTCCCTTTTTGTCTTATCGTTGCCTTTCATTGGATCCTCATTTTATCCAGCTGACCATGATTTTGACATTTCGCTTTCTTTCTCTTCTCAAGTCTTGATGTAGATCTGACAGATATTGTCGTACCCTTGTTGATTTCATCGGATTGGGTCTTAGATTTTAGCTAACTGTTTTGGTTCGATCAGGGTTATGTCATCTGAGATGAAGCTGATTAGTCGGCTGGTTTCGGGAAGGTTTTGAGGGTGTAGGAAGGTTTATCTGGCTGTTGGGAATTGGTTTTGTTTAGGAAAAGTATTATTTTTAAGGAATCGGACCGTGCCATAATGGCTGCCTACGTACCCCCACAAGTTGGGAGATCAGGTCCTACGTAGTTCGTTCTCAAAGAAAAAGGGAAACTGATGATTCAAGCGTAGAACCGCTTCACCGAGTCAGAATTGAGGGGCTGTGGAAATACCTCACCATCCATTTCTTGCAATATGAGGGCTCCTCCGGATAGTACTTTCTTAACCACAAAAGGTCCTTCCCAGTTCGGGGCAAACTTCCCTTTGGCTTCGTCTTGACAAGGCATGACCCTTTTTAGCACTAGGTCATTTTCCTTGAACTTCCGAGGTCTTATCCTTTTGTCGTATGATCGAGAGATCCTTTGTTGATATAACTGACCGTGCCAAATAGCAGCCACCCTCCTTTCATCAATTAGGGTCAATTGGTCGTATCGACTTTGCATCCAATCCTCCTCGCTTATCTGAGGGACGCCATCTCGACCTTAACTGGCAGAACGACCTCCATCCCATATACCAAAGCGTAAGGGGTTGCCCCTATAGAGGTACGCATTGACGTTCTGTATGCCAGCGGGGTGAGGGGTAGCAAATCCGGCCATCCCCGATGATTAGCAGACATTTTCGCCATGATCTTCTTGATGTTCTTATTTGCAGCCTCCACTGCCCCATTCATCTTAGGACGGTAAATGACAGAATTGAGGTGTTTGATCTTAAACTGGTCGCATAATCCCTTCATGAGGGCGTTGTTCAAATTCTTGGCATTGTCGGAGACCAACACCTCAAGTTGCCCGTATCGATAAATGACATTATTCTTGATGAAACCGACGATGATCTCCTGAGTTACTTTGGGGAAAGAAGCTGCTTCTACCCATTTGGTGAAGTAATCGATCGTGACGAAAATGAATCGGTGTTTGTTGCTTGCTTTGGGCTCTATCGGTCCGATTACATCCATTCCCCACATTGAGAATGGCCACGGGGAGGTCATACAGTGCAGTTCATTGGGAGGCGTATGGATCACATTACCGTGCGCCTGGCATTGGTAACACCGTTTGACATGATCGTCGCAGTCGGCTTTCAGTGTTAACCAGTAATGCCCCGTTCTCCAGATCTTTTCGGCCAGCATCGGTCCACTCATGTGTGGCCCACACACTCCACCATGTATTTCGTCCATAATCCTTTGGGCCTGCGTTTCATCTACGCATTGCAACAGTCCCATACCAGCATCCCTCTTGTAGAGTGAATCCCCACTCAGGTAAAACTTCATTGCCATCTTTTGGATCCTCATCCTCTCAGCTCGGCTTGCCTGGTTGGGAATGGATCTATCCCTCAGGTACTCCCTTATGTCGTGATACCAAGGCTGCCTTGGCATAACCATCTCCTTCGATAATACTGCCACATGTTCCTCATAGGCTGGGGCATTCCGCACCGCTATTTCAATCTGTGGAACATCTTTTCTTTTGATTATATGGATTAAGGAAGCCAGAGTTGCCAATGCATCAGCAAAATCATTCCGTCCCCGGGGGATATGTCGGAAAGCGATATCTTCGAACTCTCGCATCAATTGGATAACACAACGATGGTATGGAAGTAACCGGAGCTCTTTTGTGTTGTACACCCCGATTTCCTGTCTGATTACCAGTTCTGAATCCCCGAACACTGCCAGTCTTTTCACTCCCATATCGCGGGTAAAACGAAGTCCCAATGTACATCCCTCGTACTCAGCTGTGTTGTTCGAATTATTGAATTATAATTTAGTGGCCACGGGGTATTTCTCTCCGGTGATAGAGACCAAGACTGCTCCAGCTCCTGCCCCTTCAGCATTCATGGCACCATCAAAATACAACTTCCAGAACTATCCCCCGTCATCACATTTCGTGTGTAATACCCAAAATACATCTTTGCCCGACAAAGGAGTTTCTAAAGGCTCCATTCCCCCTGCTGGCGTTTCTGCCAACTGATCTGCAATTCCCTGCCCTTTCATGGCTTTCTGAGTTACGTATACAATGTCGAACTGCTGTAAGATTAACTGCCATCTTGATAGTCGACAGTTCAGCATGGGCCTTTCAAAGATATATTTCAGGGGATCCATTCTCGATATCAGGTACATAGTATACCCATGGAGGTAGTGCTGTAATCTCCCTGCAGCCCAGGCCAAAGCACAACAGGTCTTCTCGATAGGAGTGTAATTCTGTTCACATCGGCTAAATCTCTTGCTGAGATAATAGATGGCCTGCTCTTTACCTGCTTCATTCTTCTGTCCCAGCATACATCCCATCGCAATGGCATTGACCGATATATACATGAACAGAGGGATCCCATCCTTCGGGGGTACCAGCACTGGTGCCTCTGTCAGCTGCTTTTTAATGGTCTGAAAGGCTTTCTGACATTATTCATTCCACTCTTGGGAAGCATCCTTCCTCAATAGTTTGAAAATCGGCTCGCATGTAGTCATCAAGTGGGATATGAAGCGGCTGATGAAGTTTATTCTTCCCAGGAATCCTCTTATCTCCTTCTCCGTGCCAGGTGCCGGCATATCCACAATGGCCTTAATCTTTGCTGGATCCAACTCAATGCCCCGATCACTAACCAGGAATCCCAAGAGCTTGCCCGGCTGCACTCCGAAAGCACACTTTGCTGGATTGAGCTTCAAATTATATTTTCTAAGCCGATCGAATAGCTTTTTGAGATGGGTTATATGATCAGATTCTACCCTTGACTTCACGATAATGTCATCCACGTAGACCTCTATCTCCTTGTGCATCATGTCGTGGAACAGGGCCATCATGGCTCTCTGATAAGTAGCCCCCGCATTTGTGAGACCGAAAGCCAATCGTCTATAGCAGAAGGTGCCCCAAGGGGTGATGAAAGCGGTTTTTTCCCGATCTTCTTCCGCCACCATTATCTGATGATACCCCGCAAAGCAATCCACAAAAGAGTACATCTCGTACTGGGCTGTGTTATCCACCAGGATGTGTATGAAAGGCACCGGGAAGTTATCCTTGAGACTGGCCTTGTTTAGATCTTTATAGTCGACACATACCCTCACCTTCCTTCCAGGCTTAGCCACTGGGACTACATTGGACAACCATTCTGGGAAGTGGACACCATAATGATTCCTGCCCTGAACTGTTTGATGATCTCCTCCTTCACCTTCAAGCTCCACTCCGGTTTTAACTTTCTTAGTTTCTGCTTGACAGGCCTGAAACCTTCCTTGATGGGCAACCGGTGTACCACAATGTCTGTGGACAATCCGATCATGTCCTCATGAGACCAGGCAAAGACATCCTCATATTGGCTTAGCAACTCAGTTATTTCTGCTTTCTGGCTAGTGGTAAGGTTTGTCCCTATCTTGAGCTCTTTGGGTTTGTCAGGGGCTCCGATATCTATGGTGATGGTTTGGTCTAAGTTGGGTTTGGGTTTATCCTCGACCCATCCTTTGATCTCGTCAGGCGCGTCGTCGTAATCTGTCTCGTCTTGTTCAATGCCCATTAAATCGAAATTCAGCTCAATATCAAAATAATAATAATCATTCAAATTTGAAAGACCGTTTGTTAGGCAAGGATTATTCAAATTGGTACACCTGACATGAAACAAAATATTTGTCATATATATAAATCGTTTTCCCACAATGATCGCCATTAAAATAACACGACAAAAATACATAACCATGCAAGATTTAAAATAAAGGACAAAAACTAGTATCCCTTCACCCTCCCCATCTGGGGTCTACCATCCCGACTCTATGTTTTACCCTTGTTTGGATATCACTAGTTCCATTGTCCAGTTCTCGGTGGTTAGATCAGACGAAATGCGCTGGATGAAAGGTGGCTTCACTTCGGAAACTTCCCCGATGACTACGACCACACTACCTGAATCCCCCTTCATACCCTTTTCAGGAATAATTAGCCCTGCCTAATCGATGACAGGCACACTTTGTTGGGCTCCCGGTGGCGTGGCGACATCCTTCCCCTCTCCATTACTCGTTAACTGTCCGGGGATATAGCACCTGGTTTCGAACATTTGCGCAACCTCTTGTAGGAAACTTTCCCTCTTGGTTGCCTCACCATTTGTGGGGGTCAATTCTTCATCCCCTGTCCCAATCACAGGCTTGCTAGTCCCTCGTTCATTATTGACCTTGGTCATCGGATTTTCGGCCAATCGAGTCGGGGCCGTGTCTCGATGGTGTCTCCTTGCTACGCCTTCATGATATCTCAACCCTACTTTACCTATCTGATGGGGTAGTTGAATGGGCTTGGTGATTCCCTGACTGCTCTTTCCTAACCCTTGTCCAGGTTGGAATTTCATCTTCATCATTTCTTTTGCAACGAAGGTAAGTTCTGGAGAGATCTTAGGTTTCACGGCTGGAGCCCCCAAGCATCTGTAATGGGGAGTGCTAATTTCCAGCGCCTGAAAGCTGGTAGGTGCCGCCGACTCGTCTACATTAATCACTGGCAGGTCATTCCTGGAAGGAGAAGGGTCATCACACTCCGCCGAGATCGTCACTAGATTCCCGTCAATGATAAGTTTGATTTGCTGGTGTAGCGTGGAAGGAACTGCCCCGGCCATGTGTATCCACGACCTCCCCAATAACAGGTTATAACTGGCCGCAATATCTAAGACTTGGAAAGAGATATCAAAAGTACAAGGTCCTATTTCCACAGGCAATTCTATTTCTCCAATTGTATCCCTCCAGGATACGTCGAAGGCTCGCACCACTACATGACTGGCCCGTAGGCGCTTAGGATTGATGTTCATCTTCTTCAATGTACTGAGGGGAGATATATTCAACGCCGATCCCCCATCAATCAGCACCCCATTCATGATATAACCTGAGGAGATTACCGCAATATGCAACGGTTTTCGATGCCCCCTTCCTTCTTTAGCGATATCATCATCTGTGAACGATATTACATCACTCTCCACCAGATGGCCGAAACCTTCCTTGCTAATTTCTTTGGGAACGTATGCCTCCTCCAGGACTTTCGCCAGAATTTTGCAGTGATCACTGGACGATAACACCACATCCATGATTGATGTCAGGGTCGACTCCTCGCTTAATATCTGGATCCCTCTTGCTTCCGGATGATCCATCTTCCTTAAGAATTCCATGGCTTTCTCCTTGGATATCTCTTCATTTTTCTTCGTTTTGCTTTCAAGGACTCGTCCAGGAAGATATAAGGGATTCCCTTTTGTTGTTACAGAAGCACAACTGGCCGCTTCCTCTGACACTCCCCCATAATTCCATGGTACCGTTTTTAGACTGTGGACAGGGATTTGCGGTCTCTCTGTAAGGGTGAGGGGTTTCGGAGCTGCTAACTTGACAGGCCCCTCTATGATATTTCTGCTTACACCGACCAACCTAATTGGCGCTCCCCGTGTACTCCCGTGATCACTTATCATGTTGATCATTTCATCAATTTTCTTTACATAATTCAGCCTTGACGGCCCCTCGGCTTCACTGGCTTCCGCTACATTAACCCCCCCTTCATCATGCCTAGGTAGGGGATTGACTTTAACATTTGGGGAGTCCGGCTGTTCCACCACAATTTCCCCACTATCAATCAAGTTCTGAATTATGTGCTTCAGCGTCCAACATTCCTGCGTATCATGACCAGGGGAACCTGAGTGGTATGCGCATCGCTTGCTTGGGTCAAATCATCTTCCTTTCGGGTCACTTGGGGGTGCCAAATCAACTATTTTCTTTTGGGCTATCAATACCGCCAAAATCCGCTCAAGAGGATCCCCAAGCGGGGTGAATACTCGATTTCTTATGGCCTCGAACCTTCTTCGCCCATCCGTCCTCTGATCAGTGAAGTTAGGTTGTCGGGATGGCCCCACTCTCTGTATCTGTACTGGAGGATTGTTCTCTGTCTTTCTAGATGATCCCTGCAGGATGAGGGACACATCTTCCTCCTTTTTCTTTTGGACCCTACGGGAAGTGCTGCCATAGTTTCCACTTTGGATTTGTTCCGCAGCTGTTTCCAAAGTCGTGAAATCCCAAATTTTGCCAGACTTCAAACTCATATCCACCATTTCTCCGTGTTTTATCATCTCGGCAAAAGGTCTTCCAATCCCCGATATAACCCGCTCATAATACGGTGCCTCTTGAATATCCACGAAGGTCATCACCATCTCCGACTCGCTCATTGGGGGATTCACCTGTGCAGCCATACCCCTCCATCGCTGTGCATAATCCCTAAAAGATTTCTTTGGTTGCTTCTTGATTTTCGTCATTTGATATCTATCAGGGGCCATTTGTGCCTGAAAGCTATATTGTGTTAAGAAGGTATGAGCCAACTCCTCCCAATTGTGGATCCGGGCATTATCAGGACGGGCATACCAAATTCTTGCCACACCCGTCAGGCTCTTTTGGAATAATTGCATTCTTAGACCTTCGTCCTCGGCATAAGATCCAAGCTCCCCAATATATATTTTCAGATGTGTATAAGGATCCTCCTTCCCATTGTACTTCTCAAATTCGGGGATTTTAAACTTCTCCGGATATCTGGTTCCGGGAAAGACACATAGATCTGAATAATTAACCCTGCCTAGGGAACCTATGCCTTTTAGAGATTGGATGGTCTCTTCCATCTGCTTCATTTTCCTTCGAATGTCATCAGTATCTCCCTCCTCTGGAATAGTAATCATTGTTCGGTTAGGTATAGGAATGGCCTTTGGGACAACTGGCTCGCCCTTAGGTTGGGATGGATCCTCTTTAGGTGGATCCTGTCTAGGTAGCAATTGTTCCCTCAGCATCATGGCCATTTCCAACATCTGTTTCTTGAAATCAACAAATTCTTCACGAGATATGGAACCAGGATTAGTAGGTGGAAGATCAGCCATTTCAGATGTAGAGTCCTGGGCCCTTTTAGATTGCGAACGCGTTTGAGGAGCAATCCTACAGAAACAACGGTTCGAAGTTTAGTCCTGGGAAATGAAAGGATATGGATGCATGCTAAAGCTGTAACTTTTGTGTTTTGGGTTTTCTAATCTTTCTCTGCAAAACAACATGTTAGCGATCCCTTATTGCAATAATAAATGCTAGACTCGACTTATTATGCTTCCCCAGCTGTTCTCTACAAAACATAGAGGTTAGTAATTTCTTTTGACAAGAGGGGAGGCATATATGAATATTGAATGCGATTATAACATTTATACGTGCGAACGTAAAAGGGCATGAAGAGACTTTTCCAGCGCTGGGTTAATCTGAGGCTGACCTATCCTAAGGTTACTCTCGCGAGCTTTTCGGCATGAAGGTCCCCAAATCTTCGCAATCTACTCGTCTGAATCCTTTCGATTGGAGCGGATTTGGGTGGTGCGTTTCCTGAGCCATCTCCGGCGAGCAGCCCCTTCGATTCCAGTAATAAGCAACCGACATGTTCGCCTCAAGAGGAGGTACACTCTCAACATACATTCACATTCATCGTCCTCACCGTATGCAAATGATTACTTTAAAGTAAAGCAATTCCATTCAATTATTCATTTATTGGACAAAACACACATTCACACAACAAAAAGTACAAAAGATCAAAATATCGCATGCACACACATATTCATGAATTTTTAAAGGATAGGATAGCATCAAGATTTGAACGCGGCTTAAGCCCTCTAATGTTCCCCAGCAGAGTCGCCAGCTGTCGACGCCGGGAAGAATCGCCATCTTGTGCTAGTTGTTAACCTTTCCAGTTTTAGTCCTTTTATTAGATGACTTTTTTTTGGAAAAGGTTGGCACAAGTGTCGACGGGGTTTTGAAAGATCGTTTTTTATGATGAGCCAATTAATCAGAGTCTCCAGTTGGTATATTTGAAATGGATGTACCAACTCATCCGAATTTCGTTTTCGTAAATCGCTGGCTGATGTGTGACTCTGGATTAATTGGTCTGCAAACCGAGATTCGTAGAGTTCGGGGGCTTGCTTAAGCGAGGGGAAGGTGTTAGGCACCCCCCAACTTCCGTGAAACACGGTTACCGCAATCTTGGTACTTTCCTATCCTTTAATTCATAAAACGTGTATGTGTGCGTGTGTGTGTGCCTATGTGAATGTTGTGGTGAGTTTGCATGAAGAAACCATTTGGATTTTCGGAAAAGTCGTGTTTTCTTTTGGGAATGCTTTAGAATGTCCTTCGGTTTATACGAGAAAGCTTTATGAGGAAAGGTTTGATTTTAATTTGTCAAAACTGTGAGATTTCATTAGGTTTCGTTTTGACAAAACAAGAGTTTTTAAACCTCCGTCAAAATAGGAATCGAGATCTATACATTGCCTTCGTAAATAAAGTGGCAGGCAATTTCTAGAATCCCTTTAACCCTATGCACAACGGTTTAATAAAACATCATTTATTTTGTATAAAACCTTTCTTGTGATGTCTTTGGAAAAACGACTTTCTTTAACTTTTCGTTAAAGGGGAATCGCCATTCATTAGCACTCCCAATTTTTAGCCTCGTGATTCTAATAACCTAATTTGATTGATTTTATGGGAATCTTATCGTTTAGCTTTGAAATCAAATTCGTGTCATAAATCAAATCAAGCATTAAAATGCGTTGGGGCTATTCATGGGCATGTAAGCCATCAAAATAACCCCGAACGCCCACAATCGCATACTTTCACTATGGCTGGGCCTTAAACACGATTCTCGCCTTGGCGTCGTTTTAAGGCCCGACGATTACATGTTCACAATGAAGATTACATCGTTCCTACTACCCACATCAAAAGATGTCCATCATCGGATTTGGACCACGGGGTCGCGTTCCTAGGCTCACACCCAAAATTTCTACACACCCACGAAACGGATATTACAAGAAATAACCAATACGGATAATCTAATAATGCCAAGACATCCTAAAATAATAACCCGAAGGAACCACGCCCAATATATCACCTTAAAACAAACAAAAAATCAATAGATGAATATCATCGGGTTATTAGGAAGAATTTTGTTCCGATGGAACCCTCACTAATAATCCCTAATTCATTGTTCCACTATAAATTACATGAAGACTACATTTAATTTAACCAAATGCTAGGATAGAAATTGCAATAATAAGGAGATTTTCACCTTGAAATTATATCAAAGTGGATGTAAACTTGTGTATTTGAATAGAATGAGAAGTGGATATGATACAATCAAATCAAAAGAGTATAAATCCTCTCCTTTTTTCTTTCTTTCTCCCCTCTTTTGTTGCAAAAATTATGCTATTTCTCCCTCTTTTTTCCGTGTTGCTGCTGCTGTTTTTCCTTCTCTTTCTCGCCTGTCAACCTCTCTGGATGCTGAATGAAGGAATGAACTGAAATAGGCTGGCCAGAGCCAGCCGCAGACTGGCCGCAGATTGATCTGCGGCTGGCTGGCCGCCCCCCATCCACTCAGCTGGTTTTCGATTCCCGTGTTTCGAGTTCCGTATTTTAAAAAGGCGCACTCATTGGCCGCAGATCAATCCGCGGCTGGTCGGTTTGACTTTCTCAATTTTCGTGCCATGCCTCGATTCTCATGTCGTGACGTCGATTTTTGTCGACAGGTTTGTATTTTACAGTCCGAGAATCACTGGGAGACGTGCCACATCATTCGGGAATGCTCATTTCGGACGATCTTGTTGTCATGTTGGTTTTGATTTGCGAATCGTTGCGGTGGCGTCGAGTGTTCGTACTTGCGCCCATCCTTCGCTCTCGTAGGCCGGCTCAAAGGATGAATTTGCCCTCCTGTCAGGGTTAGTATACGAAGTGCAAAATTTGGGTGTCTACACCAGTTGAGCACTAAATTGGTCTTCACGCATCTTTTCAAAGCCAGGGCCAGTTTTCTAAGCAACTATCAAATGTGTCACCAAACACTGAAAAATCCTCCATGAATACCTCCATGTTACGTTCAACCATATCTGAGAAAATAGCCATCATGCATCTTTGGAACGTTGCCGGTGCATTACATAAGCCAAAAGACATCCTCCGAAAAGAGAAAGTGCCATAAGGACACGTGAAGGTGGTCTTTTCCTGATCTTCGGGGGCAATCACTATCTGATTATAACCTGAGTAGCCATCCAATAAGCAATAAAACTCGTGTCCAGCCAGTCTATCTAACATTTGATCAATGAAGGGTAGAGGAAAGTGATCCTTGCGGGTTGCCTTGTTTAATTTCCTGTAGTCCATACAAACCCTCCATCCAGTCACTGTCCTTGTCGGTAGCAGCTCATTATTCTCGTTTTCTACAACCGTCATACCATCCTTTTTAGGCACGCACTGTACTGGACTCACCCAACTGCTATCGGAGATGGGGTAAATGATACCCGCATCAAGCCACTTCAAAATTTCCTTTTTCACCACCTCTTTCATGATCAGGTTCAGCCTCCTTTGTTGCTCTATCGTTGGTTTGGCATCGTCTTCCAAAAGGATCATGTGCATACAGAATGATGGGCTAATTCCTTTTATGTCTGCGATGGTCCAACCAATGGCTGACTTGTATTCCCGGAGAACTCGAATCAACTTACTCTCCTGCAATTCGTTAAGTACAAATGCAATAATAACAGGCAAAGTAGATGATTCACCCAAATAAGCATACCTCAGATGGCTCGGTAAAGGTTTAAGTTCAAGAGTAGGAGGTATTTCAAGAGATGGCTTCAAGCGTTCTAAGGATTTGTCGGTAAGTTCCAAATGTTCATAGGGGATCTGAAATTTGCGTACTCTCAGCACTGTGTCTAAAATGTGAAGAAACTCTATCATCTCTATGTCATCCATGTCAACCTCCCCTAATAAAACAGGTTCCAACGGATCCTCAGTCAATTTCCTCAAAAACTCATCTTCCACCACTTTTTCTACCACATCCAACCAGAAACACTCTTCCTCATCTGTAGGAAATTTCATGGCTTTGAACACATTGAATGTCACTTCTTGGTCTTGCACCCTCATAGTCAATTCTCCTTTTTACACATCTATAAGTTTTCTTCCCGTTGCCAAGAAAGGTCTCCCAAGTATGATAGGAATGTCTTTGTCCTCCTCATAGTCCAAAATAATGAAATCGGCTGGGAATATGAATTTATCCACTTTAACCAAGATGTCTTCCACGATACCTCTAGGATATGTAACCGACCGATCAGCAAGCTGAAGAGAGATGTTGGTCGATTTCGGTGCAGGTAGACCCAACTGAACATATATCGATAACGTCATAAGGTTGATGCTCGGACCCAAATCACACAAACATCTGCTGATTGATAAGCTGATAGGAATGGTGCAAGGGATAGTGAAACTACCCGGATCCTTTAACGTTGGTGGCAACTTCTTCTGCAATATAGCACTACACTCCTCAGTCAATGCTACTGTTTCATAATCCTCCAACTTTTTCTTCCTCGATAAAATTCCTTTCATAAACTTGGCGTAGCTCGGCATCTGCTCTAAAGCCTCAGCAAACGGTATATTGATTTGCAGCTTCTTAAAGACTTCAAGGAATTTGGAGAATTGTTTATCTAATTTCTACTTGTGAAATCTCTGAGGATATGGCATAGGAGGGTATACTTCTGCTTGCTTTGCTTTCTCCTTGTCTTTCTCCTCATTCTCCGTTTCCTTGTCTTTTCCTACCAATTTCTCTGCAGGAGCTAGGACTGGGGATGGGCGCGGCCGCGCTACCTCCCCTTGTATTTCAGGCGCGACCGCGCTGGTCTGTTGGAGTTTCTTCCCGCTTCGAAGTGTTACAGCTTGACATTGTTCCTTACCCTCTCTCTTGGGGTTAACCTCTATATCACTTGGAAGTGTTCCTTGCAGTCGATTGTTCAAGACTTGAGCCAGCTGAACGAGCTGATTTTCTAGATTCCGAATTGACACCGCTTGGCTCTTCACATTCAAGTCTACCTGATTTAACAGCTTATCTTGCTCATTCATTCTTTTCTCCGATGTTGTGATAAATCTTGCCAAAGACTCTGCTAAATTGGATTTTCTCTCTGCCTGTTGTGGAGCTTGGTTCTGAAAACCCGGGGGGTTCTGTAATGTTGGAGCGGGATTTTGAACTTGAGAGTTATTGCTCCATGAGAAGCCCGGATGATTCTTCCACCCCGGATTATATGCATTCTGGTATAGCTGTTGTGGTCTGTTGTAACTCCCCAAGTACTGTACAGATTCTGGATTAATAGCATAATATTCCGTCGGATGTGCGCCTGCACATAGTTCACACACATAGGCTACTTGCTGGAATTTCAATTCTACTAAAGCTTCAATCTTTTTTGACATGGCCGCTATCTGAGCTGTTAATGCTGTGACCGTATCTACTTCCAAAACTCCAGCTACCTTTTGTTGATTCAATCTGGAAGTCGGCCATTGATAATTATTTGCAGCCATAGTCTCTAACAAAGTAAAAGCTTCATCGAAATTCTTATCCATTAAAGCTCCCCCTGCAGCCGCATCTATACTTGCTCGAGTGTTACTGCTCAACCCATTGTAGAATGACTGAATCTGCAGCCACTTGGGTAACGCATGATGTGGACATCTTCTCAATAATTCTTTGAACCTTTCCCAAGCTTCGGACAGTGACTCTCCATGACTTTGCTCAAAGGTAGAAATATCATTTCTCAACTTAGCAGCCTTAGCCGGCGGGAAGAATTTTGCGAGGAATTTCTGGGCCAAGTCATCCCAAGTTGTGATGGACCCCGGTGGAAGTGAGTGCAACCAACTCTTTGCTTTATCCCTTAGTGTAAACGGAAACAAACGTAATTTCACCGCATCATCAGACACATTTGGATATTTGAATGTATCACAAATCTCAAGAAAGATAACCAAGTGTGCATTCGGATCGTCGTTGGCTAATCCCCTAAACTGTACCGAATTCTGAATCATCTGAATTGTGCTCGGCTTGATCTCGAAGGAATTAGCAGTGATGGCTGGCCTCGTGATGCTTGACTTGATGTCATCTATCTTAGGCATAGCATATTCCCTCAATGATTTTTGTTCTTCGTTAGCCATTTTCTCTTTCTCAAGTGTCTCCCGACAAAACTTTCTCAACTTGCGTAACTTGTTTTCAAGATCGTCTTCACTCTGCACAAGTTCCGGTTGTTTGGATCGTGTTTGCATAAACAAACCAAGATCACCTGAAACAGGAAGTAACAAGAAAAACAATGTTAACTAAAACTGAATTAATTAAAACTAAAACTTGAAATTATAGACACAATTGTTCCCCGGCAACGGCGCCAAAAACTTGTTTGCCAAAATCTATACTAGCAAAAATACGCAAGTATACGCAGTCCACAAGTAATAAAGTGAAAGTAGAGTATCGTCCCACAGAGAAGAATTGATTCTATAATGACAAATTCCAAATTTAAATCAAATCAATTTTTAGTAAACAAGTGATTTATGAATTCTGAGGTTTTGAATTTAACTAATTAATTCTAAATTAAATTACTAACACTAGTTTGTGTGACGCCCCCAAATCCGGGTCACCTGAGCCACGGACCTGGTTCGCCACTATCTAAAACAAGAATTATACAATCGATAACTTAAAGCGGAATAAAGGAATATTTACATTGATATAACATAAATAAACCTGTCCCAAGTCTCGAAACCAATACTAATACAAAACATAACATAATACAAAAGGGTAAATATGTCTTAATACAAACGGTAATTCTAGAACAACAAAATACAACTACTCCGTAGCTTTCTCCTTTCCCTTATCTTTTCCTGAGCTCTCGCCACGTGCCGCACTAACTGAAATGTTTTAAGGAAAGCAAGGGTGAGCAACAAATTGCCCCGCAAGTATAATAGCAGTGAATAATCACATGAATAACTTTATAGCTCTCAGGAGTAAAAATTTAGCTAACACAAGGAAATAAACAACTTCTTTCATCACCGTTATAGTGGCCACTAAGGACCGAAGGATTTCTGAAGTATTCAAGGATTTCAAAGTTTCCCAAAGAAGGGAACTATTCAATACTGAGGGTGCACCAAGGCACAGAACTCTATTCTAGAATTACTGGAAATTCATCCGATAATCCACAAAACTGGTACAATAGGTGATCAGCCTAAAATACCTGGCGTTATGCATAAGCCTTACATTTTCCATTTACGCGCGTGTCGGTTTCCCGACGTTTATACAATTTCCCCTGCTGTGAGGGTTGTTCCACTCAGCTTTACATGGGAGTCCAGACCAAAACAATTTGATCGGACAATTTTACTTAACAAATATAATAGTTGGAGGACTTTAACCTCGCTTTAGTAACCAAATCAATAAGTGTCTAGCTGAAACAATTAGCCTTGACATAGCTTTTAAACAGTCTATGGAATAAAGAACTTTAAGGTTCAACAACATGCATGATAGCATTTAAAAATATCTTGAATGAATAAAAATTCATAATCTTTGGAATCACACAATATATAACATTGCATGAAATGGGCTTTCATTGCAATACTTGAATAGAAGTATGAATACTAGCACATTAATTGCTAAATTGATAAGTAATTTGAACGGAGTCCAGAAGCTCAATAAGCTTGCTCAATAAATAATATTTGCTCGATAGATAAATGAATTCGACACTTGCCCAATAAATGAATCGAGTAAGGAAACCTCGCACAATTAAATAGGAGTTGTATGAGTTAGGAAACTTGCCTTGTACGTGCGTTAATACTTGACGTTAATCGTCCGTCAACAAAATATCCTACATAGTTTATTAAAATCGTCATAAATATTTGTCACAAAAGAACTAGGTTCATTACAGTCATCCGTTAATTCAATTTACGCCTTAGGACAACATCGTTTAGTTCGACACGGGTATAAATTAAGCACATAAAGCTTTAACAAGATATAAGCGTTTTTAATCATTTTGTACAAAATATAAGTTTTAGACTCGCGGGAAAATTTTACTGGGTCCGACCCGATCCGGCCCGACCCGACCCGGTCCGGCCCGACCCGACCCGGTCCAGTCGCCATGCAGTAGCAGTTGCAGTAGCGAACTGCTGTTCCTGCAAGCAGCGACACAGTCATACCTTGCCTTGCTCCAGCTACTATATCTCCCCCTACACTCGATCAATTTCATCCCTTACGGACTCTATGGATTCCTAAGACACAAGGCTACAACATATCACAAATTCAAGACGACCCATAATCATTAACATGACCAAATCCTGAGCTAAAACATAAACTGCATGCTCTGTTTTTCGCAACCATGAAATATCTCATACAAATGGCTACTGTGACTTCATTTTAGCATCATTTTGGTTCATTCAAATTGGTATATCTTCACAACTGATAGAAGTACAATATTCCAATAACAAACAATCAAAATAATCACACCATCAAGGCTTTACAGCCCTCTAACAGTCCGAATGTCCAAAAGTCCAAAAATGTCCAAAGTTCATCCTTTAAGCCAAGGTTCGGATCTTTACTTGTTTTTGTTCCACTTTGAGGGTGTTTATGGTTTATATAGCTTCTTAAGAACCTCCATGATAGATTCAACACAACCAATCAACAAAAAAATTAGCAAAAATCCAACCCTCAAGCATGTAAGCGTAAAAAAAACTCATGAAAGCTTCAAGTGGAGAAGAAATGGTTGTGGTTCATGGTTACCTTCTTGTTGCTAGCTTCGTGTAGGGTGAAATGGTTGCTAGAGTGCTGCTCTCCTTCCTCTTGGTGCCCTTCTCTCCTTTCTCCTCCTTCCGTGCTTTTCTTCTTCTTCCCGTAGCTTGCTTATTCTTCTTCTATATTTCCCTTTCTCTCTCTCTACGTAGCTCTCTGTAACTCTCTCCTTACTTGCAAATGGGAAGTATGCTGATGGTTTGAAGGAGAAAGAAGATGAGCTGATGGGAGGTTTAAGGTGGCTTCGGAAGGAATGTTTTGATATGCAGAAAATGGGATGCCCGAGCTCTTGAAAATGAATTTGAGGAGCATGCTTTGTGAAGTTAACATTCCCATATATGGTGTACTGTGCATGTTTATTCTTTTCCCCCCAATTGGCTCTCAATATACACGTGGCCTCCCCCAATTGGTTTTGAGGCTTAAATGTCTCACCAATTAATTCGAATATACAGATAAATATACCCGGAATATTCCCACTTTTGTACCAAATTTTGGTAAATAACTCTACCCAAAATTATAATGGGTACTCCCATATAAATTATTGGAACACGCAAAAATATTTATTATGGGATTTGTCCATTTATTCGGAACACCCATAATATACATTTCGGATACAGATTAAATCACGTATCAACCCCAATAAAATTTCTGACACTTGGAAAAATTATTCCTCAGCATATATGCCTCATCTAAATTAATAAAAAATCGAAATAGACGAAAAAGTTTGGGTGTGAATAGTGCTCGTGAATAGTGCCTCGGGAAGCGGGTCCCGCTAATAGTGATTTTATGAATTTTTGCAAAATCGATATATTCACTCTAACGACACAACAACACATAAAATTTAACATATGTACATTTTCTAGGCTGTAACACAATTCTAAACACGTATTATAGATTAATATAAAAAAATAATAATAATAATAATAATTCATACATAACTCGGGTTACAAGGAAATCTAAAATTCCCGATCGTTACAGTTTGAAAACAAATTTTTTTAAAGACTTAAGACTATAACTTCACTTAATGCTTTATTTTACTTAACATGCTCCCCTTTGGATTATGCTAGTTATTCTGGGTTGTTAACCAGGAACACATCACTATTTATGATCATCTTTCAATGTTACATAAACAACCTAACTTAAATCCACAATTGATAGACTCAAGTTAATCACCCTAGATAACTAACTCACTATATTTCTATGTGAATTACAATTAAAAAGGATTTAAAGCCCAAGTTCCCTATTTTGATTACATGCGGTGATAGGTTTATCTCTATCCTAATCACAAATTATGAATTCCATTGACAGCAGAAGACACAATCACATGCTATTATGGTCAGATTTAAATCTATACTTCATCTTTCAAATTCATATAGATTATCTCAATAATTATTGGCCAGATAATTAACAATTCAGCACAAACAGTAATAGACAATCCAAAAATAACTAATCATAATATTCAAAGAAGCATGCTATTCAAAACTACGCATTAAGATCCATTATAGCCTTAAAAGAAATTTAGTTCATAAATAAACTAGAAATCATCATCCACAAGTTTAATAATATCAAAAGTTTGGAATAGAGAGAAAAGAGAAGAAACACTGAAAGCAATTCTTCAAACTCTGTCCTGCTCCTCCTTGCTTTCTCCTTGCTATCAACTTGCTTCAACTCTTCTCCAATTGCTCCAAAACTAGGATTTTCTAATTATTTTTTTTCTCAATTACCAACTAGAAAACACCTATTTATAGTATCTGATTAAACCCCTAATTAATTACAAAGTTCCAAAACCAAGTTCAAATCAAACTCATTTAAAACATCTGAAAAGTCCACTTTGCCCTCACTCGAACCGGCGCGGCCGCGCTACCCTAGCAGCAATTTTTTTTCTAACTCTGGCATCATGCGCGGCCGCGCTGCTACCCAGTTCATTTTGGGCGCGGCCGCGCTGCTCTAAATTCCTACAACCTCAGCAGCATCAACAACTTCATCCACTCGAACGTCCAATTCTCGCCCAATGCAATCCCAACATGTGCAACCTACAAAAACACACAAAATACATGAAAAGTAACTGAAAACCATGGAAATAAGCAATAATTCACGTTCATTGGTATCCGATTCGTAGGTATAAAACTACTCATCAGCACGTTTTCCAATGCACTATTCATGCCAAAATATTTTTGCGTATTTTTCAATTTCAATAAATTTCATTAATATGCATATGCGAATAGATAATTTTTCCAAGTGTCGGAATTTCGTTTTGAGCAAAATCGCGTTTTAATCGGTATCCGAAATGTATAATATGGGTGTTCCGAATAAAAAGACGAATCCCATTATTATTATTTTTACGCGTTCCAATATTTTATAGGAGTACCCATTTTAATTTTAGGTAGAGTTATTGACCAAATTGGGGATAAAGGTGGGAGTATTTGGGTACATATATTTGTATGTCACCCAAATAGCAACCATTATTTTGAAATTGGCCAATCAAAGAAGGAGGGAGGGAGAGGTTGTCGGCAATGCTGGTCATTTGCCAAGCCAAATGTATTGAGCAACTAAATATCTCCTCCCTCATTGCTCCACCCGAAGCCTCCCACTCCTAAAGCCATATTCATTTACTCTCCCATTCCTTGTTCAGCCATTCCATCTCCTCTTCCTTGTTGCTACTAATTTAGTTGAGAGAGAAAGGGAGAGAAAATCTGCAGGAAGAAGGAAGAACAAAGAAGAAGGAGAAGAAGAAGAAGTGTGGAAGAAGAAGAGAAGGAAAGAAGAGCACGGGTGTACAAGAAGGAGAAGAAGAAGTGCTTCTATCAACTCTAACGAACCTTAGCTAGCTCCTCTATCTTCCATAACAAATTTACAGAGGTAAATCTTCAACCTCAAATGATTTCCTTTTGATTCCATAAAGTTTTTCAAAGTTTTCTTGGTTTTCAAGCTTTTATGCTTGGTGGATAATTTGTGGTTGATTTTTGTTGTTGTTGTTGTTGGTTGTGGTTGTTTAATAACGTTACCAAGACATCTTATAAGCTATTAATAACATTAAAGGGGAACAAAAACACAAGAAATCTGTACCTATGCATAAAGGATGAAGAACATGAACAACAATGGACATTTTTGGACGAACATGGACTGTTGGACGATTTAGAGGACTCTATAGCTATGATTCCATGTGTGTTTAATCTATTTGTTATTATTGTATTGTAGTTCCATGGGTTACAAAGTTAACCCAACTAGAATGGAGTAAAAAGGTGTAAAAATGAAGATTAGGTAATGATTTTAGTGAAGAACACCAAGAGCACGAAAATATAGCATGAGTTGATACTTTGGCCTAAGATTTGGCCATGATAATTTTAATGGATAGCTCTAAAATTTTGATATGTTGTAGCTCTATGTCTTAGAAGTCCATAGAGTCTGAAACATAACCAATTTGAATGTGTATAGAAGGAGTTATGGTGGTTGGAAGCAAGGTAGGTCTAGAACACAAAAACAGAGCATGAAGCTAAGTATGGGCGTACGTACGCCGCCCTTACACTGATGCTACTTATGCCTTGGGCGTACGTACACCGGTCATAGGCAGGTTTTGGGCGCAGCTACGCTGGGCCAATATTAGGTCAGAATCAGCTTTGACGTCCTTTACTAAAATAGGAATAACTTTCTCATATAAACTGGGATTTAGGTGATTCAAGATTATTCGGAAAGAGGAAGAGTAGACCTACAACTTTCGTTCTTTAAGTTTTTGGATTTGAGGTCTGTAGCATGGCCTAAATTGGCCATTTATAGGACTAATGTGAAATTAAGGGCAATCGGAGGGTGTCAAGCATGCGCGTATGCACATGTAATGCTCCCAACAGTGTAAAACATTGTTCTAAGTTCTAAAACATGAATGTTATGAATTATAATGATACTTAGGATTAACCAATGAGTACTAGATAAATCGAATGGGCGTGCTAGACGTATGCAATTGCGTATCGCTTGGGCATTTGAATAGGCAAAGTTGGCGTGCGGACGCGCAAGCGTCGTAACGCTGTATAATCTTGTTTAATATTTTGTTTCTTATATGAATGAAACATTATAGAGTAGTATATACCATTATTAGGTATTCAGTATGTGACTAATTATTATGTGAAAATGTACTTAATTGTGTAGGATATTTAGGAGCGTGTGTTGTAATATTATAGCAGGCGCATCAGGCAAGTTTTCCCTAACATTACTCGAATTATATTGAGCAGGTTTCCTATCCTATACACATGTTGTATATTATTGCAACTTCCTTACTCAACTATTGTTAATTGAGCAAGCTTTCCCTAACCTTACTCGAATTATATTCAGCAGGTTTCCTATCCTATACACATGTTGTATATTATTGCAAGTTCCTTACTCAACTATTGTTAATTGAGCAAGTTTCCTAACTCAAACTCGAGTTATTATGTTTCAAGCATGTTAGTGGATTAATTAGTGATAATTATTCTACATCTATAATACTTCTTGATATTCGCACTTTGTGTAAGTTTTTAAATTCTTGTTTAAATTAACATTAAACAAGTATTCTATATTAAAGCAAGTTCTCTAAATCCACTCCAGTTATGTATTGATTACATGTGTTGCGATATTGACCTAGTTTTCTAAACTTCCGCAACTTATTTCATTGTGCGAGTATTCTTATGATTATTCAAATGATTTGACATTCATTAAAGTTATCTATATATGCTATAATGCATGTTGTTGAGCCTTAAAGTTTCTTATTCCATAAATTATTTGAAAGCTATGTTAAAGCCAATTGCTTCGACTAGACACTTATTGATTTGTTTATTGAAGTGAGGTTAAGTCCTCGAACTATTGTTGATGTTAAGTAAAGCTATCCGATCAAATTGTTTTGGTTCAGATTCTCATGTAAAGCTGAGTAGAACAACCCTCATAGCAGGGGCAATTGTATAAACATCGGGAACCGACACACACATAAATAGTAAGTGAGGCTTATGCATAACGTCAGGTATTCTAGGCTGATCACCTATTGTACCATTTTTTTGGATTATCGGATAAATTTTCGGTAATTTTAGAATAGAGTTCTATGCCTTGGTGCACCCTCAGTATTGAATAGTTCCTTTCCTTGGGAAGTCTTGAAATCCTTGGATACTTCGGAAAATCCTTCGGTCCACAGTGACCACTATAATGGTGATAAAGAAGTTGTTTATATCCTTGAGCTATCTCATTTTTTTCTAACTCCTATGAGCTATAAAGTTATTCACGTGATTATTCACTGTTATTTTACTTGCGGGGCAAATTTGTTGCTCACCCTTGCTTTCCTTAAAATTTTTCAATTAGTGCAGCACGTGGCGAGAGCTTAGGAAAGGATAAGGGAAAGGGCAAAGCTACTGATTAGTTTTGTTTAATTGTACTAGAATCATCGTTTGTATCAAGACTTATTACTTGATGTTATGTATTAAGACTTATGTACTCTTATGTATTAAGTTATGTTTTGGAGTATTCTTGGTTTCGAGAGTTGGGGCAGGATTATTTATGTTATATCAATGTAAATATTCCTTTATTCCGCTATATATTGTCGACAATATGATGTATGTATTAGATAGTGACTGGGAGCTGTCGTTTTACACTCCAAAATTAATACCTTACTTCACTCTACTAGCACAAAACTTAGTATAATGACAAGCAAGGATCGATCCCACAGAGAAGTGAATTCATCTTTTACTTATTCTAATATTCCTATTATTTCTATTAATGGGGGGTTTTGAGTTTGATTCACTAAACTAACAAAATTAATTAAGAATGATCAATGAATAAAAAGCTTCAGTTCTTCAGTTCAGTATCACCTTATCACAATTATGGGAAAGTCAAGTTTAACAATATTTATCCTTCAATGAGATTAATAACCCTAGATAACCGCAATCGCTAATTATCCGCAATTCTCCTTATGTGTAAATCTAATGTGACAATCGCCTCAAGAGACTCTAACTATCATATAACCTAGAACTATCAATCTAGATTTAATATAACAGCAGCATAAAGAATGAGAGAATTAGGTTATTCCAAGCAACAATTGCACAATCAGGAATTATTTAACTTGCCTTCTAACAATCTTAATAATATCCAAAAGCTTGTCCACAATCAGATACTATCAATTGCTACCTATGATCAGACATAATATCGTTTACTTAATACTCTATCTTAATCTAGCAGATGGTATCAATCAAATTAATTCAATTGGCCAAATCAAATCAAAAGATTAAATAACATATAATCAATTAAAACAGATTATCAGAATAAACCTCATGCAAGAAGGAATAAATAAATAAAACCTGATTAAACCATTAATTATGAAAAAGGTTCAACATCCCTTAGAACTGAAAGTAAGAGTTTAGCCTGACATGCCTTCAATCTCCTCCTATTAGAGTTACAATTGTAATTGCCAAGATCTCTAGCTCTAGAATAATAATATATATAACAAAAGTTCTCAAGTTCCTACTTAGAGTTTCCTTCTTACTATCTGATCATAATGAATAGAATCCTCTTCCGAATCAACTTCCTTTTCCTCCTTCAGCTGGCCTTTAGTGCCAAAATTCGTGACCGAGCGCCACTGGCGCTGTCCCAAGCGCTTCTAGCGCTACTGTACAGTGTGCTCAAGTTGTGCCTAGCGCCGCTGGCGCTTGGTTTGTGAAGGGTCGAGCGCTAATAGCGCTGATGTAGCGCTTCTGGCGCTGTGCTGATGAATGGTCGAGCGCTGCTAGCGCTGGTCCTAGCGCTTCTGGCGCTAGCCCTTGTCCTTGAATTTACAAAAATGCCATTTTAAGCCCCAATTTTCCATCTTTTTCCATTTTTGACCTTGAATTCTCCTGAAACCAATAAATAACCTAATAAGTGCATATACACAATAAAACATGCAATAAACTAGATATAAAGGAATAAAAATAAATGAATAATATGCACTTATCAAATTCCCCCACACTTAGTCTTTACATGTCCTCGTGTAAACTAAAACAATGGTTATAATAAAATCATTTGAATTCTATTCAACCAAGCTCCCAAAGGTTCAAATTCAATTAGCATCCATGAATACTAACACCAATCAACAAAAATTCGTTCTATACATCATCAATCAATTCAAAACAATAATTCATCAGTCCCCACTGAACATCTCTAAATCAAATTGAAACCACATAAGCAGCTCCTATGATTAACACAGATACTCAACTCAGTTTATATGGAACAACAGCCATGCACACTGACTCACAACCAGAACATGTTTTTTTCCTGCTATTCAATTTTTTCTTCATTCAGGTGAATGCATTTTATGCTCCATTTCACCTTCCTCATTCTTTTCTCAAGCGAGTGCATTTTATGCTCCATCTCACTTTTCTTCTCACCAACGAGTGCGTTTTACGCTCCATCTCGTTGCATGTGTTTATGGGTGAGTGCGTTTTACGCTCCATCTCAACCCACCACATGTTTTCCTTTTGAGACAAAATGTTTTTTTCCTCAATTTTTTCTTGCTCTCAATTTTTCTAATTTTCAATTCTTGATTTTGTCTTCACATGATCCTGAAAACAAGATAAGCAGTTAAACAGTGCTAAATCATGAAATCAGTGCACATAGTCAACTCCACAACTAACTCAGTCAAGTAAACATGTATCTCACATTCAAGTACTCATGCAATACCAACTCAATCTAAATCAGTCAACTATGGGTCCTAACTTCATTATCATCTTTTATCAATTAATTCAGCATCAAACAAATTCTATCAATTAGCATCAATTTTCATTCTAAAACCAAAAACCTTTGAAAACTTGACCAAACACAAAAACTTTTGGAAAATCTAAATCAACTCAGATCAACTCAGATTTCCAAACTTAGATCAAAAGCAAAACCTATTCTATATTAACCTAAACCTAAATCCCTCCCCCACACTCAAACCTTACATTGTCCCCAATGTAAGACAATCATGCAAAAGACGAGCAAAATACCTAAAAAAAAACAATAAATAAGTAGAAAGGTATAGAAAAGCAAATCTGGTGTCTTGGGTTGCCTCCCAAGCAGCGCATTTGGTTAACGTCGTTAGCCCGACATCGATGCTCCTCAATCATTCATAGCTCGGATCCACTAGGTCTATCATCTCCACACTCTCCATCGGAAATCCATCACGGAAGGGTTTCAGCCGATGTCCATTGACCTTAAATACTTTCCCTGTCTTTGGATTCTGTATATCTATAGCACCATGAGAGAATACATTAGTAATAACAAAAGGACCCTCCCACCGAGAGCACAACTTACCTGGAAATAACTTCAGCCGCGAATTGAATAGGAGAACTTGTTGGCCAACGGTGAAATCTTTCCTCAAAATCTGCTTGTCATGAAAGGCCTTTGTTTTATTCTTGTATAGTCTAGAACTCTCATAAGCTTCATTCCTCATCTCTTCTAATTCCTGCAACTGAAACTTCCTATGCATCCCCGCCTCATCCAAACTCATATTACATTGCTTGATCGCCCAAAAAGCTCTGTGTTCTAACTCCACGGGTAGATGACATGGCTTCCCAAAAACCAATCTGTACGGAGACATACCAATGGGGGTTTTGTATGCAGTTCTATACGCCCACAATGCATCTTCTAACCGCAGACTCCAATCTTTTCTGCTTGGCTTGACAACCTTCTCCAAAATCGATTTCACTTCACGGTTGGATACTTCAGCCTGACCATTGCTTTGCGGATGATATGATGTAGAAATCTTATGCAAAACATTATATTTCCGGAAAAGTGCTGCTAGCATCCTGTTGCAAAAGTGAGTTCCTCTATCGCTGATGATAGCTCGAGGAGTTCCAAATCTGACAAATATATTAGTTTTGACAAAATCTGCAACAACTTTAGAATCATCAGTCCTGGTGGCTTTAGCTTCCACCCATTTAGAAACATAGTCAACAGCCAAGAGAATGTAAACATTACCATGAGAAACAGGAAAAGGTCCCATAAAATCAATACCCCAAACATCAAAAATCTCAACAATTAAAATGGGAGTTTGTGGCATTTGATTTCTATGTGATATGTTACCTGTTCGTTGACAATTCTCGCATGATTTACAAAATAGATATGAGTCTTTAAAAATTGTTGGCCAATAGAAACCACTTTCTAAAACCTTATGAGCAGTCCGTTTGGGTCCAAAATGACCTCCACAAGCATAGGAATGGCAAAAATTTAGAATAGACAATGTTTCGGTATTAGGCACACATCTACGGATTATCTGATCAGCACAAAATTTCCACAGATATGGATCATCCCAAACATAATGTCTAGCATCACTCCTAAGCTTATCCTTCTGGTTTTTAGAAAATTCATTGGGAATAAATGCACTTGCTAAATAATTAACAATATTAGCATACCAAGGCAATTCCTCCTGAATAGAAAAGAGATGCTCATCTGGAAAGGAATCATACAATGGTAGTGCCTCCTCATCTCTCATCAATCGACTCAAGTGATCTGCTACCAAGTTATCTGCTCCCTTCTTATCCTTGATTTCCAAGTCAAATTCCTGCAACAGCAGAATCCATCTGATAATCCTGGGTTTAGAGTCCTTCTTGGTTAACAAATACCTGAGAGCTGCATGGTCAGAATAAACTACAACTTTAGTGCCAAGTAAATAAGATCGAAATTTATCTAAAGCAAAAACAACAGATAAAAGTTCTTTTTCTGTTGTCGAGTAGTTAATCTGAGCTGCATTCAATGTTCTAGAGGCATAATAAATGGCATGGACAACTTTGTCAACTCTTTGGCCCAAAACAGCTCCGACTGCATAATTGCTTGCATCACACATTATTTCAAAGGGAATATTCCAATTTGGCGGTTGAATCACGGGTGCGGAAGTCAATAGGCTCTTCAACATATCAAATGCCTTCTTGCACGTTTCATCGAACTGGAATTCCACATCTTTTTGCAGCAATTTACATAATGGCAGAGCTATTTTGGAGAAGTCTTTGATAAATCGCCGATAGAAACTTGCATGTCCAAGAAAAGAGCGAATCTCCCGCACACTAGCAGGGTAAGGCAAAGCAGACACAATATCTATCTTAGCTTTATCAATCTCTAAACCTTTAGCTGACACAACATGACCAAGCACTATACCCTGTTCTACCATAAAGTGACACTTTTCCCAATTAAGAACAAGGTTAGTTTCCAAACATCTATCTAGCACACGCGTTAGATTTTCCAAGCACAAATCCAAAGAATCACCATGTACTGTGAAATCATCCATAAAGACCTCGATGCAACTTTCTAAAAGATCAGAAAAAATGCTTACCATGCATCGCTGGAAAGTACCTGGTGCATTACAAAGTCCAAACGACATCCTCCGGTATGCAAAAGTACCAAATGGACACGTGAATGTGGTCTTTTCCTGGTCTTCGGGTGCAATCACGATCTGATTATATCCTGAAAAACCATCTAGAAAGCAATAATAAGTATGCCCCGCTAATCGTTCTAGCATTTGATCAATAAAAGGAAGAGGAAAGTGATCTTTTCTGGTTACAGCATTTAGTTTCCTGTAGTCAATACACACTCTCCATCCTGTTTGTATCCGTGTGGGCACCAACTCATTATTGTCATTCGTGGTGACAGTTATTCCAGACTTCTTCGGAACTACCTGTACCGGACTCACCCACTGACTGTCGGAGATAGGGTAGATTATGCCTGCATCAAGCAATTTAATCACCTCTTTCTTGACTACCTCCATCATGGGTGGATTTAATCTTCGCTGTGCTTCTCTCGTGGGCTTTGCTCCATCATCCAAAAGAATCCTATGCATGCACATCGCGGGGCTTATACCTTTGATATCTGCTATCGTCCAGCCAAACACTGTGACATGGTCCCTTAGGACTCTCAACAATTTCTCTTCCTGCACTTTGGTTAGATTGCTAGCAATAATCACAGGTAACGTTTCATTAGTCCCCTAAATATGCATATTTTAAGTGAGCAGGTAGGGGTTTCAATTCTAAGATTGGAGCTTGCTCCACAGAAGGTAACTGTTTTTTATGAGAAACAGGCAATTGAATTGATTGAACTGCATACTTATCTGTGAATTTTGGCAACGAGTGCAATGCAGCCACAACTTCCTTCAATTTCTGATTCTGATCAAATTCTTCCTCTTTATCCATGTCCAAGTTGTTAGCAATAGCCATCTCCAAGCTTTCCCTGTGGTCTTGTTCAAAAGATCCCTGCACTATAGAATCAATGATGTCAATGGCAAAAACATGATCAACATCACTAGGGTACCTCATGGCATCATATATATTGAACTGAATTTTCTCTCCATCAAATTCCATGGTCAAGGTCCCATTGTGTACATCGATCATTGTCCTTGCTGTTTTCAAGAATGGTCGCCCTAACAAGATATGTGAAGGATTTGGAGATCTATCATCTTCCATATCCACAATGTAAAAATCTGCAGGAAATATTAGCTGATTAACCTGCACTAAGACATCTTCAATTACCCCTTGCGGATAAGTGTTAGTACGATCAGCAAGTTGAATGATAACACCAGTTTGTTTCAAAGGTCCTAGATTTAAAGAGGCAAATACAGACAATGGCATGACATTTATTGACGCTCCTAAATCTAACATGGCTTTCTCAAATCTGGTATTACCTATTCTGCATGGGATTGTAAACATTCCTGGATCTTTACATTTAGGAGGCATTTTCCTTTGAAGCACTGCTGACACATTCTCTCCTACAGTGATTTTTTCATCATCTTTCAATTTTCTTTTGTTAGTACATAATTCTTTCAAAAACTTTGCATACCTGGGCACTTGTTTGATGGCATCCAATAGAGGAATATTTACCTCTACCTTCCTGAAGGTTTCCAAAATTTCCCTTTCATTTTCCTCCTTCTTTGAAGTCTTGTGGGTTCTAGGTGGAAACGGCAATGGTGGAGTCTTAACTGGAGTAGATGGGGTAACAACTTCCCTCGGTGTCTCTATCTCATCACTAGCCTTCTCTTTTTCAATTTCCGTCACTGTTTTGGGTACTTCCAACTCCTTTCCACTCCTTAGTGTAATCGCACTAGCATTCTCCCTTGGATTGACAATTGTTTGGGAGGGCAACTTTCCTGAACCCTGAGCATCCAACCTCCCCACTGTGGTGGCAAGTTGACCTATCTGATTTCTCAAGTCTTGAACAGAATTTTTTGTTTCCTGCTGGAACTGCTGTGTTTGTGTCATGAATGCCTTGAACATGTCTTCCAAAGATGTTCCAGGATTTGCAGGAGCTGCCTGTCTAGGTTGATATTGAGGTTGAGTTGGTTGAGAGCCTTGTGGGAACCCTTGTTGTCTAACCGGATATACACCTTGCGCTGGTGGCCTATTTCCTCCATAACTCAAATTAGGATGATCCCTCCATCCTGGATTGTAAGCATTGGAGTACGGGTCATACTTCCGCTGTGGTTGTGCCTGATAGTTCCCCATCGCATTAGCTTGCTGTGTTGTGTCTTCCTCTTGCAATGTTGGACAAGAATCGGTACTATGACCAGTCATTAAGCAAATCCCACAAACTTTTGCTGCTGGTGTATTTCCTGTAGCCATTTGTTTAACCAGCACAGTTAGATCAGAAATTTGTTGTTCAAGGTTGCTCGTGGTCATCTCATTCACTCTTGCAGGTGCATGGTTATTCCTTGTCCCATACTGCTGAGAATTAGCAGCCATATTTGCAATTAGAGTCCTTGCAGCCTCCGGTGTCTTATCCACTAGTGCTCCTCCACTTGCAGCATCGATCATACTCCGATCCATTGGTAATAGTCCCTCATAAAAGTACTGAATCAGGTGTTGATCGTCTATTTGATGGGGAGGACAACTGGAACACAATTTTTTAAATCTTTCCCAATACTCATACAGTGTCTCTCCGCTGAACTGTCGAATGTCGCATATCTCCTTTCTGATGTTGGCAACTCTTGAAGCAGGGAAGTACTTTTCCAAGAACAGCCTTTTCATGTCATTCCATGACTGTATTGACCCTGAAGGAAGATAGTACAGCCAGTCTTTCGCTAGATCTCCCAATGAGAACGGGAATGCCCTTAGCTTGATTTGATCCTCAGTTACTCCATGTGGCTTCATGGTGGAACACACCACATGGAATTCCTTCAAGTGCTTGTATGGATCTTCACCTGTGAGACCACGAAAAGTAGGCAAAAGATGAATTAGTCCCGATTTAAGTTCAAAAGCAGCAATTAAAGTAGGATATTCAATGCACAAGGGTTGTTGATTAAGATTGGGAGTGGCTAATTCTTTGAGTGTTCTGTTGTTATTTGGCACCGCCATTTCTTCTTCCTTCTCTGAATCGGTGGATGATGTATTTGACAGTAACTCAAGTGCTATGTTGAGTCCCGGTGATGGAACTTCGTCTGACTCTGCAGTGATGCCTCGAGCTTGACGAGCTTCTTTCCTTAGCCTGCGTGCAGTTTTCTCAATTTCTGGATCAAAATTCAAATCACCGGATTGAGAGGATCGTGTCATAAACTACAATAATGAACAAAAATAAAATAAAATAAAATGAAGAATAAATAAAGATAAATAACACTTCCCCGGCAACGGCGCCAAAATTTGGGAGCTGTCGTTTTACACTCCAAAATTAATACCTTACTTCACTCTACTAGCACAAAACTTAGTATAATGACAAGCAAGGATCGATCCCACAGAGAAGTGAATTCATCTTTTACTTATTCTAATATTCCTATTATTTCTATTAATGGGGGGTTTTGAGTTTGATTCACTAAACTAACAAAATTAATTAAGAATGATCAATGAATAAAAAGCTTCAGTTCTTCAGTTCAGTATCACCTTATCACAATTATGGGAAAGTCAAGTTTAACAATATTTATCCTTCAATGAGATTAATAACCCTAGATAACCGCAATCGCTAATTATCCGCAATTCTCCTTATGTGTAAATCTAATGTGACAATCGCCTCAAGAGACTCTAACTATCATATAACCTAGAACTATCAATCTAGATTTAATATAACAGCAGCATAAAGAATGAGAGAATTAGGTTATTCCAAGCAACAATTGCACAATCAGGAATTATTTAACTTGCCTTCTAACAATCTTAATAATATCCAAAAGCTTGTCCACAATCAGATACTATCAATTGCTACCTATGATCAGACATAATATCGTTTACTTAATACTCTATCTTAATCTAGCAGATGGTATCAATCAAATTAATTCAATTGGCCAAATCAAATCAAAAGATTAAATAACATATAATCAATTAAAACAGATTATCAGAATAAACCTCATGCAAGAAGGAATAAATAAATAAAACCTGATTAAACCATTAATTATGAAAAAGGTTCAACATCCCTTAGAACTGAAAGTAAGAGTTTAGCCTGACATGCCTTCAATCTCCTCCTATTAGAGTTACAATTGTAATTGCCAAGATCTCTAGCTCTAGAATAATAATATATATAACAAAAGTTCTCAAGTTCCTACTTAGAGTTTCCTTCTTACTATCTGATCATAATGAATAGAATCCTCTTCCGAATCAACTTCCTTTTCCTCCTTCAGCTGGCCTTTAGTGCCAAAATTCGTGACCGAGCGCCACTGGCGCTGTCCCAAGCGCTTCTAGCGCTACTGTACAGTGTGCTCAAGTTGTGCCTAGCGCCGCTGGCGCTTGGTTTGTGAAGGGTCGAGCGCTAATAGCGCTGATGTAGCGCTTCTGGCGCTGTGCTGATGAATGGTCGAGCGCTGCTAGCGCTGGTCCTAGCGCTTCTGGCGCTAGCCCTTGTCCTTGAATTTACAAAAATGCCATTTTAAGCCCCAATTTTCCATCTTTTTCCATTTTTGACCTTGAATTCTCCTGAAACCAATAAATAACCTAATAAGTGCATATACACAATAAAACATGCAATAAACTAGATATAAAGGAATAAAAATAAATGAATAATATGCACTTATCAGTGACGAACCAGGTCTACGGTTCAGGTGACCCGAATTTGGGGGCGTCACAGGTTGGTATCAAAGCCTTAGGTTATAAACCTTTAGGGAGAGGTCTTTAGGTTATAACCTTAGGAAGTATATAGAGGATAAGAGTAGATAAAACTCATGTAAAGTTTTGGGGCGATCTCAGATAGACGCGTCGTAAAGAGTTGTGAAGGTATTTACATTCCCTACAATGAAGCTATATTTCATTACGAATTGCTAATAGAGTATGTCGCTTGTTGTCTACTTGTAGTACTCATGATAGATATTCTCGTAGTATAATGGGATAATGACCTAAGCTTTCTTGCGTTTAGCAGAGAATGCGGCCCAAACATAACATACCACCCCCAGCAACACCTTAGGGATTGGTTAATAATGAAGGAGGTCCGACGAACCCCATGCAGCGGTTAGCGGATATACTAGAGAGAATAGAAAGGAAAAATGCGAGGCCCATGAATCCCAACCCACCAGCAGCACCCATAATAAGTTTTAAAGACTTCAAAAGCGTAGGACCACCACAGTTCAAGGGAACAACTGATCCAATCGAAGCCCAGTCTTGGGTGAAAGAAATGGAGAAGGCTTTCATTATTACTGTAGACACCCAAATTTTGCACTTCGTAAAGTCCATACTCCATCCATCCAAATGGCAGAAGTCGGTAGCCATGAAATTACAGTTCTGCCACTCCAACAATACGGCCGAATACGAGGGAGGCATCCTAGGACTGAGATTAGCCCTGGGAATGGGAATCAAAAGGATGACAGTAGTTGGAGACTCCGAATTGGTTATCCGGTAGGCCATGGGAATATACAGCACCCAAAGGGCTTCGGCTATTGCCCTACCATCGCCTCATCATCAAACTTGCCAAACAATTCGAAGATATTGCCTTTCGACACGTTCCCAGAAATTAAAATGACTTCGCGGATACTCTGGCCACACTGGCTTCCCTGATTCACACATCACGGTACGAGACGAGCTTTAAGGGAGAAATTGCGGTACAGACTTGTCCGGCCTATGAGGATCAGATCGGAGACATCTCCCATAGTGACGCCCCTCCTAAATGGGCTTGGTATCAAAACATTAAAGAGTTCCTTCGAGACAGCTCCTCTCCCGAAAATGCAGATCTGACCGAGGACAGAGAATCCAAAGATGGGCAGTGAAATTCTTCCTAAGCGGAGACGATTTGCATAAATGGGACCTAGCTACGGGACTGCTGAGATATCTGGAAGCCGAAGAAGCCCACAGATTAATGAACGAAGTACATGGCGATGTGTGCGGAGCCCATATGAGCAGAACATTTTTGGCAAAGAAAATCATGTGAACGGGTCACTACTGGCTAACCATGAAAGCTGACTGCGATACTCATGTCAGGAAATGCCATCAATGCCAGATCCATGCCAATGCAATCCATGCACCTCCTAATGAGCTCCATTCCTTGACCTCACCGTGGCCAGTTGGACCGTGCAGCAGGTGATATCCAGGAAGGAGTAAATCCAGGAGTATGGCAGAGAATCCCGGCCAGTAGAAGATCAATGGGTTTTAAAATTTTGAGTTTTATTTCAAATCCCTGCACGCTCATGTCATTTTGTCAGGTTATCCAAAAAGAAGATCATGTGCTGAAATGTTTTATATATATGACAAGAATTTTTATTTTATGTCAGGTACCCCGATTTGAGGCATTCTAGCCTGACAAGCGATAGGCCAAATTTGAAGGAGGATCACGATTTTGGTATAGAGCTAGGTTTCGATCTGATGGGGATTGAGCAGGACGAGACAGATATCGACAATATGCCTGACGAGATCAAAGGATGGGTCGAAGATAAACCCAAACCTGACTTAGACCAAACCATCGCCATCAAACATCAGAACCCCTAGCGATCACAAAGAACCCGGAGTAGGGGCAAATTCGACCACAATAAAAAAAATCTCAAAAATCAAAAATCCCCCAAACCTTTCAACAAGTCAAAGGACCGGATCTTATGTTAGCCCAGCGAGATACCGATGCCACCAGTACGAGGGAGATCACAAGAAAAGCAACTTAACACTAGGGCATTTATCAACTACCCAGGAAATGATGACGTGTAAATTGGTACCCATGCAACAATCCCATTAACATGTACCATCATCATCAAATGCTACCTCATGTCAATTCAATGTTCAATGATACGATCATCTGGCATTTGTCAAGCATAGTTTTCCCAGGATACGATGATCCACGTGAAAGGGGATTTTCTTTGGACTTGATAGGAATCGGATTAATTCTGACAAGCAACCGTGGAGCACGATCGTGAGTATGATTAAACGAAGAAAGCTATTCAACCTTTTGATCAGGTATAAAGCCTTAATTCAAAGCAACGTTTGCGACAGAATCGACCTCATGTGCCAGTCTTCACTTTGCATTTGCACGAACTTTCAGTTATGGGGTATAAAACTATGACGACGTTGATGGCAATTAACACATAGTCAGACAGTCAATAATTATCAAGCTAATATCAAGAAGTCGGATGATAAATGATTATCAAGCTAATGTCTCGAATCGTGGCCTGGGTTATTCGAGTAATTAAGCCCGAGGGGTGTTTCTACACCTGGTGCCCTAAAGCTATCTGGTTTGGGAGTCGCTGGCCCAACACTCGTTACATGGGTAACTCAGAGCCTAAGAAAACGAGCATTACAGTAGAGGAGGCCCGAGCATATTCGAATCGCGGCATGGGCTACTCGAGTAATTAAGCCAAAGGGATGTCTCTGTATCTGGTGCCCTAAAGCCGTTTGGTTTGGGAGTCACAGGCCTAACACTCGCTACATGGGTAACTCAAGCCTAAGAAAACGAATCTTGCGCAAGGTCAAGCAAAGAATGAATGGTGCAGACCAACAGCTTATCTCGAACCGTGGCCTTTGTTACTCGAGTAAATAAACCCGAAGGGGTGTCTGTACACCTAATGCCCCAAAACCGTCTGGTTTGGGAGTCATTGGTCCAAAACTCGTTAAATGGGTAACTTTGAATAGCCTAAGAAAACGAGACAAGTGAAGTGGGCTAATAAAGAGAAAAGATAATACAAAAAACTCTCGGCCTTAAACAAGAAGTCATGGAAGAGAAACCCCTACTGAATGCTGCATCGCACAGTGCATTTGTTATATAACGTCAATCCTGCTAAGAACGTTGTCGAGAATGGAGACAGGATACCTTTGACGAGGGAAGGTAGTTCTTTTGAATTCGACCTTACTCACGTACAATGACCATGAATGCTTAAAGGTGTTCTTACGATTTCATAACTCGTCAAATAGAAAATCATCAACTCACGAGGGATTGAAAATAACTTCCAATCTGGTACATTCACAGTTCACAACTCGCTAGATTGTGCGATCAACAAATATTCAATTTCATGTGCTTTAACTGCATTTACTCTTTTGTCGAGATTATAATATCTTTGTGTTGAACTAACACCAACGGCCTGAGCCTTCAAGTTATGGCATTTGTTAGTTGTCTGATATGCAGGATCTTGTAGAGCTGTGGATAACTCAGCACGGTCAATATCGCGAGTTTTCGATAGAAATTCTTGGTAACAACACGCGCCAAGGCAGGGGTAGTTAAGAATCGTGAAATGGAAGAAAGCTGAGGCTGCACAGAACTTCTCGTCATTGGGCCTCTCCCCAATCCTGACTATCACTGCCTCGACATCCAAATGATCCACGTGCATGAGCATATACAAGGATGATATAACGCGGGACAACAGCATATCGGCCAGCAGAAATGATTAAAAGCCCAAGGAGCCCAACATAGCTATCGATCATCATAGAGAGCGAAACAGACTGCCCCAACTCGATGAAATGAAGACGACCAAGAACAGGCAGAGTACCAAACCAATGTTGAAGTCTAGAAACTACACTTCACGACGAGGCATGATCCAATCAAATGTTGGCAAACAACGACGAATGTCGAATCATATCATTTGACTGAACAGGGGTCATTTCTATCTAAACATATGTTGTGCACATGCATCTGTCCATAACATATCTGCCAGATCATGTATAACATCTTTTGCATGCATACATGTACGATCAAAATGAAAATCTTCAGGGGAAAGTACAAGCACGTCGCTTTCAACCTCACAAATGATCAGACCGTGATGGCTTTTGCGGCATGGTACGTGGACGACGTTGATAGGAGATCCAAGACAGAAGCCGATCACACATCCCACTTCAATCAAATTGAGTGACCCTGGGAAGGCATCCACGCAAATCACAACAAGGTGGTGAGCACCCTGGGAAGGCATCCAAGCAAATCACAACAAGGTGGTGAGTGACCCTGGGAAGGCATCCAAGCAAATCACAACAAGGTGGTGAGCACCCTGGGAAGGCATCCAAGCAAACCACAACAAGGTGGTGAGTGACCCTGGGAAGGCATTCAAGCAAACCACAGCAAGGTGGTGAGTGAACCTGGGAAGGCATCCAAGCAAACCACAATAAGGTGGTGAGTGACCCTAGGAAGGCATCCAAGCAAACCACAACAAGGTGGTGAGTGAACCTGGGAAGGCATCCAAGCAAATCACAACAAGGTGGTGAGCACCCTAGAAAGGCATCCAAGCAAACCACAACAAGGTGGTGAGTGAACCTGGGAAGGCATCCAAGCAAATCACAACAAGGTGGTGAGCACCCTGGGAGGACATCCAAGCAAACCACAACAAGGTGGTGAGTGAACCTAGGAAGGCATCCAAGCAAATCACAATAAGGTGGTGTGAAAACCTGAGAAGGCATCCAAGCGAACCACAACAAGGTGGTGAACAACCCCTGCGAAGGGCCGATATCCAAAAAAGTGAGCGATCCCTGGGAAGGGCTGAAATCCAACGAAACCACGACAAATGATGACATATGTGAAAAATAGTATCAAAAAGACTGTGCAGGGGTCATTCTCTATCCATGAATAAAGAGCATGCATCATACAGTTAATAATAGAGCAACTGATCAATTTTAAAATCCATTTGACTTACGAGATTTCGACCAATAGGGCGTGAAACACGACGGATCGAATTATCGGGGCAAGATCCGGCAATAACCGATTCAGACAAGACAATCAACCGGATACGAGACCCTGTGATTACGAGACGAGCGATCGGATACGAGACCCGGCACTCACAAGACGATCAACCGGATACGAGACCCGGTGATCACGAGACGAGCGACCGGATACAAGACCCGACACTCACAGGACAATCAACCGGATACGAGACCCGGTGATTACGAGACGAGCGACCAGTACGAGACCCGGCACTCACGAGACGATCAACCGGATACGAGACCCGGTGATCACGAGACGAACGACCGGATACGAGACCCGGCACTCACAAGACAGTCAACCGGATACGAGACCCGGTGATTACGAGACGAGCGACCGGATACGAGACCCGGCACTCACAAGACGATCAACCGGATACAAGACCCGGTGATCACGAGACGAGCGACCGGATACGAGACCCGGCACTCACAGGACAATCAACCGAATACGAGACCCGGTGATTACGAGACGAGCGACCGGATACGAGACCCGACACTCACAAGACGATTAACCGGATACGAGATCCGGTGATCACGAGACGAGCGACCGGATACGAGACCCGGCACTCGCAAGACGATCAACTGGATACGAGACCCGGTGATTACGAGACGAGCGACCGGATACGAGACCCGGCACTCACAAGACAATCAACCGGATACGAGACCCGGTGATTACGAGATGAGCGACTGGATACGAGACCCGACACTCACACGACAATCAACCGGATACGAGACCAGGTGATTACGAGACGAGCGACCGGATACGGGACCCGGTGATCATGAGACGAGCGACCGGATACGAGACCCGGCACTCACAAGACGATCAACTGGATACGAGACCCGGTGATTACAAGACGAGCGACCGGATACGAGACCCGGCACTCACAAGACGATCAACCGGATACGAGACCCGGTGATCACGAGACGAGCGATCAGATACGAGACCCGGCACTCACAGGACAATCAACCGGATACGAGGCCCGGTGATTACGAGACGAGCGACCGGATACGAGACCCGGCACTCACAAGACGATCAACCGAATACGAGACCTGGTGATCATGAGACGAGCGACCGGATACGAGACCCGACACTCACAAGACGATCAACCGGATACGAGACCCGGTGATCAAGAGACGAGCGACCGGATACGAGACCCGACACTCACAAGATGATCAACCGGATACGAGACCCGGTGATCACGAGACGAGCGACCGGATACGAGACCCGGCACTCACAGGATAATCAACCGGATACGCGACCCGGTGATTACGAGACGAGCGACCGGATAGGAGACCCGGCACTCACAAGACAATCAACCGGATATGAGACCCGGTGATTACGAGACGAGCGACCGGATACGAGACCCAGCACTCACAAGACGATCAACCGGATACGAGACCCGGTGATCACGAGACGAGCGACCGGATACGAGACCCGGCACTCACAGGACAATCAACCGGATACGAGACCCGATGATTACGAGACGATCGACCGGATACGAGACCCAGCGCAGACAAGACGATCAACCGGATACGAGACCCGGTGATCATGAGACGAGCAACCGCATACGAGACCCGGCACCGACCAGACAATCAACTGGATATGAGACCCGGTGATCACGAGACTAGCGACCGGATACGAGACCCAGCGCAGACGAGACGATCAATTAGAGGATGAAACCCGATGACTAACAATGCGGTCAGTGATTGATGTATTGACACCTTTACAAATGTTCTGCATGCCTTACATCTTGTGTTGCATCATAAGTTATATGTGTTGCATCATGTATGTACTGTCATTCTTATGCACTGTCATTCATGCATCGGGTGTCTACTTCTTTATCATGTTCATTTCATTTAACATTTCATAAACATGATAAAGAGGGGCAGCTGTAGACACCCAAATTTTACACTTCGTATACTAACCCTGGCAGGTTGGCAAAATCATCAATTAACCCAGCCTACGAGACGAAGGTGGACAAGTACGAACACTCGATGCCACCGCGATGATTTGTAACCAAAACTGACGTGATAACAAGGTCATCCGAAATGAGCATTCCCGAATGATGTGGCACGTCTCCCAGTAATTCCCGGACTACAAAATACAAGCCTTTTGGCAAAAATCGACGTCACGACATGAGAATCGAGGCATGGTATGAAAACCAAGAAAGTCAAACCGGCCAGCCGTGGATTGATCTGCGGCCAATAAGTGCGCCTTTTAAAAACACGGAACTCGAAACACGGGAATCGAAACCAGGCTGAGTGGCTGGTGGGCGGCCAGCCAGCCGCAGATCAATCTGCGGTTGCCCTTGGCCAGCCTTTATCAGCTCATTTCTTCATTCGGATATAGGAGGTTGAAGCAGCAGAAGAAGAAAAGAAAGAGGAAGAAATCAGAACCAAAAAACAGCGAGAGAAGAGAGAAAAGAGAGAAAAAAGTGAGGATTTATACCCCTATTGTTAGATTGTATCAGATACTTTCTCTACTCCAATTAATATACGAGTTTATACGAATCGTGGTGTCATTTGCAAGGTGAAAAGCCCTCTTTTATAGCATTTTTTGTTATATCATTTTGTTAAGTTTTTGGTCATTTGGGTTATATTAAATGTAGTTTTCCTTGTATATTATTGAGAATACATGGATTAAGGATTATTAGTGAGGGTTCCAACGGAACAAAACTCTTCCTAATAGCCCGATGATATCCATTTGGTGATTTTTAGCTTGTTTAATTGTTGTAATATCCATTTTGTGGGTGTGTAGAAATTGTGGATGTGAGCCTAGGAACGCGACCCCGTGGTCCAAATCCGATGATGGACAATTTTGGTGTATGTAATAATATCGACTATCCTTGATTGTAAACATATAATCGTCGGGCCTTAAAACGATACCAAGTTAAAAATCGGGTTTAAGGCCCCGAAATAGTGAAATATGTGCTTGTGGGCGTTTGGGGTTATTTTGATGGCTTACATGCCCATGAATAGCCCCAACGCATTTTAATGCTTGATTTGACTTATGGCATAAAATTGATTTCAAAGCTAAACGATTAAGACTTTCGTAAAATCAATCAAATTAGGTTATTAGCATCACGAGGATAAGAAATTGGAAGTGCTAATGAATGTCGATTCCTATTTAACAAGAAGGTTAAAGAAAATCGTTTTCAAATATCAAAAAATGGTTTTATAGAATAAATGACGTTTTATTAAACCAATGTGCATACGGTTAAAGAGATCCTAGAAAATTGTCGTCATTTTAATTATGAGAGAAACGTATAGGTCTCGATTCCTATTTTGACGAAGGTTTAAAACTCTTGTTTTGCCAAAACGACACCTAAATGAAAACCTTGCAGTTTTGACAATTAGAATCAAACCTTTCTAATAAAGAATAAAGCTTTCTCGTATAAGCCGAAGGACATTCTAAAGCACTCTCAAAACACGACTTTCCATAAAAATCCCAAATGATTCTTTCATACAAACTCATCACAACATTCACATAGGCACACACACGCGTACACATACACATTTTAAGAGTTAAAAGGATAGGAAAAGCATCAAGATTGTGGTAACCGTGTTTCATGGAAGTCGGGGGGTGCCTAACACCTTCCCCTCACTTAAGCAAGCCCCCGAACTCTATGAATCTCGGTTGGCAGACCAATTAATTCGGAGTCACACATGAGCTAGCGATTTATGAAAATAAAATTCGGATGAGTTGGTACATCCATTTCAAATATACCAACTGGCGATTCTGGTCAATTGGCTCATCATAAAAAACGATCTTTCAAAACCCCGTCGACATTTATGCCGACCTTTTCCAAAATCATTTAAATAAAAAAGGCTAAAACTGGAAAAGGGCCATAATCGCCACAGGAGCTATTCCTCCCGGCATCGACAATTGCACGCGTGGGGGAAGATCAGAAAATAATATTCGCCACCTATTTGATGAAAGGAGAAGCAAATTATTGGTGGGAGGCTAACCAACAGCGAGCAGGTGAATGAATGATACCGTGGGACAGGTTCAAGGAATTATTTTTCGAGGACTATTTCCCAAAGTGCATGGAAAGACAAATTGTACTGAGATTCTTAGAGATGAAGCAGGGAGACATGACGGTGGCTCAGTACGCCGCCAAATTCAATGAACTCGCACGTTTTGTACCGCTTTAAATAATTACTGAAGAGCTGAAGGCGCAAAGGTTTGAACAAGGGCTGAAACTGTGGTTGTATAACACGGTAGCTGTTCTTCAGATTGAAACTTTTAGTACACTGCTAGAAAAAGCCATCATCGCTGAAGGAGGGATTGAGGCTCTGAATCAACACAAGAAGAATAAGAAGAGTGAAGGAGACTACTGTGGAGGTGGAAGTAGTGGTGGAAGCAACTCGGGAAAGAGAAAATGGGATGGTGGTAACAGTAACAACAACAACAACAACACCAACACTAATCAGACGGGGAATAATCAGGGAGGATTTAAGAAGAAGATTGAAGCCTATTTGAAATGTGGGAAAAATCACAAGGGAGAGTGTTGGAAGGGACGTAATGTCTGCTACAATTGCAACCAAGAAGGGCATATAGCACCCCATTGCCCACACCTAAGGAAGAACCTTGGATGCTATTCTAGTGGATCAAAGGAGCATCAGTTCAGAGACTACCCGAAGAAAGGAAGCAGCGGTGGTAGCGGTAACCGAGGAGGAGGCAACAAAGTAATGGTTGGAGGGCCGACTTCGCCGAACCGAACCCCTACCCGAACCTTCAACATGACCGTCCACGATGCAGTGATTGCTAAGGACGTGGTGTCAGGTATTATCCCAATCAATAATATAAATGCCTACACATTATTTGATTCGGGTGCTACTCATTCCTTTGTGTCTGAAGATTTTGCTAAACGGTTGAATTTACATAAAGAATAGTTAGAAAATCCTTTGAGTATAGAAATTATGAATAACGAGGTAATTTTTGTAGAGTTTATTCTTCGTAATTGTTGTGCTGAGATTAGGGGATATAATTTTTGCGTGGATTTAATCCCAATAAAGTTGGAAGAGTCCGATGTAATATTGGGAATGGATTGGTTGTGTGACTATGCGGCAGTAATCAACTGTCAGAAGAAAAGTGTGAACCTTCAGACCCCGAATCGGTCGATGGTAGTATTTTATGGTAGCACATTGCTAAGACGTTCGTATTGTCTCACGATGATGCATGCCAGGAAGTTACTAAAGAAAGGATAATGAAGGCTACTTAGCCTATATTGTAGATATAAAGAAAGGAGGGGTAGTAATTACAGATATATCGATAGTGAGAGAGTTACCAGATGTGTTTCCAAGTGAATTACCCCGTCTTTCGCCAGACAGGGAAATTGAATTTGCAATAGACTTAGTGCCAGGGACTGCACTGATTTCGAAGGCTCTATATCGTATGGCACCAGTGGAAATGAAGGAATTGTTGATACAACTTCAGGAATTGCTAGATAATGGGTATATTCTGCCGAGTGTGTCCCCATGGGGAGCACCAGTTTTGTTTGTCAAGAAGAAAAATGAATCGATGAGGCTCTGCATCGACTACTGTTGTGATATTTTTATGTATAACAAATATGACTCATACACACAAGTGCACGTGATCCACAAGTAATATAAAGTAAGTAAGTATCGATCCCACGAGGAATAGAATTTGCATTTACGACTACAAACACAGATTTTATAAATATTTTGGTCTCTTTAAACAGTTAAGTACAATGATGAAATTGTCGAATGATTACTAAAGAAACAAAAAGAACAAATTATGATCGTATAAATACAAATTTATGGGTTTGGGATTATAATTTCACTTATTGCAAACTTAGATTTCCATGCTTCCTATCATTGCTAATTGATTAATATGGAATGTTGGTCGAGAACACAAATGTAAAATATGACCACCTCTCAATGCACCATATTCATATCACACTAAATCCAGAGTTGATAGAATGAATGTGAACACCATAGATGACTAACGCACTATATTTCTATGTGAATTTCAATCAAGAGGGTTTAAGTACAAGTTCTCAATTGGCCACATATGGTGCTTCGGTATATCTCTATCCTAAACACGAAACATAACTTCACGAGGAATGTAAAAACTATGAACATATGATAGCAAAATCAGATCTCAATTTATATTTCCTTTCTCAATTCCATATAAATTATCACGGTAATTGGTGATCAAGCAATTAAACATTCAGTATAAATTATGCTAGACATTCATTTCATAACCAACTAGCAATACTAAGGAAGCATTTCAATTTTCAGTAATGCAAAAGATTCATTATAATCCCAAAAATTAAGTTTAGTTCATAATGACAGTAATAGAATTCATCATACACAATTGGTTCATCATCGTAATTACAGAATAGGAAAATTAATCAAAAATAGAAAATATTAAAACTCCCTGTTTCAGTTCTTCTGTTTTTGCAACTTCTGATGATTTTCCAAGTTGGGTTGATTCTTGATTTCTTGCTCCCAATCTTCAATTCAGCATCCATGTAGCTCCATTCTTTAATTCCCAAGTGAATTTAATGATCAGCAGAATTATTTCAATTTTAGAACTAAGAATGCAGTAAACTTGCTAATTTTCATGTAGGAGAAGCTCTCCTTTAATTAAATTCTCAATTCAATATATTACATGCTCAATTTGTCTTCTATTGACTTATTCTGATTCCCACTAATAAAGTTTCAATCCACTAATTCCTCAAAATCTGGCATTGCAGGATTTTTGGTAGTGCTGCTTCGCTGTCTGGAACGTGGTTTGCATGGCTGGCTGGCGACAGGCGCAGCTGCGCCAGGAATCCTTTGCAAAAAGGGAGAAACTGCGCTGGGGTCTTCAGCAGGAAAAAGTGAGGGCGCAGCTGCGCCGACCTCAAGGCTAAGCAGGGCCCAGCTGCGCTGTAGTTTACTGGGCGCAGGGCACTGGCGCAGCTGCGCTGGCTTCCAAGCCAAAATGAGCGCAGCTACGCCATCTTTCAGTCTGCTGCTGCACTGCTATATTCAGTCTGATTCCTCGATTCACGCTCACTGTGCAAGAAACAATTATTCATTTAGCTCCCAAACAACACATGCATCATAACTCGTGTCAAATTAACCAAAAATTGTGCAAAAGCCATGAAATGTAAATAGTGAAGCGATACCAAAAAGAAGAGAAAAATGCATGAAAACATACTTTGGAGCTACTAGTTAAGCAACAAATGAAGTAGAATAGTATCCAATAAGTAGGTATGAAACCTACTTATCAAATACCCCAAAACTTAAACTATTACTTGTCCTCAAGTAATTGAAATGAAATGAATGCAAACATGGATGAAACACAATTATCTATAAATGCACCATGAATCCTCATCAATTAGTAAACAATCCAAGCTTTGCATCAGAATAATCACAATCATAACCACATAAGGCTCCTAACCAAAACTTAGTTCATGTACCATGACCGTCATGCAAATCAAACCTTGTAATGAGCGATACAGTGTGTGTGTGTGAAGTAATCATCAAACTTATGGTAACCCAAATGATTCTCATAATATGTTTCTTAGGGGGAAATTTGTATACTCCAACTTGCAACACAATAATTGGGGTAAGTTACAGCTAAGACTGCTATGTCTAGATTGGGGACCGACTTAGAGGTTATTAGGACTACGATGCTTGGTTGTGCAATGCCTAGTTCCCTTAGGCTTTTCAATAATACCCATGTAGCGAGCTTTTGACCAATGACTCCCAAACCAAATGGTCTTAGGGCGCTAGGTGTAGAGACATCTCCTAGGGCGTACTTACTCGAGTATCAAAGGCCACAAAACTAGGCTAACCAAACTTTTATTCATATATATATATATATGTTTATTAATAATAAACAACAACGAGTGCGTTTTACGCTCCATCTCGTTGTTCAACTGCTCCACTAAGTTTTCCCCCAAACTTAGACACAAGTGTTGTCTCAGCCTACACTACCCTCATTTGCTTCATTCTTTATTAACACATCAATTTCCCCCCAGAACTCAATTATGTAAATCTTTAGGCTACTTAGTAAGATATCTACTAAAGGCGTGCTAACCAGTTCTATCAGACTCAACACAAGACAAGATTTGCAGTATATCATGGCATTCGACCCCAGCCTTAGCATTTAGCATTTTTGAACAAAGATTTCATCATAGGCAAGTGAGGATGTTTACTAATCTAGATGTTAGGATTATGCAACCTGAACTACATGATATAATATGCATTTTTTTATTGAATCATGCAAATATTAATAAAAATTAAAGAAAATAAGCAATTAAACTAACAATAAAAACAGATAAATAAAAGCATCACAAATAGGCAGACCCTAATACCCCCAAACTTAAAATATGCAATGTCCTCATTGGAGATAAAAGGGTAAGGAGATACTCCCCTAAGAGTCATCCTCGGCGCCGCCAGGCGGTGTGTCAGGCGGCGGATAAGGGATGTTGGCTCCAAAGGTGGGAAACTCGACATGGACCCCTGTTGGCTGAAGGCCTAGGACAGTGCACCCGCAAAGGAGAAACTGTAGTCTCTGAAGCTCGTGTGCAACATGTCCATGCGGTGCTGCAGGCGGCTCATCTCGCGCTCGTGGCCATCTACTCCTCTCTGTTGCACGTGCACTAGCGGTGCAGGCTCCTCCTCGTCACTGTCCTCCTCCTCCACATCAGCAATAATAAAACCCAACCCATTAGGTCGGGACTCTCCACCGCGCCATACGTTGAACTTTCTGATCGTGGCGCTGTCAATGTCCCGCATGGGCAACTAGAGGGTCTCCTCGCCCCATTCCACCTTCGCCGCAAGACAAAGGCGTGTGACAACCGAAGTGTCTGGAATGGCACCGAAAGTGACTGCCCGCATAAAGCGAAGCATGGACTGGTGAATGATGTAACCCACGTCAATGCTCCCTCCTTTCAGAATGCGGTGTAAAATAACACTCGGTCCCGGGTCACATCCTGGTGATGGGTGGTCGGCAGGAGACTCGCGCAGATGAAGGCGTACCACGCCTTGGCAAATCTGTTCAGCGCGGTCTGGGGGAAGTGGACCTTCTAGGTGGTGCCTGCCTGTGTCTTCCATTGGGTGCCCGGCTGGCACATCTCCCGAACCAAGCATCAAGATCAGTCTCAAAGCGCTCATTTACCACCCAGTTGGTGGTCTCAACAGAAGTGGAGGGCAGCCAGAATAACTCGTTGATTGCCTACGCGGTGTACGAGACCTGCTTGCCCCGAATGAAGGAGATGCCGTTTTGGGTCTCACGGGCATTGGCGTAGAATTCCCGAACAATGGCCATCGGGGCTGACAAGGGTGTCTCAATGAATAGCAGCCATCCCAAACGCCTGATTTGGTCCAGAATTCGCCCATCTTGTGCCTTGGGCTTCAAACCCCTCTCTGGTATGAATGATTTGACGCTCAACACCTCCCAGTAGTAGCTTATAAACTTACAAACGATGCATACGCAATGCAATATACCTTACACCCCCAAACTTAAAGTCTGTTCAAGTTGCACGGTTGAGAGCGTGATTGGATATCTGAAAAGTAAACAAACATGTTAGAATAAAATCATACAAACTAAATTATAATAACACAGGAATAAAAAGTAAACAATAAATTCGGGTTGCCTCCCGAGAAGCGCTTGGTTTAAAGTCGGTTAGCTCGACTATCCGTTGGTGCTCAATCCAAGGCTAGGACAACTAAGGATTCTTGGTGATCGACTTCGCCTCCCCAATAGTGTTTTAGCCGTTGGCCATTCATTTTGAACGGTTGCTCACTGTCCTTTCCAATTATTTCGATGGCTCCGTGTGGAATACAGCGGTGATGGTAAATGGACCCGACCAACGGGATTTGTAATATCCCAAAAATTTTAAATGTGATCTGACAAGATCTAACAAATATTATCAATTTAAAACATAAGAATGATTACTCAAGTATACATTGAGCTATCTAAAAGACTAAAAATGATTCGTAGATTCGTATACAATTAGAGGTTAGAACTATAACCTAAGTTATGTGCTGTATGAATAAATAAGCTTGTATTGAACTTCAAATGTGTTATATGCTTTCTGTTTTAAGATTTACCGGTAGTACAATGTGAAAAAGTTTTTCTCGAAAAACGTGCAAATTACTATTCACGATAATAAGACAAAATAGGGGAAAAGACAAAAAGAAATATTTTTGTTACATTTTGATCGTCTAACCATTTTCTAAGAAATAGTCGCCGAAAACACTATTCACCTAAAAACGCTTTTGCGTCTTTTCGATTTTTTGAAGAATACGCGAATGCTAATATTACGAGGAAAGATGGAATATCCAATAAAATTAGAAAACGAAAAACGTAGTTTTTCGACTGTGGGATGAATTATAGAAGGTAAAAACGAAGAATGCAAGAATAAATACGAATATAATATGAAATATTATACGATAGAATATGAGATTAATACGAGGTATAATACGCGTGAAATACGATGTATATACGAATATATAACTAAGAATCCATGTGAACTTGAATCGACCAATCAGATGCAAGCATGATGTAATCATGACATCATCTTCAAAGTAGCACAAAGATGATGTCATCATGATGTCATAATGATGTCAGGTGGGACAATGATGCAAACGATGATGTCGTGGATTAATGCGAAAAGACTATTTTACCCTAACTCTACCTATCCTACAAATAGGAGCCCATCCCATCTTCATTTCTTACCAATTCACAAAATCAAAGAGCAAAATTACTCTCTCTATATATATTTCAAGTATTGATAGTTGCCAATAAATAGTTAAAACTTCCAATTTTAAGAGGGTTATTTTAACACGTTTGAGTTTAGTGTTTATTATCCTAAACACCAAGGCAAGTCTTCTAATTTTGTTATCTTTATGCAAGTATTATACATCTTGCTATCAATTATTGTGAAGTTATTGCTTCTTATTCAGCATAACTTAAGAAATGAATCATTATTCATATATTGTTTATTCGAGCGTAAAATGTTGTGTCAAACCAAATTGTTTTGGTACGACATCTTATACTGAGTAAAATGGGACACCTTGGATGTAAGGTGATCTCGAAAGCCTTATGATAAGGTAGTGTGACCGTCAATGAAATAAAATTGACATAAATGGTAGGATGATATGCATACTCCTAGGATATTGGTGAGGCTGATCCCCTACCAGATATCCGAAATCAAATGGTTCTAAGTCATTGAAGACTGATAGAACTAAATGAAATATATGGTTCAGGTACAGAACCCTCAGTTATACATCAATTGACATCTTTAAAATCAAACACATTGTGTTTAAATTTTTAAATGAACTTGCTGAGCATTTGTAGCTCATTCTTGCGTACATCTTTATTTGCAGTTTTAAATGATAATCCCGGCACTTCTGGGACAGACAAAGGAAAAGGACATATTTACTAGTTTTATTTACTATTTTTGAATAATTCAAGTCTTTTATAAGGCTTTGTTGTAATAACTTAGTATTGAGAACGATGTAACTGAACTTAATGATATGTAATATATTATCATCCTTTATTACATCGAATGCGTTATACTCTGATCTTCACTTTGTTTAGCATAGTTGTACTAAGTTAAATACAGTATCTATACAAACTATATATCTGAATGAGGGTATTTAAATGATATTGAAAGTACTATAAGCTCTGAGGTTACACTTAATGAGCGCCGGTAAGGTGCCATCTTTACCGGAATGCGCCCCTCAGTTCTAGGAACAATCTTATCATTAATATTGTGAATGTCAGATAGATAGGAACTATTGATATGAAAGAGATATTCATAAGATATAAATCTATATATCCAAGTGAGGGTATCCAAACACAGATCACGTTCTGGTAAGAATTATCATCTGTTATGGGATACTGTGAACCTTGGATAGATAGAAGTCATATTTATTGAATATTTAGAGTTGTATAGTTTCACGTGAGCACCAGATCTGCTACAAGGAAGTGTAGAGATTTTGGGGGCATCATATTTGGTATCAGAGACGTAGATTATAGCTCTAAGGTAGTTAGGAAATACCTTAGGATATAGTCTTTGAGTCCGTAAAATGCTTAATTATACATGAAATAATCTTAAAAGCTTTATATTATGTGTAAGTTTGCTTCACTATAATACTAAACAAGTAAAATTCTTTTGTATGTGTTTCAATTGTGCGTCAATGGATCATTCAACTACAAATTGTCCAAGGACCAGGAATCAAAATGGAAGGAGAAACTAGTGAATAAAAGACGTGACTTGTAGTCTATCCTATTATTGTCTTTCCAACGTTTTATAAATAAGGGAATCCTTTTGTGTAACTAGTGATATTATATAAATCAGTAGTCGAATATCTAACTTTCTGTATGTGAAATACAAATTTCTGTTTGTTAAACCGAGTTGTTTACTTAGTGCATTCGTATTTATACTTAGTTACTCAAAATGGCAGCACGAAGAAGATCATAAGTGATAAATCGAGAAAAAAATTGAAATGTAATAAAACAACGAGGTATCCTTACCTCATGAGTTAGAACGTATCCATAATGTGTTTCATCTGTCCATGCAACGACCATACAAACCTGATTATAAACACGAGATTACGAGCCTATTCAGATCGAGAAAGATTTATCATATGAAGAAGTTACTATTAAAATCATAGATAAGAAAGAGCAAAATCTACTGAATAAAGATAAACTCTTCACTAAAATGTCGGGAAATGAATAGACTCATAAAGATTCTTAAGCAAGTCTACTTATTTGTTGTGCAAAAACGCTGTCTACTTATTTGTTGAAATGCACTCCGTGCAATAACATGTCTTATTTATGAAGTTTATTGTTATGTAAGTATTGTTTCTTTTGCACCCCGTGCATTAACGTGCTTGTTATCTATTATATGCAACATGACAGTGATTGTTGAATTTTAATTGAAAACCATGTTAATATCTGAGTTGAACAACTATCTTGTATGGGCAAGAGTTTAAGATGTGTTAGGAAACTGATCTAACTCACTAAGGTAACATTTGTCACAGTATTGAGGTATCGTAGAAGCGATATACACTATTGATACAATTGTAGCAGAGTTGATGAGACGGGGAGCTAATTCATTAGTTCGTGGGTGGGGAACCACTCAGTTCACTATATTGATAATAGATTGAAACTTGTGTTATGCTTAGAGAATAATGGAAAAGATAGACTATTAAATATGTGAGCTAATGATTCCTAAGTTTATATGACCTCTGGGAATGATTACCATGTCTGGTTGAACAGAACAACCTATGAATTCTAAGTCTTTATGACTGACAGAATCTAGAAAATGTGTGGTTTGACAGACAAACCTCGGTATATATGTAGAAAATCTTTGAACTATGCGTTCATTCAATTCAAACATAGTGTGAGTATAACTTGTTAAATGTTTAAACTTTTTAAGACTTTTATAGCTCATCCTTACAAATATAAATTCCTTTGCAGAAAGGAAATGTGTATAGATAAGTGAACACGTGAGAAAAGATGAATTCAAAAAATTCATATTGAAGACTACGTTAGAGATAATTTCGAGGAAGAAATTCTTATAAGGAGGAGAGAATGTAATATCCTGAATATTTATAGAACCTATAAATATGATATTAAATGACTAAAGTTGATTGTAAAATAATTTCGAGGACGAAATTCTTATAAGGAGGAGAGAATGTAATATCCTGAATATTTATAGAACTTATAAATATTATATTGAATGACTAAAGTTATTTTTTTCTTTTGTAAAGTTAATTTCGAGGACGAAATTCTTGTAAGTTGGGTAGAATGTAATATCCCAAAAATTATAAATGTGATCTGACAAGATCTAATAAATATTATCAATTTAAAACATAAGAATGACTGCTCAAGTATACATTGAGCTATCTAAAAGACTAAAAATGATTCGTAAATTCGTATACAATTAGAGGTTAGAACTATAACCTAAGTTATGTGCTATATGAATAAATAAGCTTGTATTGAACTTCAAATGTGTTATATACTTTCTACTATATGTAGTACTTTTGTGTTCTGGTTTAAGTAGTTAACCTTAACACTTATTAAAATCAAGAAGTTAATTTTAGGCTAAAACCTAAATTAGAAAAAAAGGTTAAAACCTAAACCCTAAATCCTAAACCCTGAGGGATAAACCATAGGAATAACCATGATTTTCTAGCGAAATGTGTACGTCGTAATAACATTCTGTTTTAAGATTTACCGATAATACGATGTGAAAACACGTAATAACCGATAAAAGTTTTTCTCGAAAAACGTGCAAATTACTATTCACGATTATAAGACAAAATAGGGGAAAAGACAAAAAGCAATATTTTTGTTACTTTTTGATCGTCTAACCATTTTCTAAGAAATAGTCGCCGAAAACACTATTCACCTAAAAAAGCTTTTGCGTCTTTTCGATTTTTCGAAGAATACGCGAATGTTAATATTACGAGGAAAGATGGAATATCCAATAAAATTAGAAAACGAAAAACGTAGTTTTTCGACTGTGGGATGAATAATAGAAGTTTAAAACGAAGAATGCAAGAATAAATACGAATATAATACGAAATATTATACGATAGAATATGAGATTAATACGAGGTATAATACGCGTGAAATACGATGTATATACGAATATATAACTAAGAATCCATGTGAACTTGAATCGACCAATCAGATGCAAGCATGATGTAATCATTGTCGACGCCGGTTTCTCGCCTCTCTTTTGCGATGTTGTCCTTTTCCGATTTTAGCCTTTGTTTTTAGATGATTTTGGGGAAAAGGGTCGGCTTGAGTGTCGACGGGGTTTTTGAAAGATCGTTTTTTATGATGAGCCAATTAACCAGAGTCGCCAGTTGGTATGTTTGAAATGGATGTACCAACTCATCCGACTTTTCGTTTTTTATAAATCGCTGGCTCATATGTGACTCCGAATTAATTTGGTCTGCGAACCGAGATTCATAGAGTTCGGGGGCTTGCTTAAGTGAGGGGAAGGTGTTAGGCACCCCTCGACTTCCGTGAAACACGGTTACCGCAATCTTGATACTTTCCTATCCTTTGATTCATAAAATGTGTGTATGTGTGTGTGTGTGTGTGTGTGCTTATGTGAATGTCGTGGTGAGTTCTTTTATGAGAGATGAAACATTTTGACATTTTGTTGAGAAATCGTGTTTTTGTTTTTGGAAATGTTTCAGAACGTCGTTTCCGTTAGTACGAGAGAGCTCCTTCATTCATGAGGAAGATTTGATTTTACGTGTCAAAGCTATGAGGTTTTTATTAGGCGTGGTTTTGGCGAAACAAGAGTCTTTTAAGCCTTCTTCAAAAATAGGAATCGAAATCTATACATTGCTTTCACAAAATGAGGGGCAATTTCTAGGATATCTTTAACCCTATGCACAAAGGTTTAATAAAACGTTTCGTTCATTCATAAAGCTACTTTTGGTGATGTTTGAAAATGATTTCCTTTGGCCTTCTCGTTTAATAGGAATCGACATTTATTAACACTTCCAATTTTTAGCCTCGTGATTCTAATAACCTATCTTGTTTGATTTTAACAAAAAAAACCTTCATCGTTTAATCTTTGAAATCATTTTTTTGTGTCACAAAATCTAATCAAGCATAAACACGCGTCGGGGCTATTCATGGGCATGTAAGCCATCAAAATATTCCCGAACGCCAACAATCACATATTCTACTAATGCCGGGCCTTAAACCCGATTCTCGCCTTAGCGTCGTTTTAAGGCCCGACGGTTACATGTTACAAAACGAGCATCTTGAATCTATCACATACATCAAAACGTCCATCCTCGGATTTGGACCACGGGGTCGCATTCCTAGGCTCACACGAGATTAATACATGCCCACCAAAATGAATACTACATAACTAACCAACCCGGATTTATCTAATACACCATGATATCCGGAAATGATAATCTAAATAAATTACATCCAGTGAATCATCATAAACAAGCTAGAAATTTCATCAATTGGATATCCTCGGATTATTAGGAAGAATTTTGTTCCGATGGAACCTTCACTAATAATCCCTAATGTAGACACCCAAATTTTGCACTTCGTATACTAACCTTGACAGGAGGGCAAATTCGTCAAATGGATCGGCCTGCGAGAGCAAAAGATAGGAAAAGTACGGACGCTCGACGCCACCATGATAATTTGCAGCCGAAATCAACATGATAGCAGGGCTATCCGAATTTGGCATTCCCGGAAGGTGTGGCGCGCTTCTCAATGATTCTCGGACTGTAAAGCACGAGCCTGTCAGCGAAAACTGACGTTGCGGCACGAAAATCGAGGCGTGGCACGAAAATCGAGAAAGTCAAGCCCGCCAGCCGCGGATAGATCTGCGGCCAAGTGGGTGCGCCAGCACGGAAACCAGGAAATCAGCACTACCAGCTGAGTGCGATGGGAGGCGTGCCAGCTGGCCAGCCTATTTAAGCCCAGCTTCAGGCAGCATACAGGAGGTTCAGCAAAAATTTGAAAGAGGAAGAATTCCAGCGGAAAACAGCAGCAAAAAATCGGAAATAGAGAGAAAAAAACACCATAATTTTGCAACAAAATAGGAGAGAAAGGAAGGAAAAAGTGAGGATTAATATCTCTTGAGTTGATTGTATCACATATACTTCTCCTTCTATTCGAATACATCAAATTCACATCCATTTGGATATCAATTGCAAGGTGAAATCTCTTTTGTTATATCAATTTCTATCATATTATTTGATTGAATTAAATGTAGATTTCATGAAAATTATTGTGGAACAATGGATTAGGAATTATTAGAGAGGTTTCCATCGGAACAAATTTCTCCCTAATAATCCGATGATATCCATTGGGTGAGGTTTTGCTCGTTCATAACGATATATACATTAGGTGGAATTGATCTATTTAGATTGTTAATTTTGGACCATTGTGGGGCGTTAAACAATCCGTTGTTAGTTATGTTATTGTATCTATTTTATGTTTGTGATAAATTGTGGATGTGAGCCTAGGAGCGTGACGCCATGGTCCGAATCCGATGATGGACAAATTTTGACGTATGTATTTAGGAACAATGTAATCCTTCGTTGTAAACGTGTAACCGTCGGGCCTTAAAACGACGCTAAGGCGAGAATCGGGTTTAAGGCCCCATAAATAGTGAAGTATGCGATTGTAGGCGTGTGGGTTATTTTGATGGCTTACATGCCCATGAATAACCCTCACGCATATTAATGTTTTATTTGATTGACAATATTGAAAACTTTGATTTCAAAGCCAGACAAATGAAGATTTTCATAAAATCAATCAAACTAGGATATTAGAATCACGAGGTCAAAATTTGAGAAATGTTGATGAATGTCGATTCCTATCTAACGAGAAAGCTAAAGAAAATCGTTTTCAAACATCACAAAATTTGATTTTTAGAAATAAGTAACGTTTTATTAAATCTTTGTGCATAGGGTGAAAGAGATTCTAGAAATTGCCCGATCATTTCACGAAAGCAACGTATAGATCTCGATTCCTATTTTGACGAAGGTTTAAAACTCTTGTTTTGCCAAAACGACACCTAATGAAAATCTCATAGTTTTGATAAATAAAAAATCAAAATTTTCTTATAACGAACCAAGCTTTCTCGTGTATACCGAAAAGACATTCCGAAGCGTTCTCAAATTAAAACACGATTTTCCCTAAAATCCAAATGATTCTTTCATACAAATTCATCATAACATTCACATAGGTACACACACATACACGTGCACTTACACACACACATTTCATGAATTAAAGGATAGGAAAGCATTGAGATCGCGGTAACCGTGTTTCACGGAAGTCGAGGGATGCCTAACACCTTCCCCTCACTTAAACAAGCCCCCGAACTCTATGAATCTCGATTCGCAGACCAATTAATTCGGAGTCACACATGAGCCAGCGATTTATAAAAAAACGAAAACTCGGATGAGTTGGTACATCCATTTCAAATATACCAACTGGCGACTCTGGTTAATTGGCTCATCATAAAAACGATCTTTCAAAACCCCGTCGACATCAATGCCGACCTTTTCCAAACGTCATCTAAATCAAAAGGCTAAAATTGGAAAAGACGAGAAAGCGAAAACCCGGCGTCGACAGCTGGCGACTCTGCTGGGGAACATTAGAGGGCTTAAGCCGCGTCAAGTCTTGATGCTATCCTATCCTTTAAAATTTATAAATGTGTATGTGCGTGCGACATTTTGACTTCTTTTTATTGTTGTGTGAATGTGTGTTGTTGTCCAAAGAATGAATGATTGAATGGGTTTGCTTTACTTCAAAGTAATCATTTGCATACGGTGAGGACGATGAATGTGAATGTATGTTGAGAGAGTACCTCCTCCTGAGGCGAACCCGTCGGTTGCTTATTACTGGACTCGATGGGGCTGCTCCCCGGAGATGGCTCAGGAAACGCACCACTCAAATCCGCTCCAATCGAAAGGGCTCAAACGAGTAGATTGCGAAGATTTGGGAACCTTCATGCTGAAAAGCCCGCGAGAGTAACCCTAGGGTAGGTCAGCCTCAGATTAACCCAACGCAGGAAAAGTCTCTTCATGCCTTTCTACGTTTATATGTCTAAATGTCATGATCTCATTCAATATTCATACATCCCTTTTCTGTGTCGAAAGAGATTACTAACCGCTGTGAATTGCAGGGAATAGTTGGGGGAGCATAATAAAGCATGTTTAGCATTGGTTATGGCACTAAAGGACTACTAACTTTCTCTTTTGCAGGGAAAGATTAAAAAAACCCAAAAAACACACAAAAAATTACAGTTTTAGCATGCATCCATTTTGCGTTTCCCCAAGACTAAACTTCGAACCATTGTCTCTGTAGGATTGCTCCTCAAACTCGTTCGCAGTCTAAGAAAGCCCAGGTCTCTACCTCTGAAATGGCTGATCTTCCCAATCATAGTCCCATATCTCGGGAGGAGTTTGATGATTTTAAAAGACAGATGATGGAAATGGCCACAATGCTAAAGGAACAGTTCTTAATCAGACAGGATCCGGCAAACCAGGGATCGCATAATGTTCCACCACCAGGGGATGATCAGAATCCTCCTAAAAATGGTACAAACTTGCTTAAAGAGGACCAACCCCGACTCAAGGACGAGCCAGTCATCCCAAAGCCCGTTCACATACCTAGCAGGACAGTGATTACTATCCCAGAAGAAGGGGACAATGACGACCTTCGGAGAAAAATGAAACACATGGAGGAAACCATCCAATCCCTAAAGGGCATAGGCTCCCTGGGCAGGGTGAATTACTCAGATCTATGTGTTTTCCCTGGAGCCAGATATCCAGAAAAGTTCAAAGTTCCCGAGTTTGAAAAATACAATGGAAAGGGAGACCCCTATACACACTTGAAAATATACATTGGAGAACTCGGGTCTTATGCCGAAGACGAGGGGTTAAGAATGCAACTATTCCAGAAAAGCATAACAGGGGAGGCAAGAATCTGGTATGCCCGCCTCGACAACGCCCGAATCCACAACTGGGAGGAATTGGCCCATACCTTCTTAACCCAATACAGCTTTCAGGCCCAGATGGCCCCTGACAGGTACCAAATGACAAAGGTTAAGAAACAGCCTAGGGAATCCTTCAGGGAATATGCACAACGGTGGATGGGCATGGCCGCACAGGTGACCCCCCCGATGAACGAATCAGAGATGGTGATGACCTTTGTAGACATCCAGGAGGCACCGTATTATGAGAGGGTCATCTCGGGGATTGGAAGACCTTTTGCTGAAATGATTAAACATGGAGAGATGGTAGACATGGGGTTGAAGTCGGGTAAAATCCGGGATCTTACTGCTTTAGAAACTGCTGCCGAGCAAATACAGAATGGAAACTATGGCAGCACTTCCCGGAGGGTCCAAAAGAAGAAGGAAGAGGATGTCTCCCTCATCCTACAAGGGTCATCCAGAAAAGCAGAAAGCCATCTTCCGGTACAGGCACAGAGGGGAGGGCCATCCCGACCGCCCAATTTCACAGATCAAAGAGCAGAGGGGCGAAGAGGATATGAGGCCTCGCAAAACCGAGTATTCACCCCGCTCGGGGAGCCGCTTGAACGGGTATTAGCGGTATTAGTAGCCCAAAAGAAGATAATCAATTTGGCTCCCCCAAGTGACCCGAAGGGAAGGAGATTTGATCCAAGCAAACGGTGCGCCTATCACTCGGGTTCCCCGGGTCATGATACACAAGATTGTTGGACATTGAAAAATATAATTCAGAACATGATCGACAACGGGGAAATTGTGGTGGAGCAACCGGACTCCCCGAATGTTAAGGCAAATCCCCTACCAAGACATGATGGGGGGGGGAGTCAATGTGACGGAGGCAAGTGAGGCTGGGGGGCCGCCAAGGTTGAACTATGTGCAGAAAATTGAGGAGATGATCAACGTGATACATGATCATGGGGATGCACGGGTAGCGCCCATCAGGTTGATAGGGGTAAGTACGAATAACATAGAGGGACCTGTCAAGCTGACAGCCCCGAGGCCCGTCATCCTTGCAGCAAGGCCGCAACTCCCTATCAGTAGTCTGAAGACTGTACCCTGGAATTATGGGGGAATACCAGAGGAAGCGGCCAGTTGTGCTTCCGTGACGACCAAAGGGAACCCCTTATATCTTCCCGGGCGAGTCCTTGAGAGCCAAAAGAGAAAAAATGAAGAGGTTTCCAAGGAAAGGGCCATAGAGTTTTTGAAAAGGATGGATCACCCAGAAATGAGGGTGATCCAGATTTTAAATGAGGAATCAACCCTAACATCAGTCGTGGACTTGGTGTTGTCATCCAGTGAGCATTGCAAAACCCTGATGAAGGTTCTGGAGGAGGCATTTGTGCCCAAAGAAATTAGTGAGGAGGGTTTCGGCCGACTGGTAGGCCACTTATTGGAAACCGATGCAATATCCTTTACGGATGAGGACATTCCTGAAGAGGGAAGGGGGCACCGAAAACCGCTACACATCGCGGTAATCTCCTCAGGATATGTCATGAATGGGGTGCTGATCGACGGGGGATCGGCATTGAATATATGTCCTCTCAGCACGCTGAAGAAAATGAACATCAGTCCTAAGCGCCTACGGGCCAGTCATGTGGTGGTTCGGGCTTTTGACGGATCCCGGAGGGATACCATCGGAGAGATAGAATTGCCAGTGGAGATAGGGCCCTGTACTTTTGATATATCCTTCCAAGTCCTAGATATTACGGCAAGCTACAACCTGCTGTTAGGGAGGCCGTGGATACACATGGCCGGGGCAGTTCCTTCCACGCTCCACCAACAAATCAAGTTGGTCATCGATGGGAATCTGGTAACAATCTCGGCCGAATGTGATGACCCTTCTCCTCCCAGGAGTGGCCTACCAGTAATCAATGTGGATGAGTCAGCGGCGCTTGCCAGCTTTCAAGCACTAGAGATTAGCACTCCCCATTATAGATGCCTGGGAGCTCCAGCTGTGAAACCAAGGGTCTCTCCGGAACTCATCTTTGTGGCAAGGGAAATGATTAAAATGAACTTCCAACCTGGACAGGGACTAGGGAAAAGCAGTCAGGGAATCACCGAGCCCATCCACCTACCACAGCAGATAGGCAAAGCAGAATTGGGATACCATGTGGGCGCAGTACGGGGACACCGTCAGGGTGCGACGCCGATTCGATTAGTTGGCAGCCCAGTGACCAAAGTCGACAATGAGCAGGGGATCAGCGGACCTGTGATTGGGGCAGGGAATGAAGAGTTAACCCCCACACGTAATGAGTCGGCCCGGAGGGAAAGTTTCCTGCAGGAGGTCGCAAAAGAGTTTGAAACCAAATGCTATATCCCCGGACAATCAACAAGCAGTAAGGAGGGGACGAATGTTATCACACCACCGGGAGCCCAACGAGTTGTGCCTGTCATCGATTGGGCGGGGCTGATTATTCCTGGAGAAGATATAGAGAAGGACTCAGGCGACGTATCCGTAATCATCGGGGAGGTGTCCGATGTGAGGCCCTCCTTTATCCAGCGCATTTCATCTGACCTGACCATCGATAATTGGACCCAGAAACCAGTGATATCCAAACAAGGGTAAAGCTCGACGTCAGGGTGGTTAACCCTAGAGGATGGGGGAATGAAGAAGTTTTATTTTGTTGTTGTTTTATTCCTGCATAATTGTGTCGTTTCTTCGTGTTATTTGAAATTGCGATCGTCGTGAAAAATGATTTATATATGACAAATATTTTGTTTCATGTCAGGTGTACCCATTTGAGTAATCCTTGCCTAACAAATGGTCTTTCAAATTTGAATGATGATTATGATTTTGACATTGAGCTGGATTTCGATTTAATGGGCATTGAACAAGACGAGACAGATTACGACGACGCACCTGATGAGATCAAAGGATGGGTCGAAGATAAACCCAAACCCAATTTGGACCAAACCATCACTATAGATATCGGAACCCCTGACAATCCAAAAGAACTCAAGATAGGGACAGACCTTACCCCCAGCCAAAAAGCAGAAATAATTGAGTTACTAAGCCAATATGAGGATGTCTTTGCCTGGTCGCACGAGGATATGATCGGATTGTCCACCGACATTGTGGTGCACCAGTTACCCATCAAGGAGGGTTTCAGGCCTGTCAAGCAGAAACTAAGAAAGTTGAAACCTGAGTGGAGCTTAAAAGTGAAGGAAGAGATCATCAAACAGTTCAGGGCGGGAATCATTATGGTGTCCACTTACCCGGAATGGCTATCCAATGTGGTCCCAGTGGCTAAACCTGGAGGAAAGGTGAGGGTATGCGTGGACTACAGAGATCTAAACAAGGCCAGTCTCAAGGACAACTTCCCGGTGCCTTTCATACACATCCTGGTGGATAACACAGCCCAGTACGAAATGTATTCTTTTGTGGATTGCTTTGCGGGATATCATCAGATAATGGTGGCGGAAGAAGACCGGGAAAAGACCGCATTCATCACCCCCTGGGGCACTTTCTGCTATAGACGACTGGCTTTCGGTCTCACAAATACAGGGGCTACTTATCAGAGAGCCATGATGGCCTTGTTCCACGATATGATGCACAAGGAGATAGAGGTCTACGTGGATGACATTATTGTGAAATCGAAGGTAGAGTCCGATCATATAACTCATCTCAAAAAGCTATTCGATCGGCTCAGAAAGTATAATCTGAAACTCAATCCAGCCAAGTGTGCTTTCGGAGTACAATCGGGCAAGCTCTTGGGTTTCCTGGTTAGTGATCGGGGCATTGAGTTGGACCCAGCAAAGATTAAGGCCATTGTGGATATGTCGGCACCCCACACAGAGAAGGAGATAAGAGGATTCCTGGGGAGAATAAACTTCATCAGCCGTTTTATATCCCACTTGACGACTACATGTGATCCGATTTTTAAACTGTTAAGAAAAGGGGTGTCCCAAGAATGGAATGAGCAATGTCAGAGGGCGTTTCAGACCATTAAGAAACAATTGACGGAGGCACCAGTGCTGGTACCCCCGAAGGATGGGATCCCTCTGTTTATGTATATATCGGTAAATGCCATCGCGATGGGATGTATGTTGGGACAGAAAAATGAGGCGGGAAAAGAGCAGGCCATCTATTACCTCAGCAAAAGATTTAGCCAATGTGAGCAGAATTACACTCCCATTGAGAAGACCTGTTGTGCTCTGGCCTGGGCTGCAGGGAGATTACAGCACTACCTCCATGGGCATACAACGTACCTGATATCAAGAATGGATCCCCTGAAATATATTTTCGAAAGGCCCATGCTGAATTGTCGATTATCAAGATGGCAGTTAATTTTACAACAGTTTGACATGGTGTACGTGACCCAGAAGGCCATGAAAGGGCAGGGAATTGCAGATCAGTTGGCAGAAACCCCGGCAGGAGGGATGGAGCCGTTAGAAACTCCTCTCCCGGGCGAGGATATATTTTGGGTATCGCGCGAAAAATGTGATGACGAGGGACAATTTTGGAAGCTGTATTTTGATGGTGCCATGAATGCCGAGGGGGCAGGAGCCGGAGCAGTCCTAGTCTCTATCACCGGAGAACAATACCCCGTGGCCACCAAGCTTCGTTTCAGCAATTCGAACAACACTGCTGAATACGAGGGGTGTATCTTGGGACTCCGATTGGCCCGTGACATGGGAGTAAAGAGATTAGCGGTGTTCGGGGATTCAGAATTGGTAATCAGATAAGCAATCGGGGTATACAACACTAAGGAGCTTCGGTTACTTCCATACCATCGTTGTGTCACCCAGCTTATGCAAGAGTTCGAAGATATCGCCTTCCGCCATATTCCTCGGGGACGAAATGATTTTGCCGATGCATTGGCGACTTTGGCTTCCTTAATCCACGTGATCAAGAGTAGGGACAGTCCACAGATTGAGATCACCGTACAGAATGCCCCGGCATATGAGGAAAATGTGGCAGTGTTGTCAAACGGGGTGGTGTTGACAAGGCAGCCCTGGTATCACGACATCAGGGAATATCTGAGGGACAGATCCCTTCCCGATCAGGCAAATCGGACTGAGAGGATGAGAATTCAAAAGATGGCAATGAAGTTTTACCTGAGTGGGGATTCACTTTACAAGAGGGATGCTGGGTTGGGACTGTTGCAGTGCGTAGATGAAACACAGGCCCGAAAGATTATGAATGAAATACATGGTGGAGTGTGTGGACCCCATAAGAGTGGACCGATGCTTGCCAAAAAGATTTTGAGGACAGGGCATTATTGGCTGACGCTGGGGGCCGATTGCGATGATCATGTCAAACGATGTTATCAATGTCAGGCGCACGGTAATGTGATCCATACGCCTCCCAATGAACTGCACTGTATGACCTCCCCGTGGCCATTTTCGATGTGGGGAATGGATGTAATCGGACCAATAGAGCCCAAAGCAAGCAACGGGCACCGATTCATCTTCGTCATGATCGATTATTTCACCAAATGGGTAGAAGCAGCCTCTTTCCCCAAAGTCACTCAGGAGGTTATCGTTGGGTTCATCAGGAATAATGTCATTTGTCGATATGGGCAACCTGAGGTTTTGGTCTCCGACAATGCCAAGAATTTGAATAACGCCCTCATGAAGGGGTTGTGCGACCAGTTTAAGATCAAACACCTCAATTCTGTTATTTACCGTCCCAAAATGAATGGGGCAGTGGAGGCTGCCAATAAGAACATCAAGAAGATCATGGCAAAAATGTCTGCTAATCATCGGGGATGGCCGGATTTGTTACCCCTCACCTTGCTAGCCTACCGAACGTCAACGCGTACTTCCACAGGGGCAACCCCTTACGCCTTGGTATATGGAATGGAGGCTGTCCTGCCAGTTGAAGTTGAGATGGCGTCCCTCAGAATAGTGATCGATGCTCAGATAAGCGAGGAGGATTGGATGCAAGGCCGATACGACCAGTTGGCCCTAATTGATGAAAGGAGGGTGGCTGCTGTTTGGCACGGCCAGCTATATCAACAGAGGATCTCTCGATCGTACGACAAAAGGATCAGACCTCGGAAGTTCAAGGAAAATGATCTGGTGCTAAAAAGAGTCATGCCTTGTCAAGACGAAGCCAAAGGGAAGTTTGCCCCGAATTGGGAAGGACCATTCGTGATTAAGAAAGTGCTATCCGGAGGAGCCCTCATATTGCAAGAAATGGATGGTGAGGTATTTCCACAACCCCTCAATTCTGACTCGGTGAAGCGGTTCTACGCTTGAATCATCAGGTCCTTTTTCCTTGAGAGCGAACTACGTAGGACCTGATCTCCCAACTTGTGGGGGTACGTAGGCAGCCATCATGGCACGGTCCGATCCTTTAAAAGAAATAATCCTTTCCCTAACCAAAACCAATTTTCGATAGCCAGATAAAACCTTCCTACACCCTCAAAACCTTCCCGAAACCAACTGCCTAACCAGTTTCATCCCAGAATACATACCCTGATCCAACCCAAACAGTTATCCAAAATCTGAGATTCAATCCGACGAAATCAAAAGGTGTGCGGCAATATCTGTCAAATCTCCATCAAGTCTTGAGGAAAGAAAGAAGGCGAAATGTCAAAATCATGGTCAGATGGATAAAATGATGATCCAATGGATGGCAACGATACGACAAAAGGGGAAAATGACTAAATTTAAATGCATGTCTATATATATAAGTCGTTTTATTACAAGATTTCTCTTTCAATAACTGATGAAACCAACATAGTCTATGCAGGAAATAAAATAATCTACAAATCTGAAACTAGCCGAAGCAGGATGGACAGGGTGGTGGATAGATCTGAAGCATCAGCATCTCCTGCAATCTGCTGCCCCCATCATATCAATACGATCCAGTAAAGCAGTAGCTCGGCTGACAGTCCCAAAATGAGCATCTACCACTGCCCTGGTCTGAAATACAATGGCCTCTCTATCAGCAATGGCAGCATCTCTAGCCCGAATGGCCTCATCTCTCTCGGCAAGGGCGGCATCCCTCTCGGCTTCAGTAGTAATCAGGGCCAGGCGGAGTCGGGAATCCTCAGCGACCCGACTCGGGGCAGAATCGGCTGAAATGGAATGGTCTGTGGTATCTTCTGTGGAAATCACTCCAGAGTCATCAAAGGCCCCAGTCCGACTCAAACTAGCCGAATCCAGGTCTCCACGCAACCACTGTACGTAGGCAAATGTCTGGATGTGACAGCTCGCACTATATTCAGCAAAGATCCTGCGATCCCAAAGCTCGTATACCTGCAATAGATCCCTCTCTGTACAGGATGATATAAGGAATCGGTATGCGGCTGCACCCGCGAAGGGGTGTAAATCCTGTGTCTGATCAAACTGCCCCATAACCGCCAGGGGATGATAGGTCGTCACGCCCCTTAACCCAGCAATGGGAATGAAATCCATGCCAGGCACATGAGTCAAGAAGCTCATGAAGGAGCAATAGCCCGAGTAAGCCAATAGATGAAAGGGGTCCTCAATGATAGACAAAAATGATGTCCAGGAGGCCACATCAGTACAACTCGCGGGACGAAGCGAAAACTGCGTGGTTATGTCATGGCTGAAGCAAAACCCTTGGCGACGGAAATGGCCGATGGGACTAAGATGACTCATGAACCACATATACAATAAGGTCGAACTCCCTCGGAAGAATCTCCCTCGGAAGGACTGGCAATATGTGGCCGACATATAGGTATCCGCCAATATCATGGGGAGAATGGTGTGATCCTCCTGAAGGGCCCTAACGGCCGCAACAATCCGCATGTCCAAATGATCGGATCCTGCAGGCAAATACAAAACTGAGATGACACAGGCCATCAGAACGCCCACTCTCAAGGCATCCCAGCGCTCCTCGGACACGGAAAAATCACCGAGGAAAAGACGGAAACTGTCAGGTGAGCCAAATCGGTCAATCAAGAATTGAAGAGGAACCATATGGTCTGATGTGATTACCGGTAATAAGACAGCCCTCCGCAAACCGGTGAAAGTCAAGAATTGACGGCGCATGGAACCAACGGTAACCCTAGCACAGGGACCATCCAACGGCAAGCCGGTGAAGCGAGCATACTCCTCAAGGGTAGGGGTCAGCTCTACTGTCCCAAACCTAAACACTTGACGGGCAGGGGCCCAATAGCTCAGAAGACCATCCACAAAGCCCACTGGCACCCGGAAGGTTAATAAGGACCAAGAATGTCCCAGAAGACCATCTACGATAACCCTATCTGCTGGCAGTAGACTGTCCAACCAGCGGAAGAGGCTGCCAACCAACCCTGTGGAAGGAGTGGAATCCAAACGAACCACGGCATCTGAGGACGACATCTGTGAAAAAATAGTATCAAAAAAGACTGTACAGGGGTCATTCTCTACCCATAAATAAAAAGCATGCATCATACAGTTAATAATAAAGCAGGTGAATCCCATAAAGATGAAAAGAAACTGTGCGTAAATAAATAAATGAGTTCAGTACATAGTGCATAAATGAAAAAGAAATCTAAGCAGGTGACGATACAAAAGGCCCTATCCTATCCTGGTCTAAATAAAATCAGTATCATCTATGAAAGCAGGATCCTCGAACTGATCCCCTGGAATCGTCGAGCTCGGAGGACCAAAGTTCATATCAGGGATGTAGGGATGCGCTGTGGCATCAGATGAACTCGGGCCTGCATCATAACCTGCACCATCAGGATCGTAGGTGTAAGCCTCCTCCGGGGTCCGGCCCAACCCCCGAATAAACAGCGACAACTGGTCCACCTGACGGGTCAATGTGGCAATCTGCTCAGCATGGGTAGGGGTCCGAACACAGGCAGCCCAATCGGTCATCGTAACCGAGCCTGGAACCATGTCTCCAAGAAAGAAAGTGGCCCGAGTCTGGGGACCGATGGTACGAGGTATCCACCAAGTCCTGAAAGCCTCACTCGTGCTGGGGCCTGTGGAAAGCATCCGACCATCCTCCCCGGCGAGCATGATCTCCGAGGGCTGAGAATCCAGCGGCCAGAAAGTAGTGAAAGAAAGGGAGTGCGGGATGCGGATCTCCCCAGTGACGCATCTGAATGCGCGCTCTCCCAGATACATCACCCAGCCTCCAACACTCTGCAAAGTGAGGCGACGGGTGGAAAGCTCGAACTCCGGGCCGGAAGGATGCCCGTCAGCAAACCCCACAGACAGATGCTCGGGGAGGTAGGGAATCCAAACGACGTCGGCAGCCGTGATCAACTCCAGCTGAATACGACAATGTGCAAAGCTGCCCGACACGGGGACCTCCTCCAGAGTACTGTGATGCCATCGCCGACCCCGAGGATAGGTGTCCGGGCCCAGAGTAGTGAGAGGCCTCAGACATGGCAGCCGCTCGTAAGCCCAGAACTGTGAATAGAAACAAGGCAAAGCATGAGTCACTATCAAATACAGAAAAGGATGAAAGGAAAAGAAATACAGTAAGAGAGAGGAGGAAGGGACTCACCAGCAGAAAGTGGTAGAAACCGAGCCAGGCATCAGTCTGTCCCTCCGAGCGTAGGCGCATGCCGTGGAGGAAATAGGCAAAGGTGAATGACCCCCAGTCATAGTCACTGATGCGATCCACGTCTCTAACCGCTCCCACGACGCTGAAATGAATGGTGGAGGAGTTGTTCCCTAGGAAACAACCCCTCATGATCGTCAGGAACAAGCGGCGGAGTAGAATGTCGCGGGTACCCTGATCCGCTGGAATGGGCATCGCATAGAGACCCCCGACTGCATCAACAGCCAAGGCACCAGATCGGATACTGCGGGCCTTAAAGACCCGATCCTCAGCAGCGAAGCCTAGCAAAGCTCGAACCTCCACAGGAGTGATATCAAGATCCAAGGGGACGCGGGACCCGGTAAACTCAATGCCAGTAATGTACCTCCAGTCCCATGGGGTCAACACGACCTCGCAGTCGAGGAGATGAAGAGACTGCGTCTGGTGGAACCATCGCTCGGATAAAGCCCTCATGTAACCCCAGGGGCACTGGCGGGGGATGATAGTGAAGAAATGTCGGAAGCCCCAAGAGTCCACCATCGCCCGATAATCACTGTGCAGGGCCGCGTAAAGGGAGTAGATGTTGAACCAGTTACCCCTCGGCTGGGTAAACTCGGGTACCTGGGGCAATCACCAAGGGGTCAATCCGGATAAAAGGAGAATGGAGAAATTGAGAGTGAAATCAGAATAGAGCTGAAATATACCTCGTTAGCCACGAGAGATGCTGAAGGGTGACGACTGAGATCCCGACCCAAAAGATCGGGTATCTGCACAGAGGCGCCAGAAGGAGCCTGATGAGTAGATGGAGCCGGTGTGCTGGAGGATGGCCCCTCTGCCGCGACCTCCGGAGGGACAGCCTCCTCAACGTCCGGATGACCAGGACGAATAACAGCCTCCGTCAAACGACGAGCCTGACGGGTCCGAGGAGGAACAGGAGTGGGTGCAGCCCTACGACGGCGAACACCCGAAGTCCGAGAGGCGGAGGAGCTACTGGGCGCATCACGATCCATAGCTGGAATAGAACGGGCGAGAAAGAAGGTAAGTTTCCTTTTAGAATTTATGTAATTCTAAATTTCTAGCCTCATCATATGATTAATGCAACATGATGCATGTTAAAAAAAAAAAAAAAAAAAAAAAAAAAAAAAATCGGCAGAGTTCCGTTTGTAAATTGAACATCCCAGGCATAAGCCAAACTTGTTTTCCATCAATCAAAGCCTCAAACAGATTTAAATTGCATTCATATGTGTAATTACAACATGTAATGCATGTTTCTCTTGCAGAAAAGGAGTAACAATATGTGGGACCGCCTCATGAACATAAAATAGGACTCACATAGTTGATACATAGCATGTATATATGATGGTACATTACATAGCATTGTAAAGCATACATTTTATCTCTAAACATGCAAATAGTCAAATGTATAGCAAAACATTGACGAGATTGAAAAGTGACCGGTCAAAGTGTTACCTGTAGCGTGTAGATCAATCCTACCGGAACAGTTTTTGCAGGAAAGTTGAAAAATCGACGAAAAGCCCTTGCGAACAAGCAAAAATCGCGAGGAATATGTGTGAGTTGGAAGTTGAAAGTGACAGATCTGGAAGCGGGACGCCGCTTATAAGCCCGATCTTGGCCGCAGATGTATCTGCGGCTGGCCGCAGATCCATCTGCGGCTGGCCTTGGTGGGCCCCACCTTGCTCCCTTGAAACCATTTGACGTGTTGAAGTGGAAAGTTTACGCGAGGGGTGACCGGCGACGATACCCGGCCCCGACGAGACGATCGACCGGCGACGATAACCGGCGATCACGAGATGGATGACCGGCGACGATAACCGGCTCCGACAGATAACCGACCGGCGACGATAACCGGGGGTTACGCGATGGGTGACCGGCGACGATACCCGGCCCCGACATGACGATCGACCGGCGACGATAACCGGCGATCACGAGATGGATGACCGGCGACGATAACCGGCTCCGACAGATAACCGACCGGCGACGATAACCGGGGGTTACGCGATGGGTGACCGGCGACGATACCCGGCCCCGACATGACGATCGACCGGCGACGATAACCGGCGATCACGAGATGGATGACCGGCGACGATAACCGGCTCCGACAGATAACCGACCGGCGACGATAACCGGGGGTTACGAGATGGGTGACCGGCGACGATACCCGGCCCCGACATGACGATCGACCGGCGACGATAACCGGCGATCACGAGATGGATGTCCGGCGACGATAACCGGCTCCGACAAGATAACCGACCGGCGACGATAACCGGGGGTTACGAGATGGGTGACCGGCGACGATACCCGGCCCCGACAAAACGATCGACCGGCGACGATAACCGGCGATCACGAGATGGATGACCGGCGACGATAACCGGCGCCGACAGATAACCGACCAGCGACGATAACCGGGGGTTACGAGATGGGTGACCGGCGACGATACCCGGCCCCGACATGACGATCGACCGGCGACGATAACCGGCGATCACGAGATGGATGACCGGCGACGATAACCGGCTCCGACAGATAACCGACCGGCGACGATAACCGGGGGTTACGAGATGGGTGACCGGCGACGATACCCGGCCCCGACATGACGATCGACCGGCGACGATAACCGGCGATCACGAGATGGATGACCGGCGACGATAACCGGCTCCGACAGATAACCGACCGGCGACGATAACCGGGGGTTACGAGATGGGTGACCGGCGACGATACCCGGCCCCGAACGAGACGATAGATTGAAGGAGTGAACCCAAAGACTAACAAACACGGTCAAGGGGTTGATACATTGACACTCTTACGAATGTCTTGCATGCATTGCATCTTATGTTGCACCATAAGCCATATGTGTTGCATCATGTATGTATTGTCAATTCTTATGCACTGTCATTCATGTATGTATTGTCAATTCTTATGCACTGTCATTCATGCATCGAGTGTCTATTCTTTATCCTGTTCATTTCATTTAACATTTCATAAACATGATAAAGAGGGGCAGCTGTAGACACCCAAATTTTGCACTTCGTATACTAACCTTGACAGGAGGGCAAATTCGTCAAATGGATCGGCCTGCGAGAGCAAAAGATAGGAAAAGTACGGACGCTCGACGCCACCATGATAATTTGCAGTCGAAATCGACATGATAGCAGGGCTATCCGAATTTGGCATTCCCAGAAGGTGTGGCGCGCTTCTCAATGATTCTCGGACTGTAAAGCACGAGCCTGTCAGCGAAAACTGACGTTGCGGCACGAAAATCGAGGCGTGGCACGAAAATCGAGAAAGTCAAGCCCGCCAGCCGCGGATAGATCTGCGGCCAAGTGGGTGCGCCAGCACGGAAACCAGGAAATCAGCACTACCAGCTGAGTGCGATGGGAGGCGTGCCAGCTGGCCAGCCGCAGATCCATCTGCGGCGCTGGCTCTGGCCAGCCTATTTAAGCCCAGCTTCAGGCAGCATACAGGAGGTTCAGCAAAAATTTGAAAGAGGAAGAATTCCAGCGGAAAACAGCAGCAAAAAATCGGAAATAGAGAGAAAAAAACACCATAATTTTGCAACAAAATAGGAGAGAAAGGAAGGAAAAAGTGAGGATTAATATCTTTTGAGTTGATTGTATCACATATACTTCTCCTTCTATTCGAATACATCAAATTCACATCCATTTGGATATCAATTGCAAGGTGAAATCTCTTTTGTTATATCAATTTCTATCATATTATTTGATTGAATTAAATGTAGATTTCATGAAAATTATTGTGGAACAATGGATTAGGAATTATTAGAGAGGTTTCCATCGGAACAAATTTCTCCCTAATAATCCGATGATATCCATTGGGTGAGGTTTTGCTCGTTCATAACGATATATACATTAGGTGGAATTGATCTATTTAGATTGTTAATTTTGGACCATTGTGGGGCGTTAAACAATCCGTTGTTAGTTATGTTATTGTATCTATTTTATGTTTGTGATAAATTGTGGATGTGAGCCTAGGAGCGTGACGCCATGGTCCGAATCCGATGATGGACAAATTTTGACGTATGTATTTAGGAACAATGTAATCCTTCGTTGTAAACGTGTAACCGTCGGGCCTTAAAACGACGCTAAGGCGAGAATCGGGTTTAAGGCCCCATAAATAGTGAAGTATGCGATTGTAGGCGTGTGGGTTATTTTGATGGCTTACATGCCCATGAATAACCCTCACGCATATTAATGTTTTATTTGATTGACAATATTGAAAACTTTGATTTCAAAGCCAGACAAATGAAGATTTTCATAAAATCAATCAAACTAGGATATTAGAATCACGAGGTTAAAATTTGAGAAATGTTGATGAATATCGATTCCTATCTAACGAGAAAGCTAAAGAAAATCGTTTTCAAACATCACAAAATTTGATTTTAGAAATAAGTAACGTTTTATTAAATCTTTGTGCATAGGGTGAAAGAGATTCTAGAAATTGCCCGATCATTTCACGAAAGCAACGTATAGATCTCGATTCCTATTTTGACGAAGGTTTAAAACTCTTGTTTTGCCAAAACGACACCTAATGAAAATCTCATAGTTTTGATAAATAAAAAAATCAAATTTTTCTTATAACGAACCAAGCTTTCTCGTGTATACCGAAAAGACATTCCGAAGCGTTCTCAAATTAAAACACGATTTTCCCTAAAATCCAAATGATTCTTTCATACAAATTCATCATAACATTCACATAGGTACACACACATACACGCGCACTTACACACACACATTTCATGAATTAAAGGATAGGAAAGCATTGAGATCGCGGTAACCGTGTTTCACGGAAGTCGAGGGATGCCTAACACCTTCCCCTCACTTAAACAAGCCCCCGAACTCTATGAATCTCGATTCGCAGACCAATTAATTCGGAGTCACACATGAGCCAGCGATTTATAAAAAAACGAAAACTCGGATGAGTTGGTACATCCATTTCAAATATACCAACTGGCGACTCTGGTTAATTGGCTCATCATAAAAACGATCTTTCAAAACCTCGTCGACATCAATGCCGACCTTTTCCAAACGTCATCTAAATCAAAAGGCTAAAATTGGAAAAGACGAGAAAGCGAAAACCCGGCGTCGACACCTAATCCATGATTGTTTAACAATATACATGAAAACTACATCTAATCTAACCAAATAATGTGATATAAATTGTTATAACAAAAGGAATTTTTACCTTGCAAAGTGACCTCAAATGGAGGTAAACTTGTATACTTGAATAGGATAAGAAATATATTTGATACAATCAAAATCAAAGGAGTAGAAATCCTCTCTTTTTTCTCTTTTTTCTTCCTCTTTTGTTGCAAAATCTAGCTACTTTCTCTCAATTTTCGTGCTTGGCTGCTGTGCTGAATTCTTCTTCCTCTAAAAATTGTTGAACTCCCTGTATGCTGCACGAAGCTGAGCTGAAATAGGCTGGCCAAAGCCAGCCGCAGATTGATCTGCGGCTGGCTGGCCGCCTGCCTTCCACTCACCTGATTTCGAGTTCCGTGTTTCGAGCTCCGTGTTTTCAAAATGCGCACTATTTGGCCGCAGATCAATCCGCGGCTGGACGGTTTGACTTTCTCGTTTTTCGTGCCATGCCTCGATTTTCGTGCCGTAACGTCGATTTTCGCTGACAGGCTCGTATTCTGCCATCCGGGAATTTCCAGGAGATGTGCCACCTCATTCAGGAATGCCTGCTTCGGACGGCCTTATTGTCACGTCAGCCTTGGTCGCCAATCATTGCGACGGGGTTGGACGAGCGCACTTGTGCCCATTCCCTCGCTCCCGTAAGCCGGCTCAATTGACGATCTTGCACTCCTGTCATGGTTAGTACAGGGAACGCAAAAATTGGGTGTCTACAGCTGCCCCTATTTATCATGTTTATGCAATGCTTAAATGAAATGAACAGGATAAAGAATAGACACTCGATGCATGAATGACAATGCACAAGGATGACAATACATACGTGATGCAACACATCCTTCTCGTAATCGCCAGTTATCATCGCCGGTCGATTGTCTCGTCGGGGCCGGGTATCGTCGCCGGTCACCCATCTCGTAACCCCCGGTTATCGTCGCCGATTGGTTATCTTGTCGGAGCCAGTTTTCGTCGCCGGACATCCATCTCGTAATCGCCGGTTATCGTCGCCGGTCGGTTATCCTGTCGGAGCCGGTTTTCGTCGCCGGACATCCATCTCGCAATCTCCGGTTATCGTCGCCGGTCGATTGTCTTGTCGGGGCCGGGTATTGTCGCCGGTCACCCATCTCGTAACCCCCAGTTATCGTCGCCGGTTGGTTATCTTGTCGGAGCCGGTTTTCGTCGCCGGACATCCATCTCGTAATCGCCGGTTATCGTCGCCGGTCGTTTGTCTCGTCGGGGCCGGGTATCGTCGCCGGTCACCCATCTCGTAACCCCCGGTTATCGTCGCCAGTTGGTTATCTTGTCGGAGCCGGTTTTCGTCGCCGGACATCCATCTCGTAATCGCCGGTTATCGTCGCCGGTCGGTTATCCTGTTGGAGCCGGTTTTCGTCGCCGGACATCCATCTCGCAATCTCCGATTATCGTCGCCGGTCGATTGTCTTGTCGGGGCCAGGTATCGTCGCCGGTCACCCATCTCGTAACCCCCGGTTATCGTCACCGGTTGGTTATCTTGTCGGAGCCGGTTTTCGTCGCCGGACATCCATCTCGTAATCGCCAGTTATCGTCGCCGGTCGATTATCTCGTCGGGGCCGGGTATCGTCGCCGGTCACCCATCTCGTAACCCCCGGTTATCGTCGCCGGTTGGTTATCTTGTCGGAGCCGGTTTTCATCGCCGGACATCCATCTCGTAATCGCCAGTTATCGTGAGTGTCGGGTCTCGTATCCGGTCACTCGGTTGAACTGATAAGCTGTGTTCGATACCTGATTCATCAAAACCTTGTCTTTTATTATCACATTATGAGTCGAATGGGCTTTGGAATTGATTAAGCTTGCAATGGACCAATGGGGAAGCACTGGGCCCAGCCGCAGATGGATCTGCGGCCAGCCGCAGATTGATCTGCAGCCAAGATCGGGCTTAAGAGCGGCCAGCCGCTTCCCAGATCTGTCACTTTCATTCGTACCCCCACGCGATTTTCAGACCTTTGCACGCCCTTTTGTCGAGCTTTCCAAATTTTTTGCAAAACTGCTCCGGTAGGATCGATCTACGCGCCACAGGTAACATTTTGACCGTTCACTTTTCAAATTTTCGTCAATATTTAGCTATACATTTGGCTATTTACATGCTAGAGATAGAAATGTATGCTTTACAATGCTATGCTATGTATTCTCATATATACATGCTATGTATCAACTGTGTGAGTCCTATTTTATGCTCATGATGCGGTCCCACATATTGTTGTTCCTTTTTTGAAAGAAAATCATGCACTATGGTACTTTACATGCTGTAATTACACATGTGAATGCAACTTTGATCTGTTTGAGGCTTGGATTGATGGAAAACATGTTTGGCTTATGCCTGGGATGTCCATTTTACAAACGGAACTCTGCCGATTTTTTTTTTTTTATAATAAACATGCATCATGTTGCATAAATTCTACGATAATTATTTGGAATATTTGTGGTATAATTAAAAAAAGGGAACTTACCATCCTCCTTGCCTGTTCTGTTCCAGCTATGGATCCCGATGCTCCTAGCAGCTCCTTCGCATCTCGGACATCAGGTGTTCGCCGTCGTAGGGCAGCACCTGCCCCTGTTCTTCCTCGGACCCGTCAGGCTCCCCACTTGGTGGAGGCTGTCATCCGTCCCGATCATCCGGACGTTGAGGAGGCTGCTCCTCTGGAAGTAGTGGCAGAGGGGCCATCCTCGAGAACACCGACTCCATCTACTCATCAGGCTCTTTCTGGCGCCCCTGTGCAAATACCCGATCTTTTGGGTCGGGATCTCAGTCGTCACCCCTCGGCATCTCTTGTAGCTAATGAGGTATATTCAATTCCATTCTCATTTCATTCTCAATTTCTCAATTCTCCTTTATCTGGACTGACCTATTGGTGATTGTCCCAGGTGCCCAAGTTTACTCAGCCGAGGGGCAACTGGTTCAACATCTACTCCCTTTACACAGCTCTGCACAGCGAGTACCGGGCGGTGGTGGACTCCTGGGGCTTTCGTCATTTCTTCACCATCATTCCCCGCCAGTGCCCCTGGGGTTACATGAGGGCCTTGTCCGAGCGCTGGTTCCACCAGACGCAGTCTCTTCACCTTCTTGACTGCGAGGTTGTGCTGACTCCCTGGGACTGGAGGTACATCACGAGCGTTGAGTTCGCTGGATCCCGCGTCCCTCTGGATCTTGACATCTCTCCAGTGGAGGTCCGGGCTTTATTGGGCTTCGCTGCTGAGGATCGGGTCTTTAATGCCCGTAGCATTCGGTCCGGTGCCTTGGCTGTCGATGCTGTCGGGGGTCTGTATGCACTGCCCATTCCAGCGGATCGGGGCACCCGGGACATTCTGCTCTGACGCCTGTTCCTGACCATCATGAGGGGTTGTTTCCTAGGGAACAACTCCTCCACCATTCATTTCAGCGTCGTAGGGGCCGTCAGAGACGTGGACCGGATCAGTGACTATGATTGGGGGTCATTCACCTTTGCTTATTTCCTTCACGGTATGCGTCTACGCTCGGAGGGCCAGACAGATGCTTGGCTGGGATTCTATCACTTTTTGTTGGTGAGGCTTCTCTTCCCCTCTTATTACTGGATTTTCCTTCATTTATTTCCCTTTTCTGCATTTGTCGGTTATTCACGCTTTTCACTGTTTCCGTTCGCAGTTCTGGGCCTACGAGCGTCTCCCATGTTTGAGGCTTGTCACCACTCTTGGCCTGGACACCTATCCCCGGGGCCGGAGATGGCATCATAGCACCTTGGAGGAGGTCCCAGTATCAGGCAGCTTCGCACACTGCCGTATCCAGCTGGAGCTGATCACGGCTGGTGATGTCGTCTGGGTTCCCTACCTCTCCGAGCATCTGGCTGTGGGATTTGATGATGGGCATCCTTCTGGCCCGGAGTTCGACCTTTCCACCCGTCGCCTCACTTTGCAGAGTGTTGGAGGATGGGTGATGTATCTGGGGGAGCGCGCATTCAGATGCGTTACTGGAGAGATCCGCATCCCGCATTCTCTTCCTTTCACTACGTCCTGGCCGCTGGACTCTCAGCCTTCGGAGATCATGCCCGCAGGGGAGGACGGTCGGATGCTCTCTACGGGTCCCAGTACGAGTGATGCTTTTTGTACTTGGTGGGTGCCCCGCACCATCGGTCCTTAGACCCGGGCCACATTCTTCCTCGGGGATATGGTCCCCGGCTCAGTGATGATGACGGACTGGGCAGCCTGCGTTCGGAGCCCTACTCATGCCGAGCAGATCGCCACTCTGACCCGTCAGGTGGACCAGTTGTCTCTATATCTTCGGGTGCTGGGCCGGACTCCAGAGGATGCTTATGCCTACGATCCCGACGGTGCGGGTTATGATGCGGGCCCGAGCTCATCTGATGCCACAGCGCAGCCATATATCCCTGACATGAACTTTGGGCCTCCGACTTCGACGACCCCAGGGGATCAGTTCGAGGATCCCGCCTTCATAGATGAGATTGATTTTATTTAGATCAGGATAGGATAGGGCCTTTGTACCTGCACCTGTTTAGTTTTATTTTTTACTGTTTGCATTTTATGCACTATGTACTGAACTCATTTATTTATTTATGCACAGCTTTTTCTTTTATTTCTATGAAATTCATTTGTCTTATTATTATTTGTACGATGCATGCTTTTTATTTGTGGATAGAAAATGACCCCTGTACAGTCTTTTTGATACTATTTTTCCACATATGTCGTCCTCAGATGCCGTGGTACGTTTGGATTTCATTCCTTCCACAGGGTTGGTTGGCAGTCTCCTCCGCTGGTTGGACAGTTTATTGCCGGCGGGCAGGGTCATCACAGATGGTTTTTTGGGCCATTCTTGGTCCCTATTAACCCTTCAGGTGCCAGTGGGCTTTGTGGATGGTATTCTGAGCTATTGGGCGCCTGCCCGTCAGGTGTTCAGGTTAGGGACGGTGGAGCTGACCCCCACCCTCGAGGAGTATGCTCGTTTCACCGGCTTGCCTTTGGATAAACCTTATGCCAGGGTCACAGTTGGTTCCATGCGCCGTCAATTCTTGACTTTCACCGGTTTGCGGAGGGCTGTCTTGTTACCGGTGATCACATCAGACCATATGGTTCCCCTTCAGTTCTTGATTGACCGATTTGGCTCACCGGACAGTTTTCGTCTTTTCTTCGGCGATTTTTCCGTGTCCGAGGAGCGCTGGGGTGCCTTGAGAGTGGACGTTCTGATGGCCTGTGTCATCTCAGTTTTGTACCTGCCCGCAGGACCCGATCAGTTGGACATGCGGATTGTCACGGCCGTTCGAGCCCTTCAGGAGGATCACACCATTCTTCCCATGATATTGGCAGATACCTACATGTCCGCCTCCTATTGCCAGTCTTTCCGAGGTAGAGTCTTCAGAGGGAGCTCGACTTTGTTATACGTGTGGTTCATGAGTCATCTCAGCCCCATCGGCCATTTCCGTCGCCAAGGGTTTTGCTTCAGCCATGACATAGCCACGCAGTTTTCGTTTCCACCCGTGAGCTGTACTGATGTGGCCTCCTGGACATCATTTTTGTCGGTCATCAAGGATCCCTTTCATCTCCTGGTCTATTCGGGCTACTGCTCCTTTATGAGCTTCTTGACTCACGTGCCCACCCTGGATTTCATACCTATTGCCGGCTTGAGGGGCGTGACGACTTATCATCCCCTGGCGGTTATGGGGCAGTTTGATCAAACACAGGATTTTCACCCTTTCGCGGGTGCAGCCACCTACCGATTCCTTATATCATCCCGGACAGAGATGGATCTACTGCAGGTATACGATCTTTGGTCTCGCCGGATCTCCGCCGAATATAGTGAGGGCTGCCACCTCCAGACATTTGCTTACGTGCAGTGGTTGTGCGGAGACTTGGATCCGGCTGGTTTGAGTCAGACTGGGCCTTTGATGACTCAGGAATGATTTTCCCAGAGGATACCATAGACCACTCCATCTCAGCTGATTATGCCCCAAGTCGGATTATTGAAGATACCCGACTCCGCCTGGCCTTGACTACTGCTGAGGCCGAGAGGGATGCCGCTCTTGTCGAGAAAGATGATGCCATTCGGGCTAGAGACGCTGCCATTGCTGACAGAGAGGCCATTGTATTTCAAACTAGGGCAGTTGTAGATGCTCATTTTGGGACTGTCAGCCGAGCCACTGCTTTACTGGATCGTATTGATATGATGGGGCAGCAGATTGCAGGAGATGCTGATGCCTCAGATCTATCCACCACCTTGTCCCTCCTGCTTCAGCTAGTTTCAGATTTGTAGATTATTTTATTTCCTGCATAGACTATGTTAGTTTCATCGGTTATTGAAAGAGAAATCTTGTAATAAAATGACTTATATATATAGACATGCATTTAAATTTAGTTATTTTCCCCTTTTGTCGTATCATTGCCTTTCATTGGATCCTCATTTTATCCAGTTGACCACGATTTCGACATTTCGCCTTCTTTCTCTTCTCAAGTCTTGATGGAGATTTGACAGATATTGCCGCACACCTTTTGATTTCATCGGATTGAATCTCATATTTTGGATAATTGTTTGGTTGGATCAGGGTTATGTCCTTTGGGATGAAGCTGGTTAGGCAACTGGTTTCGGGGCGGTTTTGAGGGTGTAGGAAGGTTTTATCTGGCTATCGAAAATTGGTTTTGGTTAGGGAAATGGATTATTTTTAAAGGGTCGGACCGCGCCATGATGGCTGCCTACGTACCCCCACAAGTTGGGAGATCAGGTCCTACGTAGTTCGCTCTCAAAGGAAAAAAAGGAACTGATGATTCAAGCGTAGAACCGCTTCACCGAGTCAGAATTGAGGGGTTGTGGAAATACCTCACCATCCATTTCTTGTAATATGAGGGCTCCTCCGGATAACACTTTCTTAATCACAAATGGCCCTTCCCAGTTCGGGGCGAACTTCCCCCTGGCTTCGTCTTGACAAGGCATGACTCTTTTTAGCACCAAATCATTTTCCTTGAACTTTCGAGGTCTTATCCTTTTGTCGTATGATCTAGAGATCCTTTGTTGATATAACTGACCGTGCCAAACAGCAGCCACCCTTCTTTTGTCAATTAGGGCCAATTGGTCGTATCGACTTTGCATCCAATCCTCCTCGCTTATCTGAGCATCGATCACTATTCTGAGGGACGCCATTTCAACTTCCACTGGCAGAACGACCTCCATTCCATACACCAAAGCGTAAGGGGTTGCCCCTGTAGAAGTACGCGTTGATGTTCGGTATGCCAACAGGGTGAGGGGTAACAAATCCGACCATCCCCGATGATTAGCAGACATTTTCGCCATGATCTTCTTGATGTTCTTATTTGCAGCCTCCACTGCCCCATTCATCTTAGGACGGTAAATGACAGAGTTGAGGTGTTTGATCTTAAACTGGTCGCATAATCCCTTCATGAGGGAATTGTTCAAATTCTTGGCATTGTCGGAGACCAAGACCTCAGGTTGCCCGTATCGACAAATGACATTATTCCTGATGAAACCGACGATGACCTCCTGAGTTACTTTGGGGAAAGAAGCTGCTTCTACCCATTTGGTGAAGTAATTGATCATGACGAAAATGAATCGGTGTCCGTTGCTTCCTTTGGGCTCTATTGGTCCGATTACATCCATTCCCCACATTGAAAATGGCCACGGGGAGGTCATACAGTGCAGTTCGTTGGGAGGCGTATGGATCACATTACCGTGCGCCTGGCATTGGTAACACCGTTTGACATGATCATCACAGTCGGCTTTTAGGGTTAACCAATAATACCCTGTTCTCAAGATTTTTTTGGCCAGCATCGGTCCACTCATATGTGGCCCACACACTCCCCCATGTATTTCATTCATAATCCTTTGGGCCTGTGTTTCATCTACGCATTGCAACAGTCCCAACCCAGCATCCCTTTTGTAGAGTGAATCCCCACTCAGGTAAAATTTCATCGCCATCTTTTGAATCCTCATCCTTTCAGCTCGGCTTGCCTGGTCGGGAATGGATCTGTCCCTCAGGTATTCCCTTATGACATGATACCAGGGCTGCCTTGTCAACACCACCTCGTCTGATAACACTGCCACATGTTCCTCATATGCCGGGGCATTCTGTACGGCTATCTCAATCTGTGGAATGTCCCTGTTCTTGATTACGTGGATTAAGGACGCCAGGGTTGCCAAGGCATCGGCAAAATCATTCCGTCCCCGAGGAATATGTCGGAAAATGATATCTTTGAACTCTTGCATCAACTGGGTAACACAACGATGGTATGGAAGTAACCGAAGCTCTTTAGTGTTGTACACCCCGATTGCCTGTCTGATTACCAACTCTGAATCCCCAAACATCGCTAGTCTCTTCACTCCCATGTCGCGGGCAAAGCGGAGTCCCAAGATACATCCCTCGTATTCAGCGGTGTTGTTCGAATTGCTAAATTTTAGTCTAGTGGCCACAGGGTATTGCTCTCCGGTGATAGAGACCAGGACCGCTCCGGCTCCTGCCCCCTCGGCATTCATGGCACCATCAAAATACAGCTTCCAGAACTGTCCTTCGTCATCATATTTCGCGTGTGATACCCAAAATATATCCTCGCCTGGTAGAGGAGTTTCTAACGGCTCCATCCCTCCGGACGGGGTTTCTGCCAACTGATCTGCAATTCCCTGCCCTTTCATGGCTTTCTGAGTTACGTACACCATGTCGAACTGTTGTAAGATTAACTGCCATCGGGACAACCGACAGTTCAGCATGGGCCTTTCAAAAATATATTTTAGGGGATCCATTCTTGATATCAGGTATGTAGTATGCCCATGGAGGTAGTGCTGTAATCTCCCTGCAGCCCAGGCCAGAGCACAACAGGTCTTCTCGATGGGAGTGTAATTCTGTTCACATTGGCTAAATCTCTTGCTGAGGTAATAGATGGCTTGCTCTTGACCTGCCTCATTCTTCTGCCCCAGCATACATCCCATCGCGATGGCATTGACCGATATATACATAAAAAGAGGGATCTCATCCTTCGGGGGTACCAGCACTGGTGCCTCTGTCAGCTGCTTTTTAATGGTCTGAAAAGCCCTCTGACATTGCTCATTCCATTCTTGGGAAGCCCCTTTTCTTAACAGTTTGAAAATTGGCTCACATGTAGTTGTCAAGTGGGATATAAAACGGCTGATGAAGTTTATTCTTCCGAGGAATCCTCTTATTTTCTTCTCTGAGTGAGGTGTCGGCATATCCACAATGGCCTTAATCTTTGACGGATCCAATTCAATGCCCCGATCACTAACTAGGAATCCCAAGAGCTTACCCGATTGCACTCTAAAAGCACACTTTGCTGGATTGAGCTTCAAATTATATTTTCTGAGCCGATCGAATAGCTTTTTAAGATGGGTTATATGATCAGATTCTACCCTCGATTTTACAATAATGTCATCCACGTAGACCTCTATCTCCTTATGCATCATGTCGTGGAACAGGGTCATCATGGCTCTCTGATAAGTAGCACCCGCATTCGTGAGACCAAAAGCCAATCGTCTATAGCAGAAAGTGCCCCAGGGGGTGATGAATGCGGTCTTCTCCCGATCCTCCTCCGCCACCATTATCTGATGATACCCCGCAAAGCAATCCACAAAAGAATACATTTCGTACTGGGCCGTGTTATCCACCAGGATGTGTATGAAGGGCACCGGGAAGTTATCTTTGAGACTGGCCTTGTTTAGATCTCTATAATCTACACATACCCTTACCTTCCCTCCAGGCTTAGCCACTGGGACTACATTGGACAGCCATTCTGGGTAAGTGGATACCATAATGATTCCCGCCCTGAACTGCTTGATGATCTCTTCCTTCACTTTTAAGCTCCACTCCGGTTTCAACTTTCTTAATTTTTGCTTGACAGGCCTGAAACCCTCCTTGATGGGCAATCGGTGTACCACAATGTCGGTGGACAATCCGATCATATCCTCATGAGACCAGGCAAAGACATCCTCATATTGGTTTAGCAACTCAGTCATTTTAGCTTTTTGGCTGGGGGTAAGGTTCGTCCCTATCTTGAGTTCTTTTGGCTTGTCAGGGGTTCCGATATCTATAGTGATGGTTTGGTCTAAGTTGGGTTTGGGTTTATCCTCGACCCATCCTTTGATCTCGTCAGGCGCGTCGTCGTAATCTGTCTCGTCTTGCTCAATGCCCATCAAATCGAAATCGAGCTCAATGTCAAAATCATAATCATCATTCAAATTTGAAAGACCGCTTGTTAGGCAAGGATTACTCAAATTGGTACACCTGACATGAAACAAAATACTTGTCATATATAAGTTATTTTCCACGACGATCACATTTTCAGATAACATGAAGAAACAACATAATTATGCAAAATACAAAATAACAAACAAAAATAAACTTCTTCGTTCTCCCATCCTCTAGGGTCTACCGCCCTGATGTCGGGTTTTACCCTTGTTTAGATATTACTGGTTTCATGGTCCAGTTATCGACGGTCAGGTCGGATGAAATGCGCTGGATGAAAGGTGGCTTCACATCGGACACTTCCCCGATGATTACGGCTACATCGCCTGAATCCCTCCTCTCACCTTCTTCGGGAATAATTAATCCTGCCCAATCGATGACAGGCACAACTTGTTGGGCTCCCAGTGACGTGACAACATCCGTCCCCTCTCTACAGCTTGCTAATTGTCCAGGGATATAGCACATGGTTTCAAACTCCTTCGCGACCTCCTGTAGGAAACCTTTCCTCTTGGCCGATTCATCACCTGCGGGGTTTAATCCCTCATCCCCTGCCTTAATTGCAGGCTCGCTAATCCCTCGTTCATTGTCAATCTTGGTCATTGGATTTCCGGCCAATCGAATTGGGGCTGTACCCTGACGGTATCTCCGTGTGATGCCTCCATGAAATCCCAGCCCTGCTTTACCTATCTGATGGGGTAGTTGAATGGGCTCGGTGATTCCTTGACTGCTTTTTCCTAACCCCTGTCCAGGCTGGAAATTCATTTTCATCATCTCCTTTGCAACGAAGGTGAGTTCTGGAGAGACCCTAGGTTTTATGGTTGGAGCTCCCAAGCATCTATAGTGGGGAGTGCTGATTTCCAACGCCTGAAAACTAGCCGGCGCCGCCGACTCGTCCACATTAATCACTGGCAGGTCATTTCTGGGAGGAGAAGGGTCATCACATTCTGCCGAGATTGTTACCATATTCCCGTCGATGATTAGCTTGATTTGTTGGTGTAGCGTGGAAAGAACTGCGCCGGCCATGTGGATCCACGGCCTCCCCAATAACAGGTTATAGCTGGCCGCAATGTCCAGGACCTGGAAAGAGATATCAAAAGTACAAGGTCCTACCTCCACTGGCAATTCAATTTCTCCCATTGTATCCCTCCGGGAACCATCGAAAGCTCGCACCACCACATGACTGGCTCGTAGGCGCTTGGGATTGATGTTCATCTTCTGCAAAGTACTGAGGGGACAGATATTCAATGCCGATCCTCCATCAATTAGCACCCCATTCATGATATAACCCGCGGAGATTACCGCAATATGTAGCGGTTTCTGGTGTCCCCTCCCCTCCTTGGGTATGCCCTCATCCGTAAAGGATATTACATCGTTCTCCAATAGGTGGCCTACCAGCTGGCCGAAACCTTCCTCACTAATTTCTTTGGGCACGTATGCCTCCTCCAGAACCTTCGCCTGGGTTTTGCAATGCTCATTGGATGCCAACACCAAGTCCATGATTGATGTTAGGGTTGACTCCTCATTTAAAATCTGGATCCCCCTTGTTTCCGGGTGATCCATCCTTTTCAAGAATTATATGGCCCTTTCCTCGGAAATCTCTTCATTTTTCTTCTTCTGGCTCTCAAGGACTCGCCCGGGAAGATATAAGGGGTTCCCTTTTGTCGTCACAGAAGCACAACTGGCTGCTTCCTCTGGCATCTCCCCATAATTCCAGGGTACCGTCTTTAGACTACTGATAGGGATTTGCGGCCTTGCCGCAAGGATGAGGGGCCTCGGAGCCGTCAACTTGACAGGTCTCTCCGTGATATTCGTACTTACACCTATCAACCTGATGGGCACTCCCCGTGCATTCCCATGATCATGTACCACATTGATCATTTCCTCAATTTTCTGCACATAGTTCAACCTTGATGGCCCCTCGGCTTCGTTGGCCTCCGTCACATTGACCCCCCCTCCATCATGTCTTGGCAGGGGATTCGCCTTAACGTTCGGGGAGTCAGGCTGTTCCACCACAATTTCCCCACTATCAATCAGGTTTTGGATTTTGTGCTTCAACTTCCAACAGTCCTGTGTATCATGACCAGGGGAACTGGAGTGGTATGCACATCGCTTGCTCGGGTCAAACCTTTTACCCTTTGGGTCACTCGGGGGTGCCAAACCAACTATCTTCTTTTGGGCTACTAATACCGCTAATACCCGTTCAAGAGGCTCCCCGAGCGGGGTGAATACTCGATTTTGTGAGGCCTCATATCTCCTTCGCCCTTCTGCCCTCTGATCTGTGAAGTTGGGCTGTCGGGATGGCCCCACCCTCTGCACCTGTACCGGAAGATGGCTTTCTATTTTCTGGATGACCCTTGCAGGATGAGGGAAACATCCTCTTCCTTCTTCTTTTGGACCCTCCGGGAAGTGCTGCCATAGTTTCCATTCTGTATTTGCTCGGCAGCTGTTTCCAAGGCCGTAAAATCCCGGATTTTGCCAGATTTCAAACCCATATCCACCATCTCTCCATGTTTAATCATTTCAGCAAAGGGTCTTCCAATCCCCGAGATGACTCTTTCATAATATGGTGCCTCCTGAATGTCTACAAAAGTCATTACCATCTCTGATTCACTCATCGGGGGGTTTACCTGTGCGGCCATGCCCCTCCATCATTGCGCATATTCCCTGAAGGATTCCCTGGGTTGCTTCTTAACCTTTGTCATTTGGCATCTATCCGGGGCCATTTGGGCCTGGAAACTATACTGGGTTAAGAAAGTATGGGCCAACTCTTCCCAATTATGGATCCGGGCATTGTCAAGCCGAGCGTACCAGATTCTCGCTTCTCCCGTCAAACTCTTTTGGAAAAGCTGCATCCTTAGACCCTCATCTTCGGCGTAAGATCCAAGCTCCCCGATGTAGATCTTCAGATGTGTGTAGGGGTCCCCTTTCCCATTGTATTTTCAAACTCGGGGATTTTAAATTTCTCCGGGTATCTGGCTCCGGGGAAGACACATAAATTTGAATAGTTAACCCTGCCTAGGGACCCTATGCCCTTCATAGATTGGATGGTTTCCTCCATTTGTCTCATTTTCTTCCGCAGGTCATTTGTATCTCCCTCTTCCGGGATAGTAATCACTGTTTTGTTTGGTACGGGAGTGGCCTTTGGGACGACTGCCTCGCCCTTAAATTGAGGTGGATCCTCCTTAGGTGGTTCCTGTCTGGGCATCAATTGCTCCTTTAGCATTATGGCCATTTCTAACATCTGCTTCTTAAAGTCATCAAATTCCTCCCTAGATATGGAACCGGAATTGGTAGATAGAATATCAGCCATTTCAGATATTGAGTTTTGGGCCCTCTTAGACTGCGAACGGGTTTGAGGAGCAATCCTACAGAAACCAGGGTTTGAAGTTTAGTCCTGGGGAATAAAAATGTGGATGCATGCTAAAGCTGTAACTTTTGTGTTTTTGGGGTTTTTTAATCTTTCCCTGTAAAACAGAAAGTTAGTAGTCCTTTAATGCAATGCTAAACACGATTTTGTTAAGCTCCCCCGTTGTTCCCTGCAGAAGATAGAGGTTAGTAATTTCTTTTGACAAAAAGGGAGGCATATATGAGATCATGACATTTACGCGTGAAATGTAAAAGGGCATGAAGAAACTTTTCCTGCGTAGGGTTAATCTGAGGCTGACCTATCCTAGGGTTACTCTCACGGGCTTTTCGGCATGAAGGTCCCCAAATATTCGCAATCTACTCGTCTGAGCCCTTTCGATTGGAGCGGATTTGGGTGGTGCGTTTCCTGAGCCATCTCCGGGGAGCAGCCCCTTCGAGTCCAGTAATAAGCAACCGACAGGTTCGCCTCAGGAGGAGGTACTCTCTCAACATACATTCACATTCATCGCCCTCACCGTATGCAAATGATTACTTAAAAGTAAAGCAATTCCATTCCATCATTAATTTATTGGGCAAAAACACACATTCACACAACAAAAGTAGAAAATCAAAATATCGCATACACACACATTTTATGAATTATAAAAGGATAGGATAGCATCAAGATTTGAACGCGGCCTAAGCCCTCTAATGTCCCCAGCAGAGTCGCCAGCTGTCGACGCCGGTTTCTCGCCTCCCTTTTGCGATGTTGTCCTTTTCCGATTTTAGCCTTTGTTTTTAGATGATTTTGGGGAAAAGGGTCGGCTTGAGTGTCGACGGGGTTTTTAAAAGATCGTTTTTTATGATGAGCCAATTAACCAGAGTCGCCAGTTGGTATGTTTGAAATGGATGTACCAACTCATCCGAGTTTTCGTTTTTTATAAATCGCTGGCTCATATGTGACTCCGAATTAATTTGGTCTGCGAACCGAGATTCATAGAGTTCGGGGGCTTGCTTAAGTGAGGGGAAGGTGTTAGGCACCCCTCGACTTCCGTGAAACACGGTTACCGCAATCTTGATACTTTCCTATCCTTTGATTCATAAAATGTGTGTACGTGCGTGTGTGTGTGTGTGTACTTATGTGAATGTTGTGGTGAGTTCTTTTATGAGAGATGAAACATTTTGACATTTTGTTGAGAAATCGTGTTTTTGTTTTTGGAAATGTTTCAGAACGTCGTTTCCGTTAGTACGAGAGAGCTCCTTCATTCATGAGGAAGATTTGATTTTACGTGTCAAAGCTATGAGGTTTTTATTAGGCGTTGTTTTGGCGAAACAAGAGTCTTTTAAACCTTCGTCAAAAATAGGAATCGAAATCTATACATTGCTTTCACAAAATGAGGGGCAATTTCTAGGATATCTTTAACCCTATGCACAAAGGTTTAATAAAACGTTTCGTTCGTTCATAAAGCCGCTTTTGGTGATGTTTGAAAATGATTTCCTTTGGCCTTCTCGTTTAATAGGAATCGACATTTATTAACACTTCCAATTTTTAGCCTCGTGATTCTAATAACCTATCTTGTTTGATTTTAACAAAAAAAACCTTCATCGTTTAATCTTTGAAATCATTTTTTTGTGTCACAAAATCTAATCAAGCATAAACACGCGTCGGGGCTATTCATGGGCATGTAAGCCATCAAAATATCCCCGAACGCCAACAATCACATATTCCACTAATGCCGGGCCTTAAACCCGATTCTCGCCTTAGCGTCGTTTTAAGGCCCGACGGTTACATGTTACAAAACGAGCATCTTGAATCTATCACATACATCAAAACGTCCATCCTCGGATTTGGACCACGGGGTCGCATTCCTAGGCTCACACGAGATTAATACATGCCCACCAAAATGAATACTACATAACTAACCAACCCGGATTTATCTAATACACCATGATATCCAAAAATGACAATCTAAATAAATTACATCCAGTGAATCATCATAAACAAGCTAGAAATTTCATCAATTGGATATCCTCGGATTATTAGGAAGAATTTTGTTCCGATGGAACCTTCACTAATAATCCCTAATCCATGATTGTTTAACAATATACATGAAAACTACATCTAATCTAACCAAATAATGTGATATAAATTGCTATAACAAAAGGAATTTTTACCTTGCAAAGTGACCTCAAATGGAGGTAAACTTGTATACTTGAATAGGATAAGAAATATAATTGATACAATCAAAATCAAAGGAGTAGAAATCCTCTCTTTTTTCTCTCTTTTCTTCCTCTTTTGTTGCAAAATCTAGCTATTTTCTCTCAATTTTCGTGCTTGGCTGCTATGCTGAATTCTTCTTCCTCTAAAAATTGCTGAACTCCCTGTATGTTGCACGAAGCTGAGCTGAAATAGGCTGGCTGGCCGCCTGCCTTCCACTCACCTGATTTCGAGTTCCGTGTTTCGAGCTCCGTGTTTTCAAAATGCGCACTATTTGGCCGCAGATTAATCCGCGGCTGGACGGTTTGACTTTCTCGTTTTTCGTGCCACGCCTCGATTTTCGTGTCGTAATGTCGGTTTTCGCTGACAGGCTCGTATTCTGCCATCCGGGAATTTCCAGGAGACGTGCCACCTCATTCAGGAATGCCTGCTTCGGACGGCCTTATTGTCACGTCAGCCTTGGTCGCCAATCATTGCGACGGGGTTGGACGAGCGCACTTCTGCCCATTCCCTCGCTCCCGCAAGCCAGCTCAATTGACGATCTTGCCCTCCTGTCATGGTTAGTACAGGGAACGCAAAAATGGGGTGTCTACAATCATGACATCATCTTCAAAGTAGCACAAAGATGATGTCATCATGATGTCATAATGATGTCACGTGGGACGATGATGCAAACGATGATGTCGTGGATTAATGCGAAAAGACTATTTTACCTAACTCTACCTATCCTATAAATAGGAGCCCATCCCATCTTCATTTCTTACCAATTCACAAAATCAAAGAACAAAATTATTTTCTCTATATATATTTCAAGTATTGATAGTTGCCAATAAATAGTTAAAACTTCCAATTTCAAGAGGGTTATTTTAACAAGTTTGAGTTTAGTGTTTATTATCCTAAACACCAAGTCAAGTCTTCTAACTTTGTTATCTTTATGCAAGTATTATACATCTTGCTATCAATTATTGTGAAGTTATTGCTTCTTGTTCAGCATAACTTAAGAAATGAATCATTATTCATATATTGTTTATTCGAGCGTAAAATGTTGTGTCAAACCAAATTGTTTTGGTACGACATCTTATACTGAGTAAAATGGGACACCTTGGATGTAAGGTGATCTCAAAAGCCTTATGATAAGGTAGTGTGACCGTCAATGAAATAAAATTGACATAAATGGTAGGATGATATGCATACTCCTAGGATATTGGTGAGGCTGATCCCCTACCAGATATCCGAAATCAAATGGTTCTAAGTCATTGAAGACTGATAGAACTAAATGAAATATATGGTTCAGGTACAGAACTCTCAGTTATACATCAATTGACATCTTTAAAATCAAACACATTGTGTTTAAATTTTTAAATGAACTTGCAGAGCATTTGTAGCTCATTCTTGCGTACATCTTTCTTTGCAGTTTTAAATGATAATCCCGGCACTTCTGGGACAGACAAAGGAAAAGGACATATTTACTAGTTTTATTTACTGTTTTTGAATAATTCAAGTCTTTTATAAGGCTTTGTTGTAATAACTTAGTATTAAGAACGATATAACTGAACTTAATGATAGGTAATATATTATCATCCTTTATTACATCGAATGCGTTATACTCTGATCTTCACTTTGTTTAGCATAGTTGTACTAAGTTAAATACAGTATCTATACAAACTATATATCTGAATGAGGGTATTTAAATGATATTGAAAGTCCTATAAGCTCTGAGGTTACACTTAATGAGCGCCGGTAAGTTGCCATCTTTACCGGAATGCGCCCCTCAGTTCTAGGAACAATCTTATCATTAATATTGTGAACGTCAGATAAATAGGAACTATTGATATGAAAGAGATATTCATAAGATATAAATCTATACATCCAAGTGAGGGTATCCAAACACAGATCACGTTCTGGCAAGAATTATCATCTCTTATGGGATACTGTGAGCCTTGGATAGATAGAAGTCATATTTATTGAATATTTATAGTTGAATAGTTTCACGTGAGCACCAGATCTGGTACAAGGAAGTTTAGAGATTTTGGGGGCGTCACAGGATTTGAGCTTTCCCGGGATCAATTTGAGCCTGGAGTTAAATAGCAAGACCGCTTGGCCCGGTTCAAATTTTTTCTCGATGATTTTTCGGTTGTGCCATCTCTTTACTTTTTCTTTGTAGAGTTTGGAATTTTCATATGCTTGTAAACGAAACTCATCAAGTTCATTTAACTGTAGAAGTCTCCTCTCTCCCGCTGCAGATGGGTCGAAATTTAACTTCTTGATTGCCTAATAAGCTTTATGCTCTAGTTCAACTGGAAGATGACAAGCTTTTCCGTAGACCACATGGTTTGGGGACATGCCGAGGGGTGTCTTATAGGCGGTTCTGTAAGCCCATAAAGCTTCATCTAGCTTCAATGACCAGTCTTTTTTGGAAGGAGTAACAATCTTCTCTAGAATTCTCTTGACCTCTCTATTTGACACTTCGGCTTGCCCATTTGTTTGCGGATGGTATGCCGTGGTAATCCTGTGCCTCACTCCATATTTGGCTAGGAGGGCTATGAAGTGTTTATTGCAGAAATGATTGCCCTCATCACTGATGATAGCTCGCGGAGTGCCAAATCTAGTGAAAATGCTCTTTTGCAGGAACCTGAGAACCACCTTAGCATCATTGGTTGGTAAAGCAGAAGCTTCCACCCATTTGGACACATAATCCACCGCAAGAAGGATATATAGATTGTTGCAGGATGACGGGAATGGTCCCATGAAGTCTATTCCCCATACGTCAAAGATTTCCACCTCCAAGATTACATTTAGTGGCATTTTATTTCGGTTGGAGATGTTGCCCACCCGTTGGCATCGATCATAATTCTTTATGAATTGATGGGCATCTTTAAACAAAGTGGGCCAATAGAACCCGGCTTGGAGTACTTTGGCTACGGTTCTTTGCGTCCCATAATGGCCGTCATATAGAGAAGAATAACAGGCATGCAATATACTGGTAGTCTCGACATCGGGAATGCACTTCGGATCACAAGATCTGTACATTATTTGAACAAGTAAGGCTCGTCCCACATGTATCTTTTTGCATCATGCAAAAATTTCTTCTTCTATTGAGAAGTTAGATCCGGTGGTAGTACATGACTCACCAGATAGTTGACAATATCAGCGAACCATGAGATCTCAGATGTTACTGCAAATAACTGTTCATCAGGGAAACAATCATTTATTTCAGCCTTATCCTTACCTTCCCGCTCCGGAGTGTCTAATCTGGAGAGATGATCAGCTATAAGGTTCTCCGTGCCTTTCTTGTCCTTTATTTCCAAGTAAAATTCTTGGAGCAAAAGGATCCACCTGACTAATCTTGGTTTGGCATCTTTCTTTGAAATCAAATATCGGATTGCTGCATGGTCAGTGTACACCACTACCTTTGTTCCAATGAGATAGGACCGGAACTTGTCGAAAGCATAAACAATAGCGAGTAGCTCCTTCTCGGTGGTAGAGTAATTCATTTGGGCATCTGAGAGTGTTTTGCTGGCATAGTAGACTACATGTAGAACCTCATCTCTGCGCTGTCCCAATACCACGCCTACAGCGTAGTCACTAGCATCGCACATAAGCTCAAATGGAAGAGACCAATCCGGTGCCACAATCACAGGTGTTGTTGTCAACTTCTTTTTCAACAACTCAAATGCTGTTAAGCAATTTTCATCGAATATGAATGGGACATCCTTTTCCAATAGATTGCATAGGGGTTTCGTGATTTTGGAGAAGTCTTTGATAAATCTGCGATAGAACCCAGCATGGCCTAAAAAACTCTGAACTCCCTTCACTAAAGATGGTGGAGGCAATTTCTCGATGGTTTCTAATTTTGCTTTATCCAACTCCAAACCTTTTACTGAGACTTTGTGTCCTAATATTATTCCTTCCTGAACCATAAAGTGACATTTCTCCCAATTAAGCACAAGATTTGTTTCCACGCATCTTTTAAGTACCATGATCAAATTCTCTAGATAGCTGTCGAAGGAATTTCCAAACACTAAAAATCATCCATGAAAACCTCCATGTTGATTTCTACCATGTCAGAAAATATAGCCATCATGCATCGTTGAAATGTGGCTAGAGCATTATATAGACCAAAGGACATTCACTTGAAAGCAAAAGTTCCATAATGACAAGTAAACGTTATCTTCTCTTGGTCCTCTGAAGCAATGGTAATTTGATTATATCCAGAATATCCGTCAAGCAAACAGTAGTATTCATGCCCTACTAGTCTGTCCAACATTTGATCTATAAATGGAAGTGGGAAGTGATCTTTCCTCGTGGCTTTATTGAGCTTTCGATAGTCCATACAGACTCTCCATCCCGTGACTGTTCGAGTAGGTATCAACTCGTTGTTCTCATTTCTTACCACAGTTATTCCTCCCTTCTTTGGTACACATTGCACAGGGCTCACCCACGGACTGTCAGAGATGGGGTAGATGACCCCAGCGTCTAGCCATTTTAGAATTTCTGCTTTCACCACCTCTTTCATGATGGGGTTTAGCCTTCTTTGATGCTCTATGGTAGGTTTACTGTCATCTTCCATCAGAATCTTGTGCATGCAAATCGAGGGGCTGATTCCCTTTATGCCAGCGATGGTCCATCCAATGGCTCCTTGGAATTCTCGAAGGATTCTTATCAGCTTGCCTTCCTGTAAAGAGGTTAGTGCAGATGAAATAATGACAGGAAATGTATCTGAAGTGCCTAGATATGCATACGTGAGGTGACTTGGTAAGGGCTTAAGCTCAAGTTTAGGAGATACCTCTCTAGATGGTTTTAAATGAGATGAAGATTCATTTGAGCTTTTCAAGGGTTCAATTGGTGCTTTAAACTTTGCCATCCTGGGTATTGCATCTAAAAAATGAATATACTCACAGCTTTCGGGCTCGTCCAAGTTGATGTTTCCTATCAGTGTCATCTCAAGCAAGTCACTACATGTAGCTTTCATGAATTCCTCGGTCATTGCACTTTCAATAATATCTACTCGGAAACAATCTTCCTCTTCGACCTGGAATTTCATAGCTTTAAAGACATTAAAGGTGACTTCTTGGTCTTGAACCCTCATTGTCAATTATCCCTTTTGCACATCAATGAGAGTTCTCCCGGTAGCTAGAAATGGTCTCCCAAGTATGATGGGAATATCCTTGTCTTCCTTAAAGTCTAGAATTATGAAGTCAGCTAGGAATATGAACTTATCAACTTTAACAAGGACATCCTCCACTATTCCTCTCGGGTAAGTAACTAAACGATCCGCTAGCTGAAGAGAGATATTTGTTGGCTTGGGTGCTGGTAATCTCAACTGAGTAAAGACGGACAATGGCATGAAATTAATGCTTGCACCAAGATCACATAGGCATTTCTTGAATGATAGGTCTCCAATGGTGCAAGGAATGGTGAAACTACCCGGATCCTTCAACTTTGGAGGTAACTTTCTTTGTAGTATCGCACTGCACTCTTCTGTCAAAGCTACAATTTCAAAATCTTGCAATTTCTTCTTCCTTGATAGAATCCCCTTCATGAACTTGGCATAACTCGGCATTTGTTCTAAGGCTTCTGCAAATGGTATGTTGATTTGAAGCTTTTTGAAAACCTCAAGAAACTTAGAGAATTGTTTGTCCATTTTCTGCTTTTGCTGCCTCTGAGGGTACGAAACTGGTGGATAATATCTGGTGGGAGGGGGTTGAGTCTTTTCTGTGCTTTCTCTTAGTGTGGGCTTAGATTTCTCTAGGCTATCTTCCTCTCCAAAAATTTCAGCAGAGTCAGCTTCTGGGGAAGGGCGCAGCTGCGCTGGCTCCTCTTGTAAAATGGGCGCAGCTACGCCTGCAAGATCCTGCTCTAGAGAAGAGCGCAGCTGCGCTGGCTTCTTGTGTGAAATGGGCGCAGTTGCACCGGTTGGCAGAGTCTGCTTCCCACTGCTAGTGGTGACAGCTTGGCATTACTCCTTTCCATTTCTTCTTGGATTGATTTTTGTGCCACTAGGAAGAGTCCGCTGAGGTCTATTAGATAACAAGCTGAACAATTAGCTCATCTGGTTTTCCAAAATTTTGAAACCCAATGCTTGGTTTTGCTCCAACTTGTCAGTTTTGGCCATGTATCTTTCCAACTTTTCATTCATATTAGCAACCTTCTTATCAGTAGTTGAGGCTTGTTGCTGATTGTGGAACCCCTGAGGATTGTGAGGTTTGGAGCTTGTGGATAATCTGGATGGTTGCTCCATGAGAAGTTAGGATGATTCCTATTCCCCGGATTGTAGTTGTTTTGATATTGATTTGCTGGCCGCTGATAGTTGCTCATAAAATGCACGGATTCGGAGTTGATGGCACATTGGTCAGACGAGTGTGAACCTGCACAAAGCTCACAAACCATGGGAACTTGCTGCCCCTTTCCTTCATATAGGTTGTCAAACTTTTTGGCTATAGGAGATATTTGGGCTTGAAGTGATGTGGCTGTGTCAACATCTAATATCCCTGCTATTTTTGGTTGGCTGGATCTAGAAGAAGGCCATTAATAGTCATTCGCAGCCATGGTCTCCAAAAATTCATAAGCTTCGTCATAGTTTTTAACCATGAACGCTCCTCCCGAAGCTGCATCAATGCCTGCCCGTGTTTGAATATTCAACCCATTTTAAAATGTGTTAAGTTGCATCCATTGTGGCAAACCGTGATGTGGTCACTTTCTCAATAGTTCCTTGTACCGCTCCCATGTCTCATATAAGGATTCTCCATGATGTTGCTCGTATAAGGAGATGTCATTTCTCAACTTAGCAGTTTTGGCTGGTGGGAAGAATTTTGCTAAGAATTTTTGTGCCAAATCTAGCCAAGTAGTAATAGATCCCGGTGGTAGTGAGTGTAGTCAACTCTTTTCTTTATCCCTCAATGTGAATGGGAATAACCGCAATCTCACTGCATCTTCAGAAATGAGATACTTGATTGCAATTCATTCATCCTTGGCGTAGCATAATCTCTCAATGCTTTTTGTGCTTCACCCGCCATTGCTTGTGGTTGGTCTAGATTCTCTAGAGTAGTTTCAGCACATTTTCTTGACTGTTGAACCCTTTTCTCGATGTTATCCACGAAAGGCAATAGGTCGGGATTCTTCGATCGAGTATGCATACAACACTCAATAGTACCTGTGACAATGGAGAAGAAAATAAAATAGAATTAAGACAAGAACAGATTTTGTTTAACTAAAACCAATCTAATTTAAACTGATGATGTAAGTTATAAACGCAATTGCAATTCTCCGGCAACGGCGCAAAAAACTTGTTGTGATATTTGTATGTATAACAAATATGACTCATACACGTAAGTGCACGTGATCCACAAGTATTATAAAGTAAGTAAAGTATCGATCCCATGAGGAATATAATTGCATTTACGACTACAAACACCGATTTTATAATTATTTTGGTCTCTTTAAACAGTTAAGTACAATGATGAAATTGTCGAATGATTACTAAAGAAACAAAAAGAACAAATTATGATTGTATAAATACAGATTTATGGGGTTGGGATTATAATTTCACTTATTGCAAACTTAGATTTCCATGCTTTCTATCATTGCTAATTGATTAATACGGAATGTTGGTCGAGAACACAAATGTAAAATATGACCACCTCTCGATGCACCATATTCATATCACACTAAATCCATAGTTGATAGAATGAATGTGAACACCCTAGATGACTAACACACTATATTTCTATGTGAATTACAATCAAGAGGGTTTAAGTACAAGTTCTCAATTGGCCACATATGGTGCTTCGGTATATTTCTATCCTAAACACGAAACATAACTTCACGAGGAATGTAAAAATTGTGAACATATGCTAGCAAAATCATATCTCAATATATATTTCCTTTCTCAATTCTATATAAATTATCACGGTAATTGGTGATCTAGCAATTAAACATTCAGTATAAATTATGCTAGACATTCATTTCATAACCAACTAGCAATACTAAGGAAGCATTTCAATTTTCAGTAATGCAAAAGATTCATTATAATCCCAAAAATTAAGTTTAGTTCATAATGACAGTAATAGAATTCATCATACACAATTGGTTCATCATCATAATTACAGAATAGGAAAATTAATCAAAAATAGAAATGATTAAAACTCCCTGATTCAGTTCTTCCGTTTCTGCAACTTTTGATGATTTTCCAAGTTGTGTTGATTCTTGATTTCTTGCTCCCAATCTTCAATTCAGCATCCATGCAACTCCATTCTTTAATTCCCAAGTGAATTTAATGATCAGCAGAATTTTTTCAATTTTAGAACTAAGAATGCAGTAAACTAGCTAATTTTCATGTAGGAGAAGCTCTCCTTTAATTAAATTCTCAATTCAATATATTACATGCTCAATTTGTCTTCTATAGACTTATTCTAATTCCCACTAATAAAGTTTCAATCCACTAATTCCTCAAAATCTGGCATTGCATGATTTTTAGTAGTGTTGCTTCGCTGTCTGGAACGTGGTTTGCATGGCTGGCTGGCGACAGGCGCAGCTGCGCCAGGAATCCTTTGCAAAAAGGGCGCAGCTGCGCTGGGGTCTTCGGCAGGAAAAAGTGAGGGCGCAGCTGCGCTAGAGTTTACTGGGCGCAGGCCCTGGCGTAGCTGCATTGGCTTCCAAGCCAAAATGAGCGTAGTTGCGTCGTCTTTCAGTCTGCTGCGGCACTGCTATATTCGGTCTGATTCCTCGATTCACGCGCACTGTGCAAGCAATAATTATTCATTTAGCTCCCAAACAACACATGCATTATCATCTTAGTTAATTTTCCATCCCTATTCTGATCCGGCCTAAACCAACGTTCAGGTAGAAGGTTTCTCTTAGCAAAGGATTTGTTGTAACAATTCCATGCCTCAACACTAACGAACTTTGATTGGTCCCATTGTGGGGCCGATGAGGTGGAGGAACCTCCTATGCTAAGGCGTTGACGCTTTGGTGCCATCACAAGATTCAAGCAAAAACACAAGCCAAGTGAAATCAAATGCCCAACAACAAAAACCAAAGCAGAACTCAGCCCCAATGCAAGCCAAACTAATGCCAATGCAGAACAAATTCAATAGTCAAGCTATTCAAATTCCAAATTAAGCCCAAACTGAACCAAGATGCTACACAGGAAAAATATCAAACATGTGGTGTGCGTTGCAGAAAACTACTCAACACAACCTAAGCGAGAAATCAAAACTCCACCAACTTGTTGGGCACAATAGATATAAGCAAACCAAGATGAAATCCAAACACAAATCACGGCAATAATCACCCGAGTTCTAACACCCACAGAGAATAAAAACAACTCCAACAATTTCAAACATAAATTGAAAACTTACTTGGTGAGAATTGGAGAAAATTGCCAGATGTGATGTGATGAATCCCCACAATCAAACCAAAATCAAGACTTAGCGCATTAGGGCTTAGGATCCGGTTGTGACAAGGGTTGAACTTGTGATTGAGAGAGAGATTTGGTTATCGCTTTGTTGCAATAGTGTGCGCTGCTGCCGTAGGTAAGTTGGGGTGGAATGCCGAGCATTAGGGCATTTTAAAAACTGAAACTCGGCACTCACGCTGCGGCGTGAGTGATGGTATGTAATATTCACGCTGCGACGTGAGTTCCTTGCACTGAATTAAACCGCTCGCTACAGCGTGGACCACAGGAAAAATTGGTCACGCTGCAGTGCAACTCTGCAGTAGCCTCAAAGGTATTTGACGCTGCAGCGTGGATTGGTGCCGCTGCAGCGTGAGCTCCTGTCTTGAGAAGGCACGGTGTTCGCACTGCGACGTGACTAGTACCTTGTAACCTCACGCTACGGCGTGAGACATTTGAACTAACAAGACACGATCGCTGCAGCGTAGACCATATGAAAGTAGTATGCACACAAGCCAATCATATTTGATATGATGTAGCATATACTTTGTAATCTTATTCGGTTATTAAAGGCATTTTTCATTATCTACATGATGTTATTATATTAAATGTGATAAACCCATAGTTTTGAGCAATGCTTTTAGAATCATGATGGTGATCATGCTAATGAGATCTAAATTCTAGATAGCTCACAAACTAAAATCGTTCTTAATCGTTGGATTACTAAAAAGGGGATTAGTGTATCCGGATAGATTAGTACATACGTTGCTTGCTCTTAAAAAGAGGATGATTGATCTCATAATCATTTGTGTGGAGACACTAAAGCAAGTATGTAGGTGTTAGGTTTGTATAACGCGAACATGCAATCAAATTACATAAATAAAGCGGAAGCACGATAAAATCAGATTTTAAAATTTTATACAAACCATCACCATGATCTTTCTTTATGCACAATTATTAATTAAACGAAAGAGATGGAGAATAAGAATTATACTCTTGTATAATTCTAGCTTCCTCAGGTACAAGTTCACCTCCAATTCCTTCGTGTTCTCCTTGAATTCCACCGATTAAATTCCTTCCTTTGATCAATGTTAGCCACCCAAGTGTTTGGCCTCTAGAGGTGATCCACCAAGGAATAATACTTGTTCAAGAAGGTGGGTGATGGCAAAACTCTAGTTTCTATCTCTATAGAAATTATAAGTACTCTCCACAATTCTTATGCAAGAGTGTGTAACCCTAATCAATGATAAGATTTCTTTTATTTATAGATGTAGGAAAACCCTTCCCTAAACTATTTAGGATTAGGGTTTCTATTCTACTTAAACTCCTTTAATTAAATTAAACTCCTAATCCAATTAGGAATTCATGTGAGAGTACTTCTATTAATTTATTCTCAATCCCTATTAGGAATTAAATAATAGTAATTGTCGACGCCAGTTTTTCGTCTTTTCCAATTTTAGCCTTTTGATTGAATGATTTTTTAGAAAAGGTCGGCATTAATGTCGACGGGGTTTTGAAAGATCGTTTTTTATGATGAGCCAATTAACCAGAGTCGCCAGTTGGTATATTTTGAAATGGATGTACCAACTCATCCGAGTTTTCATTTTTTATAAATCGATGGCTCATATGTGACTCCGAATTAATTGGTCGGCAAACCGAGATTCATAAAGTTCGGGGGCTTGCTTAAGCGAGGGGAAGGTGTTAGGCACCCCCCGACTTCCGTGAAACACGGTTACCGCAAACGTGTATGTGTGTGTGTGTGTGTGTGTGCCTACGTGAATGTCGTGGTGATTTTACATGAAGAAATCATTTGTGTTTTCAAAAAAATCGTGTTTTCTTTTGGGAATGCTTCAGAATGTCCTTCGGTTTATACGACAAAAGCTTTATGAGAAAATGTTTGATTTTAATTGTCAAACCTGTGATATTGCATTAGGTTTCGTTTTAGCAAAACAAGAATTTTCTAAACCTTTGTCAAGATAGGAATCGAGATCTATACGTTGCTTTCATAATTCAAATGATGGGAAACCTCTAGGATCTCTTTAACCCTATGCACAAAGATTTAATAAAACGTTACTTATTTCTAATAAAACCATTTTTTGTGATGTATTAAAAACGATCTTTCTTTTGCCTTCTCGTTAAAAGGAATCGACATTCATTAGCATTCCCAATTTCTTATCCTCGTGAAGCTAATAACCTAGTTTGATTTGTTTTATGAAAATCTTTATCGTTTAGCTTTGAAATCCATTTCGTATCATAAATCAAATCAAACATTAAAATGCGTTGGGGCTATTCATGGGCATGTAAGCCATCAAAATAACCCCGAACGCCCACAATCGCATACTTTCATTATGACGGGGCCTTAACCACAATTCTCGCCTTGGCGTCGTTTTAAGGCCCAACGATTACATATGTACAATGAAAACTACATCATTCCTACTATCTATATCAAAAGACGTCCATCATCGGATTTAGACCACGGGGTAATCGGATGTTACACGAAATAACCAACACGGATAATCTAACAATACCAAGGCATCCTAAAATAGCGATCTAAAGGAACCACGCCCAATATAGTACCGTAAAACAAACAAAAAAAATCAATAAATGAATATCATCGGGTTATTAGGAAGAATTTTGTTCCGATGGAACCCTCACTAATAATCCCTAATTCATTGTTTCACCATAAATTACATGAAAACTACATTTAATTTGACCAAATGATATGATAAAAATTGTAAAAATAAGGAGATTTTCACCTTGCAAATGATATCAAAGTGGATGTAAACTTGTGTATTTGAATAGATTGGGAAGTATATATGATACAATTAAATCAAAAGAGTGTGAATCTTCTCTTTTTTTCTCTCTTTCTCTCCTCTTTTGTTGCAAATTTATGCTATATTTCCTCCAATTCCCGAGTTGCTGCTGTTATTCTTCTTCTCTCTCGCCTGATCCAACCTCTTGTATGCTGAGGAGGGAATGAGCTGAAATAGGCTGGCCATAGCCAGCCGCAGATGGATCTGCGGCTGGCCGTAGATGGATCTGCGGCTGGCCGCAGATTGATCTGCGGCTGGCTGGCGGCCAACCTTCCACTCGGCTGAATTTCGGGTTCCCGTGTTTCGAGTTCCGTGTTTTTAAAAGGCGCACTCATTGGCCGCAGATCAATCCGCGGCTGGCTGGCCTGACTTTCTCGATTTTTGTGCTACACCTCGATTCTCGTGTTGTGACGTCGGTTTTCGGCAACAGACTCGTATTTTACAATCCGGGAATCACTGGGAGGCGTGCCACATCCTCTGGGAATGCTCAATTCGGACAGCCTTGTTGTCACGTCGATTTCAGTTGTAAATCGTCACGGTGGCGTCGAGTGTTCGTACTTGTCCATCCTTTGCTCCCGCAGGCCGGTTCATTTGACGAATTTGCCCTCCTGTCAGGGTTAGCATACGAAGTGCAAAATTTGGGTGTCTACAGCTGCCCCTCTTTATCATGTTTATGAAATGTTAAATGAAATGAACAGGATAAAGAAATAGACACCCGATGCATGAATGACAGTGCATAAGAATGATAGTACATACATGATGCAACACATGTAACTCATGATGCAACACAAGATGTAAAGTATGCAAAACATTCGTAAAAGTGTTAATGCCTCCATCCCTGGTCGCATTGTTAGTCATCGGGTTCAGTCTTTCAATCTATCGTCTCGTTTGGGGCCGGGTCTCGTATCCGGTCACCCATCTCGCAATCGCCGGGTCTCGTATCCGGTCGATCGTCTCGTCGGGGCCAGGTCTCGTATCTGGTCACCCATCTCGTAATCGCCAGGTCTCGTATCCGGTCGATCGTCTCGTCGGGGTCGGGTCTCGTATCCGGTCACCCATCTCGTAATCGTCGGTCGATCGTCGTCGGTCGATCGTCTTGTCGGGGCCGGGCTTCGTCGCCGGTCACCCATCTCGTAATCGCTGGTTATCATCGCCGGTTGATCATCTTGTCGGGGATGGGTTTCGTCGCCGGTCACCCATCTCGTAATCGCCGATTATCGTCGCCGGTCGATCGTCTTGTCGGGGCCGGGTTTCGTCGCCGGTCACCCATCTCGTAATCGTCGGTTATCGTCGCCGGTCGATCGTCTTGTCGGGGCCGGGTTTCGTCGCCGGTCACCTATCTCGTAATCGCCGGTTATCGTCGTCGGTCGATCGTCTTGTCGGGGTCGGGTTTCGTCACTGGTCACCCATCTCGTAATCGCCGGGTATCGTCGCCGGTCGATCGTCTTGTCGGGGCCGGGTTTCGTCGCCGGTCACCCATCTCGTAATCGCCGGTTATCGTCACCGGTCGATCGTCTTGTCGGGGCCGGGTTTCGTTGCCAGTCACCCATCTCGTAATTGCCGGTTATCGACACCGGTCGATCGTCTTGTCGGGGCCGGGTTTCGTCGCCGGTCACCCATCTCGTAATCGCCGGTTATCGTCGCCGGTCGATCGTCTTGTCGGGGCCGGGTTTCGTCGCCGGTCACCCATTTCGTAATCGAAGGTTATCGTCGCCGGTCACCCATCTCGTAATCGCCAGTTATCGTCTCGGTCGATCGTCTTGTCGTGGCCAGGTTTCATCGCCGGTCACCCATCTCTTTATCGCCGGTTATCGACGCCGGTCGATCGTCTTGTCGGGGCCGGGTTTTGTCGCCGGTCACCCATCTCGTAATTGCCGGTTATCGTCGCCGATCGATCGTCTTATTGGGGCCGAGTTTCGTCGTCGGTCACCCATCTCGTAATCGCCGGTCGATCGTCTTGTCGGGGCCGGGTTTCGTCGCCGGTCACCCATCTCGTAATCGACGGTTATCGTCGCCGGTCGATCGTCTTGTCGGGGCCAGGTTTAGTCACCGGTCACCCATCTCGTAATCGCTGGTTATCGTCGTCGGTCGATCTTCCTGTGAGTGTCGGGTCTCGTATCCGGTCACCCATCTCGTAATCGCCAGGTCTCGTATTCGGTCAATCGTTTGGATCTCAGTCCTTCCCAGGGGTTTGGTTGTTTGGATCTCAGCCCTTCCCAGGGTGTTAGTTGTTTGGATCTCAGCCCTTCCCAGGGTGTTAGTTGTTTGGATCTCAGCCCTTCCCAGGGTGTTAGTGTTTGGATCTCAGCCCTTCCCAGGGTGTTAATGTTTGGATCTCAGCCCTTCCTAGGGTGTTAGTGTTTGGATCTCAGCCCTTCTCAGGGTGTTAGTGTTTGGATCTCAGCCCTTCCCAGGGTGTTAGTTGATTGGTTGGATACCAGCCCTTCCCAGGGTGTTAGTTGTTTGGATCTCAGCCCTTCCCAGGGTGTTAGTTGTTTGGATCTCAGCCCTTCCCAAGGTGTTAGTTGATTGGTTGGATACCAGCCCTTCCCAGGGTGTTAGTTGTTTGGTTGGATACCAGCCCTTCCCAGGGTGTTAGTTGTTTGGTTGGATACCAGCCCTTCCCAAGGTGTTAGTTGTTTGGATCTCAGCCCTTCCCAGGGTGTTAGTTGATTTGTTGGATACCAGCCCTTCCCAGGGTGTTAGTGTTTGGATCTCAGCCCTTCCCAGGGTGCTCACCATCTTGTTGTGGTTTGCTTGGATGCCTTCCCAGGTTTGCTCACCGGATGCCTTCCCAGGTTTGCTCACCGGATGCCTTCCCAGGTTTGCTCACCATCTTGTTGTGGCTTGCTTGGATGCCTTCCCAGGTTTGCTCACCACCTTGTTGTGGCTTGCTTGGATGCCTTCCCAGGTTTGCTCACCACCCTGTTGTGGTTTTCTCGGATGCCTTCCCAGGTTTGCTCACCACCCTGTTGTGGTTTGCTTGGATGCCTTCCCAGGTTCACTTCTTGTTTAGATACCAGCCCTTCCCAGGGGTCACTGATTATTTGAATACCAGCCCTTCCCAGGGGTCTTTGATTGGTTGGATACCAGCCCTTCCCAGGGTCTTTGATTGGTTGGAGTGATTTTTTTTTTAAATGGGATGTGTGATCGGCTTTTGTCCTGGATCTCCCACCCACATCGTCCATGTACCATGCCGTAAAAACCATCACGGTCTGATCATTTGTGAGGTTAAAAGTGTCGTGCTTGTACTTTCCCCTGAAGATTTTCATTTTGATCGTACATGCATGCATGAAAAAGATGTTATGTATGATCTGGCAAATATGTTATGGACAGATGCATGTGCACGCATATGTTTAGATAGAAATGACCCATGTTCAGTCAAATGATACGATTCGACCGTCGTCATTGTTTGCCAACATTTGATCGGATCACACCTCATCGTGAAGTGTAGTTTCTGGACTTCAACATTGGTTTGGTACTCTGCCTGTTCTTGGTCGTCTTCATTTCATCGAGTTGAGGCGCAGTCTGTTTCGCTCTCTGCGATGATCGACAGCTATGTTGGGATCCTTGGCCTTTTGATCATTTCTGATGGCCGATATGCTGTCGTCCCGCACTATATCATCCTTGTATATGCTCATGCACGTGGATCATTTGGATGTCGAGGCAGTGATAGTCAGGATTGGGGAGAGGCCCAGTGACGAGGAGTTCTGTGCAGCCTCAGCTTCTTTCCATTTCACGATTCTTAATTGCCCCTGCCTTGGCGCGTGTTGTTACCAAGAATTTCTATCGAAAACTCGCGAGGCTGACCATACTGAGTTATCCACAGCTCTGCAAGATCCTGCATATCAGACGACTAACAAATGCCAAAACTTGAAGGCTCGGGCCGTTAGTGTTAGTTCAACACAAAGATATTATAATCTCGACAACAGAGTAAATGCAGTTAAAGCACATGAAATTGAATATCTGTTGATCGCACAATCTAGCAAGTTGTTAACCGTGAACGTACTAGATTGGAAGTTATTTCCAATCCCTCGTGAGTTGGTGATTTTCTATTTAACGAGTTATGAAATCGTAAGAACACCTTCAAGCATTCATGGTCATTGTACGTGAGTAAGGTCGAATTCAAAAGAACTACCTTCCCTCGTCAAAGGTATTCTGTCTCCATTCTCGACAATGTTCTCAGCAGGATTGACATCATATGACAAATGCACTATGTGATGCAGCATTCAGTAGGGGTTTCTCTTCCATGACTCATTGTTTAAGGCCGAGAGTTTTTCGCATTATCTTTTCTCTTTATTAGTCCACTTCACTTGTCTCATTTTCTTAGGTTTTTCAAAGTTACCCATTTAACGAGTTTTGGACCAATGACTCCCGAACCAGACGGTTTTGGGGCATTAGGTGTATAGACACCCCTTCGGGTTTATTTACTCGAGTAACAAAGGCCACGGTTCGAGACAAGCTGGTGATCTACACCTTTCTTTCTTTGCTTGACCTTTCGCAAGATTCGTTTTCTTAGGCTTGAGTTACCCATGTAGCGAGTGTTAGGCCGGTGACTCCCAAACCAGACGGCTTTAGGGCACCAGATGTAGAGACACCCCTTAGGCTTAATTACTCGAGTAGCCCATGCCACGATTCGAATCTGCTCGGGCCTCCCCTACTGTAATGCTCATTTTCTTAAGCTCTGAGTTACCCATGTAACGAGTGTTGGGCCAGCAACTCCCAAACCAGATGGCTTTAGGGCACCAGGTGTAGAGACACCCCTCGGGCTTAATTACTCGAATAACCCAGGCCACGATTCGAGACATTGGCTTGATAATCGATTCGAAACATTAGCTGACTACGTGTTAGTTGCCATCAACGTCATCATAGCTCTATACCCCATAACTGAAAGTTCGTGCAAATGCAAAGTGAAGACTGGCACATGAGGTCGATTCTGTTGCAAACGTTACTTTGAATTAAGGCTTTGTACCCGATCAAAAGGTTGAATAGCCTTCTTCGTCTAATTACACTCACGATCGTGCTCCACGATTGCTTGTCAGAATTAATCCGATTCCTATCAAGTCAAATAAAATCCCCCTTTCACGCGGGTCACCGTATCCCAAAAAAACTATGCCTGACAAATGCCAGATGATCGTAGCATTTGATGATGATGGTGCATGCTGATGAGATTGTTGCATGGGTGCCAATTTGCACGTCATCATTTCCTGGGTAGTTGACAAATGCCCCAGTGTTAAGTTGCTTTTCTTGTGATCCCCCTCGTACTGGTTGCATCGGTATCTCGCTGGGCTGACAAAAGATCCGGTCCTTTGACATGTTGAAAGGTTTGGGGGATTTTTTGATTTTTGAGATTTTTTTTGTGGTCGAATTTGCCCCTACTCCGGGCTCTTTGTGATCGTTAGGGGTTCTGAGGTCGGGTTTGGGCTTGTCTTCGACCCATCCTTTGATTTTGTCAGGCGTATTGTCGATATCTGTCTCGTCTTGCTCACTCCCCATCAGATCGAAATCTAGCTTTATACCAAAATCGTGATCCTCCTTCAAATTTGGCCTATTGCTTGTCAAGCTAGAATGCCTCAAATCGAGGTACTGCTGTAAAACAAAAAAAATGCTTGTCATATATATAAAACATTTCAGCACATGATCTTTTTTTTTGGATAACATGATAAAATGACATGAGCGTGCAGGGATTTGAAATAAAACTCAGAATTTTAAAACCCATTGATCTTCTACTGGCCGGGATTCACTGCCATACTCCTGGATTTACCCCTTCCCCATCATGCTTAGGTAGAGGATTTAGCATTTGGTGACCCTGGCTGTTCCACCACGATTTCTCCACTATCAATCAAGTCTTGAATTTTGTGCTTCAGCGTCCAACATTCCTGTGTATCATAACCAGGGGAACCTAAGTGGTATGCGCATTGCTTGCTTGGGTCAAACCTTCTTCCATTCGGGTCACTTGGGGGTGCCAAATTGACTATTTTCTTCTGTGCTATTAAGACCGCTAAAATCTGTTCAAAAGGATCGCCAAGCGGGGTGAATACCCGATCTCTTGAGGTCTCAAATCTTCTTCGTTCGTCCGACCTTCGCTCATTGAAATTAGGCTGTCGGGATGGCCCCACTCTCTATATCTGTACTGGAGGATTGTTCTCTGTCTTTCTGGATGATCCTTGCAGAATGAGGGAAACATCTTCCTCCTCTTTCTTTTGGACCCTACGGGAAGTGCTGCCATAGTTTCCACTCTGGATTTGTTCCGCAGCTGTTTCCAAAGCCGTGAAATCCCGAATTTTGCCAGACTTCAACCCCATGTCCACCATTTCTCCGTGTTTAATCATCTCAGCAAAAGGCCTACCAATCCCTGATATAACCCGCTCATAATAAGGTGCCTCCTGAATATCCACGAAGGTCATCACCATCTCTGACTCGCTCATTGGGGGATTCACCTGTGCAGCCATACCCCTCCATCGCTGTGCATAATCCCTGAAAGATTCTTTTGTCTGCTTCTTGATCTTCGTCATTTGATATCTATCAGGGGCCATTTGTGCCTGGAAGCTATATTGTGTTAAGAAGGTATGGGCCAACTCCTCCCAATTGTGGATCCGGGTATTATCAAGACGGGCATACCAGATTCTCGCTTCTCCCGTCAGGCTTTTTTGGAATAGTTGCATCCTTAGACCCTCGTCTTCTACATAAGATCCAAGCTCCCCAATGTAAATTTTCAGATGTGTATAAGGATCCCCCTTTCCATTGTATTTCTCAAATTCGGGGATTTTAAATTTCTCCGGATATCTGGTTCCGGGGAAGACACAAAGATCTGAGTAATTAACTCTGCCTAGGGACCCTATGCCCTTCATAGATTGGATAGTTTCCTCCATTTGTTTCATTTTCTTTCGCAGGTCATCAGTATCTCCCTCTTTCGGGATAGTAATCACTGTCTTGTTAGGTACGGGAATAGCCTTTGGGACGACTGGCTCGCCCTTAGGTTGGGGTGGATCCTCTTTAGGTGGATCCTGCCTAGGTAGCAATTGTTCCCTCAACATCATGCCCATTTCCAACATCTTTTTTTTAAAGTCATCAAATTCCTCCCTAGATATGGAACCAGGATTAGTGGGTGGGAGATCAGCCATTTCAGATGTAGAGTCTTTGGCTCTTTTAGACTGCAAACGCGTTTGAAGAGCAATCCTACAGAAACAATGGTTCGAAGTTTAGTCCTGGGGAATGAAAAATGTGGATGCATGCTAAAGCTGTAACTTTTGTATTTTTGGTTTTTTTAATCTTTCCCTGTAAAACAGAAAGTTAGTAGTCCTTTAATGCAATAACAAATGCTAAACACGACTTTATTATGCTTCCCCAGCTGTTCCCTGCAAAACATAGAGGTTAGTAATTTCTCTCGACAGAAGGGGATGCATATATGAATATTGCATGGGACTATGACATTTATATGCGCGAACGTAAAAGGGCATGAAGAGACTTTTCCTGCGTTGGGTTAATCTGAGGCTGACCTATCCTAGGGTTACTCTCACGGGCTTTTCGGCATGAAGGTCCCCAAATCTTCGCAATCTACTCGTCTGAGTCCTTTCGATTGGAGCGGATTTGGGTGGTGCGTTTCCTGAGCCATCCCCGGGGAGCAGCCCCTTCGAGTCCAGTAATAAGCAACCGACAGGTTCGCCTCAGGAGGAGGTACACTCTCAACATACATTCACATTCATCGTCCTCACCGTATGCAAATGATTTCTTTAAAGTAAAGTCATTCCATTCAAATATTCATTTATTGGACAAAACACTCATTCACACAACAATAAATAAACAAAAACCGCACGTACATACACATTTATGAATTTTAAAGGATAGGATAGCATCAAGATTCAAAAAGTGGCTTAAGCCCTCTAATGTCCCTAGCAGAGTCGCCAGCTGTCGACGCCGGTTTTTCGTCTTTTCCAATTTTAGCCTTTTGATTGAATGATTTTTTGGAAAAGGTCGGCATTAATGTCGACGGGGTTTTGAAAGATCGTTTTTTATGATGAGCCAATTAACCAGAGTCGTCAGTTGGTATATTTTGAAATGGATGTACCAACTCATCCGAGTTTTCGTTTTTTATAAATCGATGGCTCATATGTGACTCCGAATTAATTGGTCTGCAAACCGAGATTCATAAAGTTCGGGGGCTTGCTTAAGCGAGGGGAAGGTGTTAGGCACCCCCCGACTTCCGTGAAACACGGTTACCGTAATCTTGATACTTTCCTATCCTTCAATTCATGAAACGTGTATGTGTGCGTGTGTGTGTGTGTGCCTACGTCAATGTCGTGGTGATTTTACATGAAGAAATCATTTGTGTTTTCGAAAAAATCGTGTTTTCTTTTGGGAATGCTACAGAATGTCCTTCGGTTTATACGAGAAAGCTTTATGAGAAAATGTTTGATTTTAATTGTCAAAACTGTGATATTGCATTAGGTGTCGTTTTGGCAAAACAAGAATTTTCTAAACCTTTGTCAAGATAGGAATCGAGATCTATACGTTGCTTTCATAATTCAAATGATGGGCAACCTCTAGGATCTCTTTAACCCTATGCACAAAGATTTAATAAAACGTTACTTATTTCTAATAAAACCATTTTTTGTGATGTATTAAAAACGATCTTTCTTTCGCCTTCTCGTTAAAAGGAATCGACATTCATTAGCATTCCCAATTTCTTATCCTCGTGAAGCTAATAACCTAGTTTGATTTGTTTTATAAAAATATTTATCGTTTAGCTTTGAAATCCATTTCGTATCATAAATCAAATCAAACATTAAAATGCGTTGGGGCTATTCATGGGCATGTAAGCCATCAAAATAACCCCGAACGCCCACAATCGCATACTTTCATTATGACGGGGCCTTAACCACGATTCTCGCCTTGGCGTCGTTTTAAGGCCCAACGATTACATATGTACAATGAATACTGCATCATTCATACTATCTATATCAAAAGACGTCCATCATCGGATTTAGACCACGGGGTAATCGGATGTTACACGAAATAACCAACACGGATAATCTAACAATACCAAGGCATCCTAAAATAGCGATCTAAAGGAACCACGCCCAATATAGTACCATAAAACAAACAAAAAAAAATCAATAAATGAATATCATCGGGTTATTAGGAAGAATTTTGTTCCGATGGAACCCTCACTAATAATCCCTAATTCATTGTTTCACCATAAATTACATGAAAACTACATTTAATTTGACCAAATGATATGATAGAAATTATAAAAATAAGGAGATTTTCACCTTGCAAATGATATCAAAGTGGATGTAAACTTGTGTATTTGAATAGATTGGGAAGTATATATGATACAATTAAATCAAAAGAGTATGAATCTTGTCTTTTTTTTCTCTCTTTCTCTCCTCTTTTGTTGCAAATTTATGCTATATTTCCTCGAATTCCCGAGCTGCTGCTGCTGTTATTCTTCTTCTCTCTCACCTGATCCAACCTCTTATATGCTGAGGAGGGAATGAGCTGAAATAGGCTGGCCAAAGCCAGCCGCAGATGGATCTGCGGCTGGCCGCAGATTGATCTGTGGCTGGCTGGCGGCCAACCTTCCACTCGACTGAATTTCGGGTTCCCGTGTTTCGAGTTCCGTGTTTTCAAAAGGTGCTCTCATTGGCCGCAGATCAATCCGTGGCTGGCTGGCCTGACTTTCTCGATTTTCGCGCTACACCTCGATTCTCGTGTCGTGACGTCGGTTTTCGTCGACAGGCTCATATTTTACAGTCCAGGAATCACTGGGAGGCGTGCCACATCCTCCGGGAATGCTCAATTCGGACAGCCTTGTTGTCACGTCGGTTTCGGTTGTAAATTATCGCGGTGGCATCGAGTGTTCGTACTTGTCCATCCTTTGCTCCCGCGGGCCGGTTCATTTGATGAATTTGCCCTCCTATCATGGTTAGCATACGAAGTGCAAAATTTGGGTGTCTACAGTAATAGTAATAATAATAAGACTCATCTTATTAATTTATATTTAATATTTCTAAAATATTAAATAATAAATATTAAGCTATTTAATTTATTCTATCTCCACAGACTAAATTAAATACAGTTAACTCATTATTACAATTATGTCATTTACTTCTTAAATAAATATTTTCCTTTTGCGGTGTGACCCTTTAGGTTCTCCATATTAAACCGGCTGTGAATAAATCAATTAGAACAATTTTAATCTTATTTAAATAAATAAATTAAACTATTTAATTCATTTAAATAAATAATATTTATTCTACAATAAGGGTAAGCCCCCTTAGCGATCAACGACTTTCCAGATAATATAGATTTCAACATTAATCATAAAAGAACCTTTCAGTGCATAGTTACCGTACAATTCAATCCTTCTACCATACAATGTCCCAATTAAATATAAGACATGGAATTACTGTCAAGTCTTATTTTATTTAATTATATGTATTTCGATTCTCAAATGCACAACTCTAAATAATGCAAATTAGAAACTCTTTTCTAATTTCATTCTGCCTTGGCCAAGGACTACTGAGTTGTCATTTATCGAATCACATAGGACATTCACATCTTTTACTAGACGTGATAGATTCTTTGTAGATCATTCACCTATCTCCATGTACAACTTATTATACCCAATCATACCCTTTGGTATACCCTAAAGGTCTTAAGGGACATGTCAAAGTATAACTCATCATACACAAGATACTATGATGATCTCAAGTCCAAGGATCACTTGTACTACTATCACTAGAGGAATTTCTATTGACAGGCGAGTAAAACTCCATTAGGTATTCCTTAGTGAGCCACGTTCAATGAACTTATTCTCCAATAAGCACCTACATACTTGCTTTAGTGTTTCCACACAAATGATTATGAGATCAATCATCCTCTTTTTAAGAGCAAGCAACGTATGTACTAATCTATCCGAATTCACTAATCCTGTGACAACCCAGATTTTCAGAAATTATTAAATAAGAATTTAATAAATAAAATTCTTACTATGTGACGTTTTGAGTTTTGAGTATGTGATATATATATATTTTGTGAATTTCGTAAATGGATAAAATATTTATTGAGTAGAATAAATATTTAATGTGTTACGATTGTGAACATATTTAATGTGTTCGATTAATGTGTTTAGTGGTTGTAACGAATGCAATTTTTGTGAATGAACAAAAATATTTATTAAGTTATATAAATATTTTTGTTAATTTATTTGTTGAGTAAAATAATAATTTATTAAATTATTGTGGAATAGTTCATGTTGAGTTTAATTGTGTTAATTGAATATGATTTGATGTGTTTATTCTAATTTAATTTAATGATTAAATTAGATGATGAAAAGATTTATTTGAATAAATGATTTATTTCAATAATATAATTCATTTGGTGTTATTGTTATAATGATTTATTATAATAAATGAGAAAGTGGTTAATTCAGTTTTACCAAACAAGGCCCTATGACCTTTGTTTGGAAATAATGGGTTATTTTACTTTTTGTTTTACCAAGCAAGGCCTTAAGACCTTTAGTTAGAATAATAGATTATTTTAATTTGGTATTTGCCAAACAAGCTTTAGAGGCTTTTGAATTGTGTAACTGATGGATTAAGTATGAGAATACGTTATTATCAGTTTTTATTTTTGAAAGCTTATCAGTTGTTAAAGAAAAGAAAACACAGAGTTAAAAAAAAGAAAAGAAAACAGAGCTTGAGAGTTCAGAGATAAGAAAGAGCAAAGGTAGAGAGAAATTGAGAAAGAGCTTGTGATTGTAGAGAATTCACCAAGTTCTTAAAACAAGGGAAGGTATAATTCTTTTTCCTCTTTGTTTTACTCTACTGTATATAGCTTTAGTTCCTGTATGTGAATTCAATTGCTAAAATATATGAATTATTTGATATAATTGTTAGTAATCATGAATTAGATGATTATATGATGATCATAAGTTAATTTTAAGTTTTTAAACCATGAAAACATGCTTTGGAGTAGAGCTTGTAATTTTTACAGAGTTTATTTCATGTATGGTATATATGTATGAAATTGGTATTCAAATTAGTTGTTAATTGGTAAAATTGATGTTTGATTATGATAATACGATGAAAAATGAAAAGAATGTAATTAGAATGGTTTTAATTGGTTGAAAGATGAAGTTACAGTGTTTAATTTCATGAAAATGGCCAAAACTTGAATAAATTGTTTAACAGTAAAATTCTTGGGTTTAAATTGGTTGTTTATGTGTTAGAATGATTAAAATGTTTAAAAACTATGTTGGGTAAATGTTTTGTATCATATGTGATGTCTGGGTATGTTTAAATTGTATATTGGATGGTAGAATTCGGAAAATTTGGCCTAAGTTTTTACTGGTTCGCGAACTGTAGGAGATGACTGTCGAGTCTCTCGCCCCGGCGAGAGAAATAAGCTGGAAGTCTCGCCCCGGCGGTCTTGTCGCCCCGGCGGCATATTTGAACTGTGTTTGTCGCCCCGGCGACGGTTTTGTTAAGTATTTTCTCGCCAAGGCGAGAATTGCAGAAATGGAAATTTTTTTTTCCTATTTTTAATTCTTTTCTTTTTGGTTATCATATGTTACCCTAAACAAGAATTACTTATAACCTTTACGCATCTAATGTAGAACAAAGTTTAAAACTTAGCCAGTGGTTAAGTGTCGATTAAAGCGAGACGCAATAAAATGATGGTTTACAAGGAGCCCTAATGGAACTTAATTCCTAACTTAGGAATTGTAAAGAGAATAAAGTGAAGGATTTTGAAATGTTAAGTAGAATTAATTCTACGTGTTTTTACGTGGCTAATAAATGATGTGCATGATTATATATATCGTGTAGGATACATGAAGTGCAGATAAACATAAGCTGGTTATGGTAATTTATAATCTACAAACCAGACAAGTCTTTCAGTTCCTATTTGTTATGTGTTTTAATTGATTATTTGTTTTAATCTTATGATGTATAAAGCATGATGTATTTTATTTATGTTGCAAGTATGAACGACAAAGTCAAAATATGACTACGTTCGTTGAGTAAAGAATACTGATTGAGTTATGGAACTCAATCTCTAATTGTTAAGTGGTGATCGTTATGCATGATATGTTTAGTCAAATGATTATGATTTAAATGTTGAGCATGTTATCTACATGTTATATAATGCATGCAAACTGTTAGATTTTGCTGAGCCGTCGAGCTCATTCTTGCAAATAACCACTTTTGCAGATTAAAGATACAAGGTAAATTGAATGGCATGATTCAGATGTAAAGCATGCAGATTGATTATTTTAGTTTAAATTATGTTTTTGAACCATGATTAAGGTTCTGAGTGATGTATTTGAGAATGTATTAAATTGTAATAGATGTGGAGTTGTTAAATTTGTACTAAGTTGTAATTTAATTTTACCCGATGTATAAAGGGTATTGATTCTAGAAACAAGTTTTATTTTACTATAACTCTGATGAAGCGAATCAAATATGATTCTTGTAATGTAAATGATTAAGGTTTTGATTCAGGGAAGTAAAGAAAGATTATTGAAAAGTTTCTATTTATTCCGCGTTTTATTGAGTTTATTATCGATTAATGATGTAAAGTTAGAATATAGATGTATTGTTAACGACCGACGTGAAGAGTTGGTTGTTCAGAATTTTGGGGTCGTTACAAATCCCCCTTTTAGTAATCCAACGATTAGGAACGATTTTAGTTTGTGAGCTATCTAGAATTTAGATCTCATTATCATGATCACCATCATGATTCTAAAAGCATTGCTCAAAACTATGGATTTATCACATTTAATATAACAACACTATGTAGATAATATAAAATGTCTTTAATAACCGAATCAGATTACAAAGTATATGCTATATCATATCAAATATGATTGGCTTGTGTGCATACTACTTTTAATGTCCCACTTGCACTAAAGCTAATCGTCATGGTATCTAATACCCTTCTTCTCTAAGTGACCATCATCCTGCCGTTTGGATAAAGCTTCAGTAAATGGATATGCAATGTTGTTCTTGAGAGTCCACTATCTCTATAGTGACTTTTCTTCTTTCAATGATTCCTCTAATCAAATGAAAGTGCCGCAACACATGTTTGAATCCAAGATGAGACTTATGAAATATTCCTAGTTCTGTGATGAACTTTTCATCCAAACAATCAAGTTGCAGCTTCACTTACAGCTATATACTTTGTCTTTGTCACTAAATCAGCAACTCTTTGCTATTTTGGAACCTTTCCAATTCACTGCACCACCATTCAAGGTAACAATTTACCCTAAAGTGGATTTGTTATCGTCTTGGTCAGTCAGAAAAAACTTGAGTCTATTTAGCCCTCTAGTTTTAATTCAGACCTACCATGAATCATGATCACATTTTCAATACCGGTTAAGTACTTAAGATGTTTATCACTGTCTTATAGTGATCTTCTTTCCAGAATATGATTGATCAACACCAAGCCTTGTATATTCATTGCATACATGATAGTAACTTATGCGATCTCTCTTTAAATTGGAGACAATTTTATAGAGATTCACTCCATGGTTCATCATCATGAGACCTCTCTTGGAGTTTGCCATGCTAAACGCCTTTAGCATCGAATGAATACATGTTCATTGGGTCAAGCCGAACATCCTTTTAAATCTATCTATATAGATTTATATCCCCAATTTATAGGATGCTCCTCCCAAGTTATTCATGGAGGAATGTTTAGACAATATATCAACATATAATACTAGGAATGTCACAATGCTCCCACTAACCCTTTTGTACATACTAGGTTCATTCTCGTTTTTGATAAAATCAAACTCTTTTGATTGTCTCATCAAAATGAACGTTCCATCTTTGAGAAGCTTACTTCAATCCATAAATAGATCATTGTAGCTTAAAACACGATTTGCTTCAACCTTTGAAAAAAATTCCTCTGGCTGTATCATGTATACATTCTCCTCAAGTCTTCATTGAGGAAGGACATCTTCACATCCATTTTGCTAGATTTCGTAATAAGTTGCAATCACAAGCAAAATCCAAATGGACTTGAGCATTACTCGATAATAAGGTTTTATTACAGTCAACTCCTTGACTTTATTTGAAACCTTTTAAACAGGTATGGTCTTATATATCTCCACCTTGCCATTTGCCTTAGTCTATACTTGGTTCTCATACATGGAGTCTATTTCAGATTTCATAGCCATCTGCCATTTCTCTGAGTGTCTTCTACTCATAGCCTCATCGTATATAACTGGATCATCATCCTCTATGATGCGTACCTCATCATCATCCTATATGATTAATCCATACCTCCTACGTATCTTCGGTACTCTTCCAGATTTACGATTCGGTTGTGGTACAATAAGTCTATCTACAAGTTCCTCAGTTTGACTTGTAGTACTTTGTGGTTCTTGAACTCCCTCAAGATCTATTACCCTCCCACTAGCTCCTTCAATGATAAACATCTTTATCCAAGAAGGCAGTGTATAGGATTATAGTAATAATGCCCTAAACTTTCTTTAGGATATCCCACAACTCTGCACTTGTCAAATTTTGTCCCAAACTTATCTTTTGAAACCTTTTCACATTAGTTGGACAACCCCTTATCTTAACATACTTAAGACTAGGAATTCTCCCTATCTATAACTTTTATAGAGTCTTGGGGCCGAATTTTGAGGTTACCTTATTTTGTAGATATGCAGCCGTTTCTAGGGCATAACCCCAGAATGATACTGGAATGTCGGTAAAAATCATTATGGACCGCACCATGTTTTACATGGTACAATTTTCCTTTTTAGATACACAAATTAATTATTGTGTATCATAAAACGTCCATTATGAGAAAAATACCATTTTGAGATAATCTAGAAAATCATTGCACAAGTATTCCTTCCTCGATCTGATCAAAGAATCTTAATACTTTGTCAATTTGTTTCACATCTGAATTATTTGAACCTTTCAAATGATTCAGACTTGTATTTCATCAAATACATATATTCAACTCTTTGAATGATCATCTCCTTTTCTTTTACTAGTTTGTTCAATTTGCAAAATTATTTTTCATGTAAGTCAAGTTTACAAAGTTCATTAAATGATCTTCCAGTTTCAAACAAAACATTATCATTATAAATAGAACAACAATTGTTCTTAAATATAATACCAGAACATTCCTTGTCCAACAACAGAAGTAATAATGTTTCTTAAGAGAAATAGAACATAATAACAACTTATTAACTTAACAGACTTGCCTGTAGGCAACGCTAAACTATAAGTTCCTACGGCTAATGTAGCAACCATTACTCCATTCTCCGCACGTAAGATTACTTACTCTTTGTTTAGCTTTCTACTTCTGCTTAGTCTCTGTATTGGATTGCATACTTGAGAACTATAACCGATATCCAATACCCAAGTAAAACATTGACTTACAGAAAGATTTATTTCACTGATGAACAAACCTATATCTGTAACCGAAGTTTCACTAAGCTTCTTCTGGTTAGCCTCTGCAAGATGCTCCTTACAGTTTCCTTTCCAATGTCCAGGCTTATTGCAGTGGAAGCAAACTCCTTTGCTATCTGCATCAGTTTTGTTCTTAGTGTCCTTAATTATTGCCTTTCCTTATACCTTCTATGAATTGTTCTTCTTTTAAGAAGATCCTTTGGCCCTCTTCCGCTTCCTGGAAGAATCATCTACCAGTAAGACTTGGTCTTTCTTGGTTGGAAAGTGACTCTTTACAGTTTTCAACGTGTTTAAGAAACTCATGCAGGTTGACAGATAGCTTGTTCACGTGGAAAATTCACAACAAATTGTGAGAAAGAGTCCGAGAGTGATTGCAAGATCAAATCTTGGATCAACTCTTCATCCAATACAGAACCTAGTTGTCTCAATTGTTCAATCAGATTGATCATTTTTAGGACATTTGTCTATACTGTAGTGTCATCGGTTATTCTAGATTGGAAGAGCTCTTTAGATATCTAATATCTATCAGTCCTACTTTTCTCGCCATTCAACTCTTTGAAGGTGCAGGAGTACAGTAAGAGCATCCATAGTTTCATGCTGACGCTGAAGCTCGTTACCCATGGATGCGAGCATAATGCATTGAGCCAACTGTGCATCATCTTACCACTTTCTAAAAGTAGCAATCTCTTCCTCAGAGGCATTGTCTGCAACTATTACAGGGATAGGCATATTAAGGATATAAGATAGCTTTTTAGCCTTGAGAACTATTCTCAGATTTCTTAACCAGTCCGTGTAATTCGGTCTGGTTAATTAGCATCTAATATGCTATGCAGTGATAGTTGTCGACGCCGGGTTTTTCTCGTCTCTCTTTCTTTTCCTTTTTTAGCCTTTTCGGTTTTAGGTGATTTGGGAAAAGGTCGGCCTTGATGTCGACGAGGTTTTGAAAGATCGCTTTTTATGATGAGCCAATTAACCAGAGTCGCCAGTTGGTATATTTGAAATGGATGTACGAACTCATCCGAGTTTTCGTTTTTTTTTTTTTTTTTTAATCGATGGCTCATGTGTGACTCCGAATTAAATGGTCTGCGAATCGAGATTCATAGAGTTCGGGGGCTTGCTTAAGCGAGGGGAAGGTGTTAGGCACCCCCCGACTTCCGTGAAATACGGTTACCGCAATCTTGATGCTTTTCCTATCCTTTAATTCATGAAACGTATATGCGTGCGCGTGTGTGTGTGTGTGCCTAAATGAATGTTGTGGTGAGTTTGTATGAAAGAATCATTTGGATTTTTAGGGAAAATCGTGCTTTAGTTTTGAGAGTGCTTAAAAATGTCTTTTCGGTATTTACGAAAATGCCTTATTTTCCTATTGAGAAAGATTTGATTTTAAATTGACAAAAGCTATGAGATTTTTTATTAAGTGTTTGTTTTGGTAAAACATGAGTTTGTTAAACCTTAGCCAAAATAGGAATCGAGATTTATACGTTGCTTTCATAAATGATAGGCAATTTCTAGAATCTCTTTCGCCCTATGTATCAAGGTTTAGTAAAACGTTTATTTCTCTTTATAAAACCATTTTTTGTGACATTTGGAACCAACTTCCTTTTAGCTTTCTCGTAACATAGGAATCGACTTTCATTAGCACTTCCAAATTTTAGCCTCGTGACGCTAATATCCTACTTTGATTAATTTTAGCAAAATCTTTATTGTTTTGGCTTTGAAATCCTTTTGTTGGGTGTTACAAATCGAACTAAATATAAAACGCATAGTGGCTATTCATGGGCATGTAAGCCATCAAAATATCCCCTAACGCCGACAATCACATATTTCACTATTACGGGGCCTTAAACCCGATTCTCGCTCTAGCGTCGTTTTAAGGCCCAACGATTACATGTTACAACAAAGCGAGTACCTTGCATCCATTACATATATCAAAACGTCCATCCTCGGATTTGGACCACGGGGTCGCATTCCTAGGCTCACACCTGAGATTACTACATACCGGCAAAATGAATACTACAAAACTAAACAACACGGATTTGCCTAATACACCATGATATCCGAAAAATGATAATCTAAATAAATTACATCCAATAAATCACCATAAATAAGCTAGAAATTACACCAATTGGATATCCTCGGGTTATTAGGAAGAATTTTGTTCCGATGGAACCCTCACTAATAATCCCTAATCCATGATTTCACGTCAATGTTTCAAGAACAACTACATTCAAAATAATTCGGATGACAAAAAAACTTGGCAAAAAATGGTGTAACAAAATGCTAAAACAAATGATTTTTTCACCTTGCAAATAATCCCCACAATATGTATGGATTTGTGTATTGAGTAGAGTAGAAAATATGAGATGTAATCTCACAAGATGGGTACAATTTCTCACTATTTCTCACTCCTTTCTCTCTTAATTCTTGTTGTTTTGTTGCTGTTTTTTCTTCCTTCCCGAGCTGCTGCTGCTGCTGTCTTTTTTTTCTTCTTCCTCTCTTTTTTTCTTGTTCCTGTATGCGAAATGGCCTGATAAGGGACTGCCAAGGGCAGCCGCAGATTGATCTGCGGCTGGCCGCAGATTGATCTGCGGCTGGCCCTTGGTTCTCCCCCCAGCCGCGCTCGAGTCCCGTGCGCGAGTCCCGTGCGCTCGAGTCCCGTGCCGTCTCGAGTTCCGTCCTTGGCCGCGGATTGATCTGCGGCTGACTGTGCTGATTTTCTCATTTTCCGCACCTCGTCTCGATTTCCGTGCCGTACCGTTGATTTCCGTTGAAGGGCTTGCATTCTGCAGTCCAGAAATCGCCGGAAAACGTGCCATGCCGTCCGGGTAAGCGCAGCGGTCAGTAACTGACTCCCGACATTTGCGCGTCGTCGTGTCGGCCTCGATCTCGTCCAGTGGAGATGGCTTTGAGTTTCATCTTTATGTCCTCCTTCCATTCTCGTGGGCCGGGTCCGTGGACGAATTTGCCCTCCTGTCAGGGTTAGTATAGGAAGTGCAAAATTTGGGTGTCTACAGCTGCCCCTCTTTATCATGTTTATGAAATGATGAATGAAATGAACAAGATAAAGACTAGACACCTGATGCATGAATGACAATGCACATGGATGACAATACATACGTGATGCTACACATATGCCTTACGATGCAACGTATGATGCAATGGATGCAATCATATTCGTAAAAGGGTATCAACGCAATGCGGATGATCGTCTCGTAACCCCCGGTTATCGTCGCCGGTTGGTTATCTTGTCGAGCCGGTTATCGTCGCCGGACATCCATCTCGTAATCGCCGGTTATCGCTGCCGGTCGATTATCTCGTCGGGGCCGGGTATCGTCGCCGGTCACCCATCACGTAACCCCCGGTTATCGTCGTCGGTTGGTTATCTTGTCGGAGCCAGTTTTCGTCGCCGGACATCCATCTCGTAATCGCCGGTTATCGTCGCCGGTCGATTGTCTCGTCGGGGCCGGGTATCGTCGCCGGTCACCCATCTCGTAACCTCCGGTTATCGTTGCAGGTCGGTTATCTTGTCGGAGCCGGTTTTCGTCGCCGGACATCCATCTCGTAATCGCCGGTTATCGTCGCCGGTCGATCGTCTCGTCGGGGCCGGGTATCGTCGCCGGTCACTCATCTCGTAACCCCCGGTTATCGTCGCCGGTTGGTTATCTTGCCGGAGCCGGTTTTCGTCGCCGGACATCCATCTCGTAATTGCCGATTATCGTCGCCGGTCGATCGTCTCGTCGGGGCCGGGTATCGTCGCCGGTCACCCATCTCGTAACCTCCGGTTATCGTCGCCGGTTGGTTATCTTGCCGGAGCCGGTTTTCATCGCCGGACATCCATCTCGTAATCGCCGGTTATCGTCGCCGGTCGATCGTCTCGTCGGGGCCGGGTATCGTCGCCGGTCACTCATCTCGTAACCCCCGGTTATCGTCGCCGGTTGGTTATCTTGCCGGAGCCGGTTTTCGTCGCCGGACATCCATCTCATAATCGCCGGTTATCGTCGCCGGTCGATCGTCTCGTCGGGGCCGGGTATCGTCGCCGGTCACTCATCTCGTAACCCCCGGTTATCGTCGCCGGTTGGTTATCTTGCCGGAGCCGGTTTTCGTCGCCGAACATCCATCTCGTAATCGTCGGTTATCGTCGCCAGTCGATCGTCTCGTCGGGGCCGGGTATCGTCGCCGGTCACCCATCTCGGAACCTCCGGTTATCGTCGCCGGTTGGTTATCTTGTCGGAGCCGGTTTTCGTCGCCGGACATCCATCTCGTAATCGCCGGTTATCGTCGCCGGTCGATCGTCTCGTCGGGGCCGGGTATCGTCGCCGGTCACCCATTTCGTAATTCATTTTCACTAGACACATCAAACGGTTGCAAGGGAGCCAAGGGGACCCCCCAGGGCCAGCCGCAGATGGATCTGCGGCCAGCCGCAGATAGATTTGCGGCCAAGATCGGGATTCTTAAGCGGCTCGCCGCCTCCAAACTGTCACTTTCACTTCGTACCCCACATAGATTTTTGAGATTTTGCTCGTTTGCAAAGGCCTTTTGTCGATTTCTCCCACTTTTCTGCAAAAACCGCTCCGGTAGGATCGCTCTACGCGCTACAGGGAACACTTTGACCGTTCACTTTTTAATTTCGTCAACGTTTTACTATACATTTGGCTATTTGCATATTTAGAGATAGAAATGTATGCTTACAATGCTATGCTATGTATTATCATATATACATGCTAGGTAGCAATTGTGTGAGTCCTATTTTATGCTCATGATGTGGTCACACATACTGTTATTCCTTTTCTGCAAGAAAATCATGGATTACTGTACTTTACATGCTGTAACTACACATTGAATGCAATTTTGATCTGTTTGAGGCTGGGGTTGATTGAAAACACGTTTGGCTTATGCCTGGGATGTCCATTTTACAAACGGAACTCTGCCGATTTTTTTTTTTTTTATACCATAAATATGCATCATGTTGCATTAATTATATGATGTGGGTAGGAATTTAGAATATTCGTGACATAATTCAAAAGGGAACTTACCTTCCTCCTTGCCTGTTTTGTTCCAGCTATGGATCCCGACGCTCATAGTAGCTCCTCCGTATCACGGACCTCAGGTGTTCGCCGACGTAGGGCTGCACCTACCCCCGTTCCTCCTCGGACCCGTCAGGCTCGCCGCTTGGCGGAGGCTGTCATTCGTCCGGCTCATCCGGACGTTGAGGAGGCTGTTCCTCCGGAGGTTGCGGCAGAGGGACCATCCTCCAGCACACCGGCTCCATCTCCTCATAGTGCCCCGTCCGGCGCATCTGTGCAGATCCCCGATCTATTGGGTCGGGATCTCAGTCGTCATCCTTCGGCATCTCTCGTGGCTAACGAGGTATATTCGGTTCTATTCTGATTTTATTCTCAATTTCCCAATTCTCCTTTTATCCGGACTGACCCATTGGTGATTGCCCCAGGTACCCGAGTTTACTCAGCCGAGGGGCAACTGGTTCAACATCTACTCCCTTTACACGGCTTTGCACAGTAACTACCGGGCGGTGGTGGATTCTTGGGGCTTCCGTCACTTCTTTACCATCATTCCCCGCCAGTGCCCCTGGGGCTACATGAGGGCCTTATCAGAGCGCTGGTTTCACCAGACGCAGTCTCTTCACCTTCTTGACTGCGAGGTTGTGCTGACTCCCTAGGATTGGAGATACATTACGGGCATAGAGTTTGCCGGGTCCCGCATTCCTCTAGATCTCGATATCACTCCTGTGGAGGTTCAGGCCTTATTGGGCTTCGGTGCTGAGGATCGGGTCTTTAAGGCCCGTAGCATTCGATCTGGCGCTCTGGCTGTCGATGCTGTTGGGGGTCTGTACGCACTGCCCATTCCAGCGGATCAGGGCACCAGGGACATTCTGCTACGACGCCTGTTCCTGACCATCATGAGGGGTTGTTTTCTGGGGAACAACTCCTCCACCATTCATTTCAGCGTCGTAGGAGCGGTCAAAGACGTGGACCGCATTGGTGACTATGACTGGGGGTCATTCACCTTTGCCTATTTCCTCCACGGTATGCGTCTACGTTCGGAGGGCCAGACAGATGCTTGGTTGGGGTTCTATCATTTTCTGCTGGTGAGACTTCTTTCTTTTTCCTTAATGTATTTCCCGCCAATTCATCTTTTTTCTTTCTGCGTCTGTCGGTTACTCATGCTTTTCACTGTTTCTGTTCGCAGTTCTGGGCCTACGAGCGTCTTCCATGCCTGAGGCCTGTCACTACTCTCGGCCTTGATACTTATCCCCGGGGCCGACGGTGGCATCACAACACTTTGGAGGAGGTCCCGATATCAGGCAGCTTTGCACACTGCCGCATCCAGCTGGAGCTGATTACTGCTGTAGATGTCGTCTGGATTCCCTACCTCTCCGAGCATTTGGCTGAGGGGTTCGATGATGGGAACCCTTCTGGCCCGGAGTTCGAGCTTTCTACCCGTCGCCTCACTTTGCAGAGTATTGGAGGATGGGTGATGTACCTGGGGGAGCGCGCATTCAGATGCGTCACAGGAGAGATCCGGATCCCGCATTCCCTTCCTATCACTACTTCCTGGCCGCTGGACTCTCAGCCTTCAGAGATCATGCTTACAGGGGAGGACGGCCGGACGCTTTCTACGGGTCCCAGTACGAGTGATGCTTTCCGTACTTGGTGGGTGCCCCGCACCATCGGCCCTCAGACCCGGGCCACATTCTTCCTCGGGGATATGGTCCCCGGCTCGGTGATGATGACCGACTGGGCAGCCTGTGTTCGGAGTCCCACCCACACTGAGCAGATAGACACCCTGACCCGCCAGGTGGAGCAGTTGTCGCTATTTCTTCGGGTGTTAGGCCGGACCCCGGAGGAGGCTTACACCTATGATCTTGATGGTACGGGTTACGATGCGGGGCCGAGCTCATCTGATGCCACCGCGCGGCCATACATCCCCGACATGAACTTTGGGCCTTCGACTTCGGCGACCCCAGGGGACCAGTTTGAGGATCCCGCCTTCATAGATGAGATTGACTTTATCTAGATCAGGATAGGATAGGGCTTTTGTACCTGGACCTGTTTAGATTTATTTTTCATTTCATGAACTATGTACTGAACTCATTTATTTATTTATGCACAGTTCTTTATCTTTTATCTCTATGAAATTCATTTGCTTTATTATTGTCTGTACGATGCATGCTTTTTATTCATGGATAGAAAATGACCCCTGCACAGTCTTTTTGATACTATTTTTTCACAGATGACGTCCTCAGATGTCGTGGTATGCTTGGATTCCATTCCTCCTACCGGGTTGGTTGGCAGCCTCCTCCGTTGGTTGGACAGTTTATCGCCGGCCGACAGGGTCATCGCGGATGGTCTTTTGGGACACTCTCGGTCCTTGTTAACCTTTCAGGTGCCAGCGGGCTTTGTGGATGGTATTTTGAGATATTGGGTCCCTGCTCGTCAAGTGTTCAGGCTAGGGACAGTAGAGCTGACCCCCACCCTCGAGGAGTATGGTCGCTTCACCGGTTTGCCTTTGGACAGACCCTGTCCCAGGATCACGTCTGGTCCCATGCGCCGTCAGTTCTTGACCTTTACTGGGTTGCGGAGGGCGGTTCTGCTATCGGCGATCACATCATATCACTTAGTTCCTCTTCACTTTTTGGTTGACCGATTCGGCTCACCTAACAGTTTTCGCCACTTCTCTGGGGATTTTTCTGTATCGGAGGAGTGCTGGGGCGTTTTGAGGCTAGACGTTTTGATGGCCTGTATCCTCTCAGTTCTGTACTTGCCCGCGGGACCTGATCATTTGGACATGCGGGTGGTCGCGGCCGTTAGGGCCCTTCAGGAGGATCACACCATTCTTCCCATGATATTGGCGGATACTTACATGTCAGCCTCATACTGTCAGTCCTTCCGAGGCAGAGTATTCCGAGGGAGCTCAACTTTGTTGTATGTGTGGTTCATGAGTCATCTTAGTCCCATCGGCCACCTCCGTCGCCAAGGGTTTTGCTTCACTCATGACATAACCCCGCAGTTTTCATTTCGTCCTGTGAGCTATACTGATGTGGCCTCCTGGACAGCATTTCTGTCGGTCATCGAGGATCCCTTTCATCTCCTGGTTTATTCGGGTTATTGCTCCTTTATGAGCTTCTTGACTCATGTGCCCGACCTGGACTTCATTCCCATTGCTGGCTTGAGGGTTGTGACGACTTATCATCCCATAGCGGTGATGGGGCAGTTTGATCAGACACAGGATTTCCACCTCTTCACGGGCGCGGCCGACTACCGATTCCCTATATCATCCCAGACAGAGAGAGATCTACTGCGGGTATATGATCTTTGGCCTCGTAGGATCCTGGCCGAGTATAATGATAGTTGCCCCCTCCAGACATTCGCTTATGTGCAATGGCTGCGCGGAGATTCGGATGCGGTTGGTGTGAGTCAGACTGGGACTTTCGATGACTCTGGAGTGACTTTCCCAGACGATACCATATATCACTCGATCTCAGCCGACTCTCTCCCTAGTCAGGACACTGAACATAGCCGGATCCGACTGTCTTTGATGGCTATTGAATCTGAGAGGGATGCCGCCATTGCTGAGAGGGATGCTGCTATTCTGGCCAGAGATGCTGCCATAGCTGATAGAGATGCCATTGCTTTTTAGGCCAGGACCGTCATAGATGCACATTCTGGGACTGTCAGCCGAGCCACTGCGTTGTTGGACCGCATCGACATGATGGGACGGCAGATTTCAGGTGATGCTGATGCTTCAGATTTATCCACCACCTTATCCATCCTGCTTCAGTTAGTTGCAGATTTGTAGATTGTTTTATTTCCTGCATAGACTATGTTAATTTCATCGGTTATTGAAAAGGAAATCTTGTAACAAAAGACTTATATATGTAAACAGGTATTTAAATTTAGTCATTTTCCCTCTTTGTTGTATCGTTGCCCTTCATCGGATCATCGTTTTATCCGGTTGATCATGATTTTGACATTTCGCTTTCTTTCTCCTCTCAAGTCTTGATGGAGATCTGACAGACATTGCCGCACCCCTGTTGATTTCATCGGATGGAGTCTTGGATTTTGGCTCATTGTTTGGTTGGGCTAGGTTTAGGCTACTTGGGATGCATCGGGTTGGGGGCTGCTTTCGGGCAGGCTTTTGAGGGTTTAGGAAGGTTTATCTGGCCATTGGGGATTGTTTCTCTTTTGTTTTAGGGAAAGGATTATTTTTTATGGATCGGACTGCGCCATGATGGCTGCCTACGTACCCCCACAAGTTGGGAGATCAGGTCCTACGTAGTTAGCTCCTCAAAGGAAAAGGAAATTGATGATTTAAGCGTAGAATCGCTTCACTGAGTCAGAATTTAGGGGTTGTGGAAATGTCTCACCATCCATTTCTTGCAATATGAGGGCTCCTCCGGATAGCACCTTTTTAATTACAAAAGGTCCCTCCCAGTTTGGGGTAAACTTCCCCTTGGCTTCGTCTTGGCAAGGCATGACTCTCTTTAGCACCAGGTCATTCTCCTTGAATTTCCGAGGTCTTATCCTTTTGTCATATGATCGGGAGATCCTTTGTTGATATAACTGACCGTGCCAAACAGCAGCCACCCTCCTTTCATCAATTAGGGCCAACTGGTCGTATCGATCTTGCATCCAATCCTCCTCGCTTATCTGAGCATCGATCATTATTCTGAGGGACGCCATCTCAACCTCAATTGGCAGGACGGCCTCCATTCCATACACCAAAGCGTAAGGGGTTGCCCCTGTAGAAGTACGCGTTGATGTTCGATATGCCAGCAGGGTGAGGGGTAGCAGATCTGGCCATCCCCGATGATTAGCAGACATTTTTGCCATGATCTTCTTGATGTTCTTATTGGCAGCCTCCACTGCCTCATTCATTTTGGGACGGTAAATGACAGAGTTGAGGTGTTTGATCTTAAACTGGTCACACAATCCCTTCATGAGGGCGTTGTTCAAATTCTTAGCATTGTCGGAGACCAAAACCTCAGGTTGCCCGTATCGACAAATGACATTATTCCTGATGAACCCAACGATAACCTCCTGAGTGACTTTGGGGAAAGAGGCTGCCTCTACCCACTTGGTGAAATAATCGATCATGACGAAAATGAATCGGTGCCCGTTGCTTGCTTTGGGCTCTATTGGTCCGATCACATCCATTCCCCACATTGAGAATGGCCACGGGGAGGTCATACAGTGCAGTTCATTGGGGGGCGTATGGATCACATTACCGTGCGCCTGACATTGGTAACACCGTTTGACATGATCATCACAGTCAGCTTTTAAGGTCAACCAATAATGCCCTGTTCTCAAAATCTTTTTGGCCAGCATCGGTCCACTCATGTGTGGCCCACACACTCCACCATGTATTTCGTTCATAATCCTTTGGGCCTGCGTCTCATCCACGCAATGCAACAGTCCCAAACCAGCATCCCTCTTGTAGAGTGAATCCCCACTCAAGTAGAACTTTATCGCCATTTTTTGAATTCTCATCCTCTCAGTTCGACTCGCCTGGTCGGGAATGGATCTATCTCTCAGATATTCCCTGATGTTATGATACCAGGGCTGCCTTGTCAACCCCACCTCGTCTGATAACACTGCCACATGTTCCTCATACGTCGGGGCATTCTGTATGGCTATCTCAACCTGCGGAATGTCTTTTCTTTTGATTATGTGGATTAAGGAGGCCATGGTTGCCAATGCATCTGCAAAATCATTCCGACCCCGGGGGATATGTCGAAAAGCGATATCTTCGAACTCTTGCATCAGCTGTGTAACACAACGATGGTATGGGAGTAACCGAAGCTCTTTAGTGTTGTACACCCCGATTGCCTGTCTGATTACCAATTCTGAATCCCCGAACACTGCTAGCCTATTCACTCCCATGTCGCGGGCCAAGCGGAGTCCCAAGATACATCCCTCGTATTCAGCGGTGTTGTTTGAATTGCCGAAATGCAGTTTAGCGGCCACGGGGTATTGTTCTCTGGTGATAGAGACCAGGACTGCTCCGGCTCCTGCCCCTTCAGCATTCATGGCACCATCAAAATACAGCTTCCAGAACTGTCCCTCGTCATCACATTTCTCGCGTGATACCCAAAATATATCTTCGCCTGGAAGAGGAGTTTCCAAGGGCTCCATCCCTCCTAACGGGGTTTCTGCCAACTGATCTGCAATTCCCTGCCCTTTCATGGCCTTCTGAGTCACGTACACTATGTTGAACTGCTGTAGGATCAACTGCCATCTTGACAACCGACAATTCAGCATGGGCCTTTCAAAAATATATTTCAGGGGATCCATTCTTGATATCAGGTACGTCGTATGCCCATGGAGGTAGTGTTGTAATCTCCCTGCGGCCCAGGCCAGAGCACAACAGGTTTTTTCGATGGGAGTGTAATTTTGTTCACATTGGCTAAATCTTTTGCTGAGGTAATAGATGGCCTGCTCTTTACCTGCCTCATTCTTTTGTCCCAGCATACATCCCATCGCGATGGCATTGACCGATATATACATAAACAGAGGGATCCCATCCTTCGGGGGTACCAGCACTGGTGCCTCTGCCAGCTGCTTTTTAATGGTTTGGAAAGCCTTCTGACATTGCCCATTCCACTCCTGGGAAGCCCCCTTTCTTAACAGTTTGAAAATGGGCTCACATGTAGTCGTTAAGTGGGATATAAAACGGCTGATAAAGTTTATCCTCCCGAGGAACCCTCTTATCTCCTTTTCTGTGTGAGGCGCCGGCATATCCACAATGGCCCTAATCTTTGCTGGATCCAACTCAATGCCCCGATCACTAACCAGGAATCCCAAGAGCTTACCCGACTGCACTCCGAAAGCACACTTGGCTGGATTGAGTTTCAAATTATACTTTCTGAGCCGATCGAATAGCTTTTTGAGATGGGTTATATGATCAGCTTCTACCTTCGATTTCACAATAATGTCATCCACGTAGACCTCTATCTCCTTGTGCATCATATCGTGGAATAGGGCCATCATGGCTCTCTGATAAGTAGCCCCCGCATTTGTGAGACCAAAAGCCAATCGTCTGTAGCAGAAAGTGCCCCAAGGGGTGATGAATGCGGTCTTTTCCCGATCTTCTTCCGCCACCATTATCTGATGATATCCCGCGAAGCAATCCATAAAAGAGTACATTTCGTACTGGGCTGTGTTATCCACCAAGATGTGTATGAAAGGCACCAGAAAGTTATCTTTGAGACTGGCCTTGTTTAGATCTCTGTAGTCTACACATACCATCACCTTTCCTCCAGGCTTAGCCACTGGGACTACATTGGATAGCCATTCCGGGTAAGTGGACACCATAATGATTCCGGCCCTGAATTGTTTAATGATCTCCTCTTTCACTTTTAAGCTCCACTCAGGTTTCAACTTCCTTAGCTTCTGCTTGACAGGCCTGAAACCCTCCTTGATGGGCAACCGGTGGACCACGATGTCGGTGGACAATTCGATCATATCCTCGTGCGACCAGGCAAAGACATCCTCATATTGGCTTAGTAACTCAGCTATTTCTACTTTTTGGCTGGTGGTGAGGTCTATCCCTATCTTGAGTTCTTTTGGCTTGTCTGGGGTTCCAATATCAATGGTGATGGTTTGGTCCAAATTGGGTTTGGGTTTATCCTCGACCCATCCTTTGATCTCGTCAGGCGCATCGTCATAATCTGTCTCGTCTTGCTCAATGCCCATGAAATCGAAATCCAGCTCAATGTCAAAATCATAATCATCATTCAAATTTGAAAGATCGTTTGTTAGGCAAGGATTACTCAATTTGGTACACCTGACATGAAACAAAATACTTGTCATATATAAATCATTTTCCACGATGATCGCATTTTCAAATAACACGAAGGAACGACATAATCATGCAGAAATAAGACAACAACAAAAATAGAACTTCTTTATTCCCCCATCCTCTGGGGTCTACCACCCTGACGTCGGATTTACCCTTGTTTGGATATTATTGGCCTCACGGTCCAATTGTCGAGGGTCAGGTCAGACGATATGTGCTTGATGAGAGGTGGCTTTATACCGGACACTTCCCCGATGACCATGGCCACATCGCCCGAGTCTCCCTTCATACCTTCCTTAGGCATAATCAACCCTGCCCAATCGATGATAGGCACACTTTGTTGGGCTCCTGGTGTGGCAACATTCGTCACCTCTTCATTGCTTATTAATTGTCCGGGGATATAGCACTGGGTTTCGAACTCTTCCGCGATCTCCTGTAGGAAACTTTCCTTTTTGGCCAATTCATTATTTGTGGGGGCCAAATCTTCACCCCCTGCTCTAGTCACAGGCTCGCTAGTCCCCTGTTTATTGTTGACCGGGGTCACCGGGCTGCCAATCAATCGAATCGGGGCCATGCCCTGACGGCCTCTCCCTGCTATACCTCCATGATATCCCAAACCTGCCTTGCCTACCTGATGGGGTAGTTGAATGGGCTTGGTGATTCCTTGACTGCTTCTTCCTAACCCTTGTCCAGGCTGGAACTTCATCCTTATCATTTCCTTTGCAACAAAAGCAAGTTCTGGAGAGACCCTTGACTTCACGGCTGGAGCCCCCAAGCATCTGTATTGGGGAGTGCTAATCTCTAGGGCCTGAAAACTGGCTGGTGCCGCCGACTCATCCACATTGATCACTGGTAGGCCACCCCTGGGAGGAGAATGGTCATCACATTCGGCCGAGATGGTTACCAGATTCCCATTGATGATTAGCTTGATTTGTTGATGGAGCGTAGAAGGCACTGCCCCGGCCATGTGTATCCACGGCCTCCCCAGTAACAGGTTATAACTGGCGGTGATGTCTAGAACCTGGAAAGAGATATCAAAAGTACAGGGACCTATTTCCACTGGTAATTCTATTTCCCCAATTGTATCCCTTCGGGAACCATCGAAAGCTCGCACCACCACGTGACTGGCCCGTAGGCGCTTGGGATTAATGTTCATCTTCTGCAATGTGCTGAGGGGACAAATATTCAATGCCGATCCCCTATCAATCAATACCCCATTCATGATATACCCCGAGGAGATTACCGCAATATGTAGCGGTTTCCGGTGTCCCCTTCCTTCCTTGGGTATGTCCTCATCTGCAAAGGATATCACGTCGCTCTCCATCAAATGGCCCACCAGCTGGCCGAAACGTTCCTCACTAATTTCCTTGGGCACGTATGCCTCCTCCAGAACCTTCGTCAAAGTTTTACAATGCCTATTGGATGACAACACCAGGTCCATGACTGATGTTAAGGTTGACTCCTCATTTAAAATCTGAATCCCCCTCGTTTTCGGATGATCCATCCTTCTCAAGAATTCTATGGCCCTGTCCTCGGAAATCTCTTCATTTTTTTTCTTTTGGCTTTCAAGGACTCGCCCGGGAAGATATAAGGGGTTCCCCTTTGTCGTCACAGAAGCACAACTGGCCGCTTCCTCTGGCGTTCCCCCATAGTTCCAGGGTACCGTCTTTAGACTACTAATAGGGATTTGCGGCCTCGCGGCAAGGAGGAGGGGCCTCGGAGCTGTCAACTTGACAGGTCCCTCCGTTCTATTCGGACTCACCCCCATCAATCTAATGGGCACTCCCCGTGCACTCCCATGCTCATGTATCACGTTGATCATCCCCTCAATTTCCTGCACATAGTTTAACCTCGGCGGCCCTCCAGCTTCACTGTCATCCGTCATATTGACCCCCCCTCCATCATGTCTTGGCAGGGGATTTGCTTTAACATTCGGGGAGTCTGGCTGTTCCACCACAATTTCCCCACTGTCAATCAGGTTTTGGATTCGATGCTTCAACGTCCAACAGTCTTGTGTATCATGGCCAGGGGAACTGGAGTGGTACGCACATCGCTTGCTCGGGTCAAACCTTCTACCCTTTGGGTCACTCGGTGGTGCCAAACCAACTATCTTCTTTTGGGCTACTAATACCGCTAATACTCGTTCAAGCGGTTCCCCGAGCGGGGTGAATACTCGATTTTGCGAGGCCTCATATCTCCTTCGTCCCTCTGCTCTTTGATCTGCGAAGTTGGGCTGCCGGGATGGCCCTACCCTCTGCACCTGTACCGGAAGATGGCTTTCTTCTGCCTTTTTGGACGAGCCCTGAAGGATGAGGGAAACGTCCTCCTCCTTTTTCTTTTGCACCCTTCGGGAAGTGCTGCCGTAATTACCGCTTTGGATCTGTTCTGCCGCCGTTTCCAAAGCCGTGAGATCCCAAATTTTGCCGGATTTCAAACCCATGTCCACCATTTCTCCGTGTTTTAACATTTCGGCGAAAGGTCTACCAATCCCTGATATGACTCGTTCATAATACGGTGCCTCTTGAATGTCTACAAAAGTCATCACCATCTCCGATTCGCTCATCGGAGGGTTCACTTGCGCGGCCATGCCCCTCCATCGTTGCGCATATTCCCTGAAGGATTCCCTAGGCTGCTTCTTAACTTTTGTCATTTGGTACTGTCAGGGGCCATCTGGGCCTGAAAGCTGTATTGGGTTAAGAAAGTATGGGCCAATTCCTCCCAGTTGTGGATTCGGGCGTTGTCAAGGCGGGCATACCAGATCCTCGCCTCCCCTGTTAAGCTTTTCTGGAATAGCTGCATCCTCAACCCCTCGTCCTCGGCATAAGACCCGAGTTCTCCAATGTATATTTTCAAATGCGTGTAGGGGTCTCCCTTTCCATTGTATTTTTCAAACTCGGGGACTTTGAACTTTTCTGGGTATCTGGTTCCGGGGAAAACACACAGATCCGAGTAATTGACCCTACCCAGGGAGCCTATGCCTCGCAGAAATTGGATGGTCTCCTCCATGTGTCTCATTTTTTTCTGAAGGTCGTCAGTGTCCCCCTCCTCTGGGATAGTAATCACTGTCTTGTTCGGTATGGGAACGACCCTTGGAATGACTGGCTCGTCCTTGAGTTGGGGTTGGTCATGACAATCTCACTCGAATTACGGGGACCTACACATATTAGTACAGTATACCGGGGTCCCCGGCCAGAACCACACGTGCAAGTTTCCCTGCATGTGGCTCGTCCGTGCTTTCCGAGGCGCTGCCGGTGACTCAGCATGGGATACCCAGGTTTGCAATATTTTTAGGAGGATTTTGGTCACCCCCTGGTGGTGGAATGTTATGTGGTCCTTGGCTTGGCGGATCCTGTCTGAGTAGGAACTACTCCTTTAGCATCGTGGCCATTTCCATCATCTATTTTTTGAAGTCATCAAACTCTTCCCGAGATATGGAACCATGATTAGGAAGATCAGCCATTTCAGATGTAGAATTTTGGGCTTTCTTAGACTGCGAACGGGTTTGAGGAGCAATCCTACAAAACAACGGTTCGAAGTTTAGTCAGGGGAAATGAAAGGATATGGATGCATGCAAAAGCTGTAACTTTTTGTGCTTTCGGTTTTTTAATCTTTCCCTGTAAAACAGAAACTTAGTAGTCCTTTAATGCAATAACCAACGCTAAGCATGTTTGATTATGCTTCCCCAACTATTCCCTGCAATTCACAGAGTTTAGTAATCTCTTTTGACACAGGAAAGGGATATATGAATATTGAATGAGATCATGACATTTAGACATATAAACATAAAAAGGCATGAAGAGACTTTTCCTGCGTTGGGTTAATCTGAGGATGACCTATCCTAGGGTTACTCTCACGGGCTTTTCGGCATGAAGGTCCCCAAATCTTCGCAATCTACTCGTTTGAGCCCTTTCGATTGGAGCGGATTTGGGTGGTGCGTTTCCTGAGCCATCTCCGGGGAGCAGCCCCTTCGAGTCCAGTAATAAGCAACCGACAGGTTCGCCTCAAGAGGAGGTACTCTCTCAACATACTTTCACATTCATCGTCCTCACCGTATGCAAATGATTACTTAAGAGTAAAGCAATTCCATTCAATCATTCATCTATTTGGACAAACACACAATCACACAACAAAAGAAACAAAAAAAATCAAAATATCGCATGCACACACATTTTTATGAATTTTAAAGGATAGGATAGTATCAAGATTTGAATGCGGCTTAAACCCTCTAAAGTCCCCAGCAGAGTCGCCAGCTGTCGACGCCGGGTTTTTCTCGTCTCTCTTTCTTTTCCTTTTTTAGCCTTTTCGGTTTTAGGTGATTTGGGAAAAGGTCGGCCTTGATGTCGACGAGGTTTTGAAAGATCGCTTTTTATGATGAGCCAATTAACCAGAGTCGCCAGTTGGTATATTTGAAATGGATGTACCAACTCATCCGAGTTTTCGTTTTTTTTTTTTTTTTTAATCGATGGCTCATGTGTGACTCCGAATTAAATGGTCTGCGAATCGAGATTCATAGAGTTCGGGGGCTTGCTTAAGCGAGGGGAAGGTGTTAGGCACCCCCCGACTTCCGTGAAATACGGTTACCGCAATCTTGATGCTTTTCCTATCCTTTAATTCATGAAACGTATATGCGTGCGCGTGTGTGTGTGTGTGTGCCTAAATGAATGTTGTGGTGAGTTTGTATGAAAGAATCATTTGGATTTTTAGGGAAAATCGTGCTTTAGTTTTGAGAGTGCTTAAAAATGTCTTTTCGGTATTTACGAAAATGCCTTATTTTCCTATTGAGAAAGATTTGATTTTAAATTGACAAAAGCTATGAGATTTTTTATTAAGTGTTTGTTTTGGTAAAACATGAGTTTGTTAAACCTTAGCCAAAATAGGAATCGAGATTTATACGTTGCTTTCATAAATGATAGGCAATTTCTAGAATCTCTTTCGCCCTATGTATCAAGGTTTAGTAAAACGTTTATTTCTCTTTATAAAACCATTTTTTGTAACATTTGGAACCAACTTCCTTTTAGCTTTCTCGTAACATAGGAATCGACTTTCATTAGCACTTCCAAATTTTAGCCTCGTGACGCTAATATCCTACTTTGATTAATTTTAGCAAAATCTTTATTGTTTTGGCTTTGAAATCCTTTTGTTGGGTGTTACAAATTGAACTAAATATAAAACGCATAGGGGGCTATTCATGGGCATGTAAGCCATCAAAATATCCCCTAACGCCGACAATCACATATTTCACTATTACGGGGCCTTAAACCCGATTCTCGCTCTAGCGTCGTTTTAAGGCCCAACGATTACATGTTACAACAAAGCGAGTACCTTGCATCCATTACATATATCAAAACGTCCATCCTCGGATTTGGACCACGGGGTCGCATTCCTAGGCTCACACCCGAGATTACTACATACCGGCAAAATGAATACTACAAAACTAAACAACACGGATTTGCCTAATACACCATGATATCCGAAAAATGATAATCTAAATAAATTACATCCAATAAATCACCATAAATAAGCTAGAAATTACACCAATTGGATATCCTCGGGTTATTAGGAAGAATTTTGTTCCGATGGAACCCTCACTAATAATCCCTAATCCATGATTTCACGTCAATGTTTCAAGAACAACTACATTCAAAATAATTCGGATGACAAAAAAACTTGGCAAAAAATGGTGTAACAAAATGCTAAAACAAATGATTTTTTCACCTTGCAAATAATCCCCACAATATGTATGGATTTGTGTATTGAGTAGAGTAGAAAATATGAGATGTAATCTCACAAGATGGGTACAATTTCTCACTATTTCTCACTCCTTTCTCTCTTAATTCTTGTTATTTTGTTGCTGTTTTTTCTTCCTTCCAGAGCTGCTGCTGCTGCTGTCTTTTTTTTCTTCTTCCTCTCTTTTTTTCTTGTTCCTGTATGCGAAATGGCCTGATAAGGGACTGCCAAGGGCAGCCGCAGATTGATCTGCGGCTGGCCCTTGGTTCTCCCCCCAGCCGCGCTCGAGTCCCGTGCGCTCGAGTCCCGTGCCGTCTCGAGTTCCGTCCTTGGCCGCGGATTGATCTGCGGCTGACTGTGCTGATTTTCTCATTTTCCGCACCTCGTCTCGATTTCCGTGTCGTACCGTTGATTTCCTTTGAAGGGCTTGCATTCTGCAGTCCAGAAATCGCCGAAAAACGTGCCATGCCGTCCGGGTAAGCGCAGCGGTCAGTAACTGACTCCCGACATTTGCGCGTCGTCGTGTCGGCCTCGATCTCGTCCAGTGGAGATGGCTTTGAGTTTCATCTTTATGTCCTCCTTCCATTCTCGTGGGCCGGGTCCGTGGACGAATTTGCCCTCCTGTCATGGTTAGTATAGGAAGTGCAAAATTTGGGTGTCTACAATAGTGAATTAGACATTGTAAAATTCTGTAAAATGAATTTGTAATTTAACAACATTTTAGCATACATTCATTTAATTAATTACCAAAATAAATTAGGTCTTTATTTCAAATTGGTATCTCTCATTTTTTCATCAAACTATATTACCCTCAATATATATAGTTTGGCAAATCTAATTAAATATTTGCTAGTGAGAATAAGTATCCCATTTCAAATGTATATAGCCTTGTGTGACACAACAAACTATATATAAATAAGTAGGTAGACAACTATTGTCAATTACATCACTATGTAATTCCTTGTTTTTTTGCCTCTTAGATTATTTTGATCAAGTGTGACACATTCGAATCAAAATTATTTAAGTTAAGTCCAACCTAGCACTTCCATATATTCGAAAGAAAAACACTGTCCTTGTGTGACGCAACAAAACAGCATCGTTCAATCTATTTATAAGCATCAAATGTGATAAAGCAACATCTTAAATATTTAATACTCTATCGCTTTACCATGCTAGAAGGCGATGTTCGATATTCCAAATATCTTTGAACGCTTAGGACTTAATATAATTTCTTTGAGGGGTTTGTAATTATTATTTGTCTCATCTTGTTTAGCGCGCATGCACATATATATATATATATATATATATAAAATACGCGTCATATTATTTTACATGCGAAGCATGTTGGATAATATATAATATATATATATATATAGTAAGCATGCACATATAGAATACTATATTCTACCCGGATTGATTATGGACTTTTATTCTAGTTTGATTCACTAGAGCCACCAAGTGAACCAAAAAGTCAAACCTAGGGTGCAAGAATTAAATTTAAATATAACTATTACATTTAAACCCGGGCTCCATTACAAACGAGTCTTCAAGCGCTCCTTGCTCCTTTGTCTCCAATTCTTCAAAATTAATTCTAACTAGTCATATTACAAAAATTATTTACAATAAATAGAAATCTTGATCAGCAGTCAAGGGGAAGTACATAGGAGGGAGATAGAATTTACATTAAAAAAAATTTAGAGAAGACGAGGTACGCAGACCCCATTTAAAAAAAACCCATATATTCAAGCATCTACTAAAATAAATCCAATCACACATTGGTCAATAATCCATAATCAATCCCTATTTATTAGCATACATATCTCTATATGTATCAATAAATAACATTCATCCCATGAATAATAAAACTATTCCATATATGCATTGATATCATTTAATGGACAATATTAGTTAGTATAAAATCTAATTTCAACTCCAATTAGTTATCATGGAATCCAATTCCAACTCTAATTAGTTATCATTAAATCCAATTTCAACTAAAATAAACTTCTTTATTTTAATCATATTCTAAATCAAAATAAACTCTTTTATTTTAATTTATCCAATTTTGAATAAAATAAACTCCTTTATTTTTTAATCAAATTCCAAATCAAAATAAACTTCTTTATTTTAATTTATCCAATTTTTTGAATAAAAATAAACTCCTTTATTTTTAATCAAATTCCAAATCAAAATAAACTTCTTTATTTTAATGATTATGAGATCAATCATCCTCTTCTTAAGAGCAAGCAACGTATGTACTAATCTATCCAGATTCACTAATCCCCTGTTTAGTAATCCAACGATTAGGAACAATTTTAGTTTGTGCTCTAGAATTTAGATCTCATTAGCATGATCACCATCATGATTCTAAAAGTATTGCTCAAAACTATGGGTTTATCACATTTAATATAACAGCACTATGTAGATAATATATAATGCCTTTAATAACCGAATAAGATTGGAAATTATATGCTACATCATATCAAATATGATTGGCTTGTGTGCATACTACTTTCAGTAGGTGCTTATTGGAGAATAAGTTCACTAAACGTGGCTCGCTAAGGAATACCTAATGGAGTTTTACTAGCCTGTCAATAGGAATTCCTCTAGTGATAGTAGTACAAGTGATCATTGGACTTGAGATCATCATAGTCTCTTGTGTATGATGAGTTATACTTTGACATGTCCCTCAAGACCTTGTGGGTATAACAAAGGGTATGATTGGGTATAATAAGTTGTACATGGAGATATGTGAATGATCAACCAATAATCTACCACGTCTAGTAAAAGATGTGAATGTCCTATGTGATTCGATAAATGACAACTCAGTAGTCCTTGGCCAAGGCAGAATGAAATTAGAAAAGAGTTTCTAATTTACATTAATTAGAGTTATGCATTTGGGAATCGAAATACATATAATTAAATAAAATAAGACTTGACAGAAATTTCATGTCTTATATTTAATTGGGACACTGTATGGTAGAAGCATTAAATTGTACGGTAACTATTCACTGAAAGGTTCTTTTGTGATTAATGTTGAAATCTATATTATCTAGAAAGTCGTTTATTGCTAATGGTGCTTACCCTTATTGTAGAATAAAGATTATTTATTTAAATAAATTAAATAGTTTAATTTATTTATTTAAATAAGATTAGAATTTTTCTAATTGATTTATTCACAACCGGTTTAATATGGAGAACCTAAAGGGTCACACCGCAAAAGAAAAATATTTATTTAAGAAGTAAATGGCATAATTGTAATAATAAGTTAAATGTATTTAATTTAATCTATGGAGATAGAATAAATTAAATAGCTTAATATTTATTATTTAATATTTTAGAAATATTAAATATAAATTAATAAGAGGAGTCTTATTATTATTATTATTACTATTATTTAATTCCTAATATGGATTGGAAATTAATTAATAGACGTACTCTCTCATGAATTCTTAATTAGATTAGGAGTTTAATTTAATTAAAGGAGTTTAATTAGAATAGAAACCCTAATCCTAAATAGTTTAGGGAAGAGTTTTCCTACATCTATAAATAAGAGAAGTCTTATCACAGATTAGGGTTACACACTCTTGTATGAGAAGTGTGGAGGGCACTTACAATTTCTATAGAGATAGAAACTAGGGTTTTGCCAAACACCCATCTTCTTAAACAAGTATTATTCCTTGGTGGATCACCTCTAGAGGCCAAACACTTGGGTGGTTAACGTTGATCAAAGGAAGGAATTTAATCGGTGGAATTCAAGGAGAACGTGAAGGAATTGGAGGTGAACTTGTATCTGAGTAAGCTAGAATTCTACAAGGATATAATTCTTATTCTCCATCTCTTTCGTTTAATTAATAATTGTGCATAAACAAAGATCATTAATTGTTAATTGTTTTGATTCTATATATAAATTGATATGTGTTTAGAATAATTTAATTAGGCATAACTGTTTATGTAAAATTATTTTATTTTTTTATTAAAATTTGTTTTTAAAAAAAATTGGTCAAAGTCAACAGTCAAATGTTGACCGTTGACTAGTCAAACGTTGACTGGTCAACTGATGATGTGACACTGACTGCTGATGTGGCACATGTTGATGATGTGGCGCTGACTGGTCAACTATTGACTGCTGACGTGGCGCTGACTGGTCAAGCTTTAAAAATAAAATAATTAATTTAAAGCTAGAAGGTTTTGAACCCTTGACCTATTGGTCATAAGTTGGAAGCCTTACCACTACACCAAAATCACTTTCGATTATGAATCAGAATGTTTAATATTTAAACTATATAATTCTGGGTTTGAAGTTTGACTTAAAGGCTTACTTGATTATTTCTTTTAAAGGTTTATGATTAAGTGTTGACCTCATTTTATTTATTTTTATTTTATTTTTGTAAATTAAAATAAAAGAGTTTATTTTGATTTAGAATTTGATTAAAAATAAAAGAGTTTATTTTTATTCAAAATTGGATAAATTAAAATAAAGAAGTTAATTTTGATTTGGAATTTGATTAAAACTAAAAGAGTTTATTTTTATTCAAAATTGGATAAATTAAAATAAAGAAGTTTATTTTGACTTGGAATTTGATTAAAAATAAAGGAGTTTATTTTTATTCAAAATTTGATAAATTAAAATAAAAGAGTTTATTTTGATTTGGAATATGATTAAAATAAAGAAGTTTATTTTAATTGGAATTAAATTTCATGATAACTAATTAGAGTTAGAATTGGATTCCATGATAACTAATTAGAGTTGAAATTGGATTTTATACTAACTAATATTGCCCATTAAATGATATCAATGCATATATGAAATGGTTTTATTATTCATGAGATGAATATTATTTATTGATGCATATGGAGATATGTATGATAATAAATAGGGATTGATTATGGACTATTGACCAATGTGTGATTGGATTTATTTTAGAGGATGCTTGAATGAATGAATTTTTATAAATGGGGCATGCGTACCTCATCTTCTCTAGTTTTTTTTGATGTAAATTCTATCTTCCTCCTATGTACTTCCACTTGACTGCTGATCAAGGTTTCTATTTATTTTAAATAGTTTATGTAATAGGATTAGTTAGAATTATTTTGAAGAATTGGAGACAAAGGAACAAGGAGCGCAAAAAGACCCGTTTGTAATGGAACTCGGGTTTAAATATAATAGTTATATTTAAATTTAATTCTTGTAACCTAGTTTTAACCTCTTGGTTCACTTGGTGGCTCTAGTGAACCAAACTAGAATAAAAGTCCATAATCAATCCGGGTAGAATATACTATTCTATATGTGCATGTTTACTATATATATATATTATATATTATACAACATACTTCACATGTTAAATAATATGACGCGTATTATATATATATATATATATATATGTGTGTGCATGCGCGCTAAACAAGATGAGACAAATAATAACAAACCCCTCAAATAAATCATATTAAGTCCCAAACGTTCAAAGATATTTGGAATATCGAACGTCGCCTTCTAGCATGGTAAATCGATAGAGTATTAAATATTTAATATGAGATTGTTGTGTCACATAAGGCAAGTATTAAATATTTAAGATGTTGCTTTATCACATTCGATGCTTATAAATAGACTGAACGATGTTGTTTTGTTGTGTTACACAAGGACAGTGTTTTTCTTTCGAATATATGGAAGTGCTAGGTTGGACTTAACTTGGATAATTTTGACTCGAATGTGTCACACTTGATCAAAATAATCTAAGACGCAAAATACAAGGAGTTACATAGTGATGTAATTGATAATAGTTATCTACCTATTTATTTGTATATCGTTTGTTGTGTCACACAAGGCTATATATATTTGAAATGAGATCCTTATTCTCACTAGCAAATCTTTAATTACATTTGCCGAACTATATATTGAGGGTAATATAGTTTGATGAAAAATAGTGAGAGATACCAATTTAAAAATAAAGACCTAATTTATTTTGGTAATTAATAAAATGAATATATGCTAAAATGTTGTCTATTTCATTTAACAGTATTTTACAATGTCTAATTTACTATCACTGCAGAGCATATTAGATGCTAATTAATTAGACCAAATAACACGGACTAGTTAAGAAATCTGAGAATACTTCTTAAGGCTGAAAAGCTATCTTATGTCTTTAATATGCCTATCCCTACAATGGTTACAGATAATGCCTCTGAGGAAGAGATTGCTACTTTTAGAAAGTGGCAAGATGATGCACAGTTAGCCCAATGCATCATGCTCGCATTCATGAGTAACAAGCTTCAGCGTCAGCATGTAACTATGAATGCTTCTACTATACTCCTGCACCTTCATGGAGTTGAAGGGTGAGGAAAGTAGGTCTATTAGATATCAGATATCTAAGGAGCTCTTCCGATCTAGAATAAATGATGGCACTACAGTATAGACAAATGTCTCAAAATGATCAATTTGATTGAACAATTGGGACAACTAGGTTTTATAATGAATGGAGAGATGTTTCAAGATCTGATCTTGTAATCACTTCCGGACTTTTTCTCACAATTTGTTGTGAATTTTCACATGAACAAGCTAAATGTCAGCCTGCCTGAGTTGCTTAAACATGTTAAAAACTGTAAAGAGTCATTTTCCAACCAAGAAAGACCAAGTCTTACTGGTAGCTGATTCTTCTAGGAAGCGGAAGAGGGCCAAAGGATCATCTTAAAAGAAGGACAATTCAAAGAAGGTATAAGGAAATGCAATAACTAAGGACACTAAGAACAAAACTGATGCAAATAGCAAAGGAGTTTGCTTCCACTGCGATAAGCCTGAACACTGAAAATGAAACTGTAAGGAGCATCTTGCAGAAGCTAACTAGAACAAGCTTAGTGAAGCTTCGGTTACAAATATAGGTTTGTTCATGATTGAAATAAATTTTTCCGTAAGTCAAGGTTCTACTTGGGTATTGGATACCAGTTATAGTTCTCACGTATGCAATCCAATGCAGAGACTAAGCAGAAGTAGAAAGCTAAAGAAAGAGTAAGTAATCTTACGTGTGGAGAATAGAGCAATGGTTGCTACATTAGCCGCAGGAACTTATAGTTTAGCGTTGCTTGCGGGCAAGTCTATTAAGTTAATAAGTTGTTATTATATTCCAATTCTCTTTAGAAACATTATTACTTCTGTTGTTGGACAAGGAAGGTTCTGGTATTATATTTAGGAACAATTGTTGTTCTATTTGTAATGATAATGTTTCGTTTGAAACTGGAAGATCACTTGATGGACTTTGTAAACCTGACTTACGTGAAAAATAATTTTACAAATTGAACAAACTAGTAAAAGAAAATGAGATGCTCATTCAAAGAGTTGAATATGTGTATTTGATGAAATACAAGTCTGAATCATTTGAAAGGTTCAAAAAATTCAGAAGTGAAACAAATTGACAAAGTATTAAGATTCTTTGATCAAATCGAGGAAGGAATACTTGTGCAATAAGTTTCTAGATCATCTAAAAATGGTATTTTCTCATAATGGACACCTCCTGATACGCAATAATTGATCAGTGTATCTAAAAGGAGAAATTATACCTTGTTGGACATGGTGCGGTCCATAATGATTTTTACCGACATTCAAGTATCCATCTGGGGTTATACCCTAGAAATGACTGCATATCTACAAAATAAGGTAACCTCAAAATCTAGCCCCAAGACTCCATAAAAGTTATGTATAGGGAGGATAAAATCTGACAAGTGCAGGTTTGTGGTATATCCTAAAGAAAGTTTAGGGTATTATTACTATAATCCTACACATTGCCTTCTTAGATAAAAGTGTTTATCATTGAAGGAACTAGTGGGAGAGTAATAGATCTTGAAGGAGTTCAAGAACCACAAAGAACTTTCAGTCAAACCGAGGAGCCTGTAGATAGACCTATTGTACCACAACCGAATCGTAAATCTGGAAGAGTACCGAAGATACCTAGGAGATATGGATTCATCATAGAGGATAATGATGAGGTACGCATCATAGATGATGATGATCTAGTTATATACGATGAGGCTATGAGTAGAAGACACTCAGAGAAATGGCAGATGACCATGAAATCTGAAATGAACTCCATGTTTAAGAACCAAATATAGACTCTGGTTACTCCACCGAAAGACATAGTGCCTAAAGGGTGTATATGGGGCAAGGTAAGGACCTATAAGACCAGACCTATTTAAAAGGTTTCAAATAAAGTCAAGGAGTTGACTCAAGTTTTTCAGACTAACCAAGATGATAACAAATCCACTTTAGGGTAAATTGTTACCTTGAATGGTGGTGCAGTGAATTGAAAAAGTTCCAAAATAACAAAGAGTTGCTAGTTTAGTGACAAAGACAAAGTATATAGCTGTGAATGAAGCTGCAAGTTGATTGTTTGGATGAAAAGTTTATTACAGGACTAGGAATAGTTCCTAAGTCTCATCTTGGATTCAAACATGTGTTGCGGCACTTTCATTTGATTAGAGGAATCATTGAAAGAAGAAAAGTCACTGTAGAGATAGTGGACTCTAAAGAACAACATTGCATATACTGAAGCTTTATCCAAACGGCAGGATGATCGTCACTTAGAGAAGAAGGGTATTATATACCATGGCGATTGGTTTTAGCACAAGTGGGAGATTGAAAGTAGTATGCATATAAACCAATCATATTTGATATGATATAGCATATACTTTGTAATCTTATTCGGTTATTAAAGGAATTTTTCATTATCTACATGATGTTGTTATATTAAATGTGATAAACACATAGTTTTGAGCAATGCTTTTAGAATCATAATGGTGATCATGCTAATGAGATCTAAATTCTAGATAGCTCACAAACTAAAATCGTTCTTAATCGTTGGATTACTAAAAAGGGGATTACTGAATCCGGATAGATTAGTACATACGTTGCTTGCTCTTAAGAAGAGGATGATTGATCTCATAATCATTTGTGTGGAGACACTAAAGCAAGTATGCAGGTGCTTATTGGAGAATAAGTTCACTAAACGTGACTCGCTAAGGAATACCTAATGGAGTTTTACTAGTCTGTTAATAGAAATTCATCTAGTGATAGTAGTACAAGTGATCCTTGGACTTGAGATCATCATAGTATCTTGTGTATGGTGAGTTATACTTTGACATGTCCCTTAAGACCCGTAGGTTATATCAAAGGGTATGATTGGGTATAATGAGTTGTACAAGGAGATATGTGAATGATCAACAAAGAATCTACCACGTCTAGTAAAAGATGTGAATGTCCTATGTGATTCGATAAATGACAACTCAGTAGTCCTTGGCCAAGGCAGAATGAATTTAGAAAGGAGTTTCTAATTTGCATTAATTAGAGTTGTGCATTTGGGAATCGAAATACATATAATTAAATAAAATAAGACTTGACAGAAATTCCACGTCTTATATTTAAATGGGACATTGTATGGTAGAAGGATTGAATTATATGGTAACTATTCACTGAAAGGTTCTTTTGTGGTTAATGTTGAAATCTATATTATCTGGAAAGTCGTTGATCGCTAAGGGGGCTTACCCTTATTGTAGAATAAATATTATTTATTTAAATGAATTAAATAGTTTAATTTATTTATTTAAATAAGATTAGAATTGTTCTAATTGATTTATTCACAACCGGTTTAATATGGAAAACCTAAAGGGTCACACCGCAAAAGAAAAATATTTATTTAAGAAGTAAATGACATAATTATAATAATAAGTTAAGTGTATTTAATTTAATCTATGGAGATAGAATAAATTAAATAACTTAATATTTATTATTTAATATTTTAGAAATATTAAATATAAATTAATAAGAGGAGTCTTATTATTATTATTACTATTACTATTATTTAATTCCTAATAGGGATTGGAAATTAATTAATAGAAGTACTCTCTCATGAATTCCTAATTAAATTAGAAGTTTAATTTAATTAAAGGAGTTTAATTAGAATAAAAACCCTAATCTTAAATAGTTTATGGAAGGGTTTTCCTACATCTATAAATAAGAGAAATCTTATCATAGATTAGGGTTACACACTCTTGTATGAGAATTGTGGAGAGCACTTACAATTTCTATAGAGATAGAAACTAGGATTCTGCTAAACACCCGTCTTCTTGAACAAGTATTATTCCTTGGTAGATCACCTCTAGAGGCCAAACACTTGAGTGGTTAACGTTGATTTAAAAAAGAAATTTAATCGGTAGAATTCAAGGAGAACGCGAAGGAATTAGAGGTGAACTTGTACCTGAGGAAGCTAGAATTCTACAAGGGTATAATTATTATTCTCCATCTCTTTCGTTTAATTAATAATTGTGCATAAAGAAAGATCATGGTGATGGTTTGTATAAAATTTTAAAATCTGATTTTATCGCGCTTCCGCTTTATTTATGTATTTTGATTGCATGTTCGTGTTATACAAACCTAAGACCATAGGCACAATTGGTCGCGCTGCAGCGCAACTCTCCAGTAGCTTTGTAACATGGTGCCGCTGCGACGTGAAGAATAAAGCCTAGCTTCACACTGCGGCGTGAGTCCCAGCTTGGCTCAAAAAATTAATGCAGTTCCTGCATTAACACAAGGGATGCCTGTTAGCAATTTTGACCAAAATTTTTCAGACTAAATGAGCATGCCAATTCATAGAGCATATGGACCCTAAAAAATTGACACAAACAACCATGAATCAACATTAGCACAAATGCAAGATACTCATGGACCAAAGAAAAAACATTTCTAATTATTAAACTATACTATCATACTATTTACACTCGCAAACATGCAATGACGGTTTAAAAAAACTTTATTGACTGTACAACCGTAACTTTAACACATGCGAGACTGCAGACTACAAAAATTAATCTAGATTCTGTAAAAACTGAAAATAGACTTACACTAACGCAAACACGACTAGTGGCTACACGAACTGTAAAGTATAAACAATTAAACTATTGAAATAAAACATAAAGCGTAAAAAGGATAGAAATCGATACTCGGGTGGGGTTGCCTCCCCACCAAGCGCTTGTTTTATAGTCATCGGCTTGACTATCTGCCCGGTTCATACCGGGTCACCAAGGGGTGATGGAAGTCATTTGGCGGTCGACTTCGCCGCCCTAGTAATGCTTCAAACGCTGACCATTCACCTTGAACGTTCTGTCTGAGTTAGGATCCTCCACCTCAATTGCACCGTGATGATATATCTTAGCTATTGTGGAAGGTCCTGACCATCGAGACTTCAATTTCTCAGGAAATAACTTCAGACAGGAGTTAAAGAGGAGCACTTTCTGCCCCCTATTCAAATTCTCTCATAACAATCTTCTTGTCATGCCACCGCTTTGTCTTTTCCATATACAACTTAGCGTTTTCATACGCTTGGAGATGGAACTCGTCTCATTCATTCAGTTGTAGCAGCCTTTTTTCACCAGCTGCATCCATATCGAATTTTAGCTTTCGAATTGCCCAATATGCATTGTGCTCCAACTCGATTGGGAGATGACATGCTTTTTCATATACTAGCCTATACGGAGACATTCCGATAGGCGTTTTATAGGCAGTCCGGTACACCCATAACGCACCATCTAGCTTTTTGAACCAGTCCTTGCGGTTAGGGTTCACTATCTTTTCCAAGATCCGTTTAACCTATTGGACACCTCCGCTTGACCACTAGTTTGTGGGTGGTAAGCGGTGGCTATCTTATGGGAAACCCCATATTTTGCAAGAAGGGCTTCAAAGTACTTGTTGCAGAAGTGCATGCCCTCATCACTAATGATGGCCCGAGGTGTGCCAAATCGAGTAAAAATGTTCTTTCTTAGAAAGTTCAACACAACCTTAGCATCATTAGTAGGTAAAGCTACAGCTTCCACCCACTTGGAGACATAGTCCATAACGACTAGAATGTACAGGTTATTGTAAGAGGACGAAAATGGACCCATAAAGTCTATTCCCCAGACATCAAATAACTCAACCTCAAGGATGTTCTGCAGCGGTATTTCATGCCTCCTCGAAATGGTTCCTACCCTTTGGCAATTATCGCACCGCGATACATAGGAATGAACGTCCTTAAACAGGGTTGGCCAGTAGAAACCAGATTAAAGCACCTTTGCAGCAGTTCGTTATCCCCCAAAGTGCCCTCCATAGTTAGATGAATGACAATGGTGGAGCACACCGTCTATCTCTCCTTCAGGCAGACACCGTCTCAAAATCTGGTCTGCACATAGTTTGAACAAGAGCGGCTCGTCCTAAAGATACTGCCTAACATCATGTAGGAATTTCTTCCTCCGGTGATAGTTCATGTCAAGTGGTAGCACATCACAAGCAACATAATTAGCAAAATCTACAAACCATGGTGCTACACTCTTGACTTCATATAACTGTTCATCCGGGAAGAAATCATCGATATCAAGCTCATTTTCTTTCGAGTTATTTGGATTCTCCAGTCTCGATAGGTGATCCGCCACTTGGTTTTCAGTTCTCTTTTTATCACGAATCTCCAAATCGAATTCCTGGAGGAGAAGGACCCAACAAATCAACCTTGGCTTTGCATCTTTCTTTGAGATTAGATATTTGATCGCTGAATGGTCAGTATACACAATGACTTTAGTTCTGATTAGATATGGATGAAACTTATCAAAGGCATATACTACTGCCAGAAGCTCTTTCTCCGTAGTTGTGTAATTAAGCTGAACATCTGTCAAGGTTTTACTGGCATAGTATATAGTGTGAAACACCTTATCTCTCCGCTCTCCCAACACTTCCCCAGTAGCATAATCGCTGTCGTCGCACATGAGTTCGAAAGGCAATGTCCAGTCAGGAACCACTACAATAGGAGCTGAGACGAGTCTCTTTTCAACAGATTAAAAGCTTCGAGGCAGGCCTCATCAATCATGAAAGGCATGTCCTTTTCCAATAGGCTACACAACGACTTGGTGATTTTAGAGAAGTCCTTGATGAACCGCCTGTAAAATCCTACGTGCCCCAGAAAACTCCTAACTCCTTTCACAGATGAAGGTGGAGGTAGATTATCAACAATATCAACCTTTGCGCTATCTACCTCAATCCCATTAGCAGACACTCTGTGTCCCAGAATAATCCCTTCTCTAACCATGAAGTGACATTTCTCCTAATTCAGCACCAGGTTCGTCTCAACACATCTTTTCAGAACTGCTATCAATTTTTGTTGACAAGCCTCAAAAGAACTCCCGAAAATAGAGAAATCATCCATAAACACTTCAAGCGTCTGTTCCACCATGTTAGAAAAGATAGACATCATGCAACGTTAAAATGTAGTAGGAGCGTTACATAACCCGAAGGACATTTTCTGGAAGGCAAAGGTCCCATGTGGACATGTAAAGGTTGTTTTCTCCTGATCATCGGGTGTTATAGCAATTTGATTGTAACCCGAGTATCCATCCAGAAGGTAATAGAATTCATGCCCAGCGAGTCTATCAAGTATTTGGTCAATGAATGGCAAAGGAAAGTGATCCTTGCAAGTGGACTTGTTCAGTTTCCTATAGTCCATACATACCCTCCATCCAGTCAAAGTCCGTGTTGGGATAAGCTCATTATTCTCATTAGATACCACTGTCATGCTGCCTTTTTTGGGCACACATTGAATTGGACTCACCCATGGACTGTCAAATATGGGGTAGATAATGCCCGCATCCAGTAACTTGATAATTTCAGCTCTGACAACCTCCTTTATAATGGAGTTCAACCACCTCTGATGCTCAATAAAAGATTTAGCCCTCTCCTCAAGGAGGATTTTGTGCATGCATACAGAGGGACTAATGCCCTTTATATCAGAGATAGACCACCCCAAAGCTGTTTTATATACCTTGAGGACTGCGAGGAGCTTTTCCTCTTGTACCTCATCTAGTGATGTGGAAACAATAACTGGCAAGGTAGAAGCATCAGCTAGATAGGCATATCGCAAGTGGCTTGGTAAGGGCTTAAGATCAAACTTATGTGGCTTTATAATTGATGGGTGTGACTGGGATGCGGGTGCTCCATTCTCATTCAAAGATTCAAATTGTCGCTTGAACATATTTGATCTCGGGGCTGCTTCCAACCACTGAACATGCTTGAGATGAGAGGGATCCTCAATATTACATGCTCCAATCAAAGTGGCCTCAAGCGAGTTAGGAAAACAATTTTCATAGAATACTTCTTGCACAGCTTCGTTAATAACATCGACTCAGAAGTAATCATCAGAGGCACTTGGATACTTCATAGACTTAAAGACATTGAACGTTACTTCCCGGTCTTATACTCTTATTGTGAGTTCCCCCTTCTGTACGTCTACCAATGTCCTGCCTGTTGCTAGGAATGGTCTGCCCAAAATGATAGGGACTTCACTATCCTCCTCGCAATCCAGAATAATAAAATCAGCAGGGAATATGAACTTGTCCACTTTGACGAGCACATCTTCCACTATTCCCTTTAGATAGGTAATGGATCTATCAGTCAACTGCAGAGTCACACTGGTAGGCTTTACCTCATTTAGCCCCAACTTCTTATAGATAGAAAGAGGCATCAAATTGATGCTAGATCCCAAGTCACATAGGGCTTTTTCGATAAACTGATCCCCAATAGTGCATGGGATACTGAAACTCCCAGGGTCTTTCAACTTGGCTGGAAGCTTGCTCTGAAGGATTGCACTACATTCCTCAATAAGTGCCACTATCTCATAGTCCGCCATTTTCCTCTTCTTGGATAAGATGTCCTTCATGAATTTCACATAGCTGGGCATTTGTTCCAATGCCTCAGCAAAAGGAATATTGATGTGAAGTTTCTTGAAGATTTCTAAGAACTTTGAGAATTGCTTCTCCAGCTTTTGCTTCTGAAGGCATTGGGGAAATGGTAGCTGTTGGGCTACAGGACTTGGCTTGCTAACTGTTGGAGTTGGTATTGTGGGTTTCTCCTTTGCACTCTCCTCTCCACCACACTTGTCACAATCAAGCTCCACAATGTTTTCCTTCTCAACAACTTCTTGATGCACTGTTGAGGTCTCTCCTCCAGTTTTATTCAATATTGTGCCACTATGAAGGGTGACTGCCTTGCATTGCTCCTTGCCCTCCCGTTTTGGGTTGATATCTGTGTCACTTAGTAATGTACCTACAGGACAACTATTCAAAGCCGTTGCCAACTGTCCCAATTGGACTTCCAGATTCCGGATTGCTGCCTCTTGACTGAGGCTCCTTGTTTCATTCTGAGCAATATATCTCGAGAGGAGATCTTCCACACTAGGTTTCCTGTCTTGTGGAGGTGGGTAAGATCCTTGAGAATGCTATTGATTCTGAGATTGAAACCCAGGAGGGTGTGAATATGGTGGCTTGGTGGTAGAGGGTTGGGCTTGGGTGCTATTATTGTTATTACTCTATAAGAAATTTGGGTGATTTCTCAATCCAGGTTGGTAGTGTGTGGGGAGATTAGAATCCTGCTGTCACCCGTAGTTAAAGACATACTGAACTGATTTCGAGCTAATGGGACATTGTTCAGTCGGCTGACTTCCCGCACACAAATCACATGGCGCAGTGACACTCTGTACCGGCTGCTTCCCCATGGCATGAATTTGCTTAGCAAGGCTTTCAACATGTGTAGATAGTGTAGTTACTGTGTCTACCTCATACATACCGGCCATTTTACCCAACATTTTCCTCTCCGTCGGCCGCTGATAATTATTTGTTGCCATAGTTTCTAATAGCTCATAAGCCTGGTCATATGTCCTTCGCATACTTGCTCTGGTCTGCCCTGATACCCCATTATAGAAAGTCTCCACTAATAGCTAATTCGGCAGGCTGTGGTACAGACACTTTCTTGACAGATCCTTGTATCTTTCTCATGCTTCATAAAGAGTCTCAACATCTAATTGTGAGAAAGATATAATGTTATTTCTGAGCTTGGCAGTTTTCGCTGGCTGGAAGAACTTTGCCACGAATTTCTGGGTCAAATCAGCCCATGTGGTAATTGAGCCCGAGGGGAGCGAGTGCAACCAACTTTTAGCCTTATCCCGTAGGGTAAAATGAAGTCTGAGCCTGATTGCATCTTCAATCAGTCCGGTGTATCTGAAGGTGTCACAAATTTCAATAAAGTTGACTATATGATCATTGGGGTCATCATTCGGCATTCCCCCAAACTGTAAATTGTTTTAGATCATTTGAATCGTGTCTGGCTTAATTTCAAAGCTATTAGTTGCAATGGCGGGCCTTTAAATACTTGCATATAAATTTATAACACGTGGCATTGTATACTCCCGCAGAGTTTTCTGAATTTCCTCGGCCATTATAGCTGGAATAGGTATTTCCCTAGCTCTATCTCTTCTCTTTCGTCTGAAAGTTCTGTCCACCTCAGGGTCAAGAGGTAATAAATCCTGATCCTTGCGAGGTGGCATACACAGTCTAGAGTACCTGAGAGAAAGATTAAACAGATAAATCAGTTTAAATTAAGATCATTTTGAATTAGTATTAATATTGAAAAACAAATAATACTAAGTCCCCGGCAACGGCGCCAAAAACTTGTTGGTGATTTTCACAACCTATAAACTCGCGCAAGTATACGCGGTCTAACAAGTAGTATAGATAAAGTTGAGTGTCGAACCCACGAGGACAAAGTACTAAATATTCGCTCAAGTATTAAAATGTGTCTCTACGATCTTATTTAAACAAGTGAATAAGAGTTGTGTGTTTTAATCTATAAGGTAAATAGGGGTGAAATAGGGAAGCGAGTTGTAACAAAGATGACAAGCTAGGATTACAACTCCCCTAACGCCTCACCTAATATTCCTAACTCTCTATTTAACTGACAAATCACAAGAATGGTTAACCGAGAACACAAGGTACATATAAGCCTCTTCGGATGGTCAAATGCTTATCCTTTGGCTAGATAAATCACAATATTCCTATGGTGAAAATAACTAGACTAAGGTCATTAATATTAATATCAATGGTTACACAGGGCAAATAGACATATTCATATTCTATCATGCAAATTGTGCACTTATTCCTTTGGGCAATGGTCATAACAAGTGTTGTTGTGCTTAAAGAAAGGTATAACATCAATTTTCCAATATCAGTTAAAACCTAAATCAATTCCTATCTCAAGCAATTGATAAATAAGCATGAAATACAACAATCCATTCAGAACATAATTCATGATATAAATATGAGAGAAATTCATATTAAGCTAATCATTAGGTTACATTGCAATCCTAGAAATGTAATTAGTTCATAACTATAGAACTAATTAACACAGTCATGTTGTTCAACATAATCAAAATTACATAAATGGATGACAAATTAGAAGTGAGAAAACTGCTGTGTGGAAGTGTTCTTGCTTCAGCTGCTCTCCTTGTGTAGCTACCTCATTTTTTTCTCTCTAAGTTCCAGAGTATCTGTAGGTTGTCAGATAGTATTCCTTAAGTGAGCAGCAGCTAGGTCAAGTAAGGAAGGCCAGGTGGCTGGGAGTCGGAGCTCGCGCTGCGGCGCGGGCCTTGCGCCTTGCATTGGCGCTGTAATGTCCAAGAATTTTTAAGCTTTGTATCAATTATTTTGATATATGAAATTCATTTTTAAATAATTTTTCGGACTTAATTGGATCCATGAAAGCATTATTATTTAATTATATAATTACATAATCCACAAATTTTCCTTGCATTAAAGGGGATTCACTAATAGCTTGAGTAAATTAGTGATTTAACCCGAAGAGTTGGTTGGCAAGAAAGTTGGGAGAATTTAACAAATAATTTTATTTTTTATTTTATCATTATCGGATTAAATAATTCAAACGGAGAATTATTGTTGAAATAAAAATTTTAAATAATTAATTAATCGAATTAGTTATTTAATTTAAATATTAGAACATAAGGGTATTAATTTAATGTGCCACATTTCTTTCATTTGGGCTGGACCCATTTATCTTCCGGATTGGGCCAAGTTCCTTTTATTTTCCAATTGGGCCATTTTCTTTTTCTTTTCAGCCGGCCCAATTCCATTTAGCGGGGGGGGGGGGGGGGGGGGGGGGGGGAAGCCCATTCCTTTTTTTTTTCTACCGGGTCGGATCATTGCAATTGGGTTGAATCCAATTAAATTTGGGGAACCGGTGGGATTGTTGGGGTAATATAATGCCGGCGAAAATCAATTTGGGGATTTAGCCAAGTCAGTATACTCACACCCTCAAATCGCTTGAGAACACTAAGCCCTAGCCGACCTAGGCCATCAATCGAACTGGACGGAACGGGAGGAGAAAGAGGGTCGGCATGATGGCTATGACCGACCGTTGGGACCGAAGGAAACGCTCGCCTACCGGCGGCTAAGCGAGGGTCGTCATCAACAACCAAGCGATTACCGGACGGACCAAAGGTTCGAAACAGTTGGCGATTGGACCGGTGAGGGGTACGACACTCGAGGATTTGTCGCCGAAGTTCACAGGCGGCGTGATGGGATCGGTCGAACGCCTACTTCCTTCCTACCGCTGGTCATGGACTCGGTCAAACAGGTTATTACCCAACAAATGGGTAAAACTTCTGCTATAAATTAAGCCCCAAACTCTAAGCCCAAAGCGACCGATTTTCCTTTGTTTTGTAAATTCAGATTAGAAAAATATATGTATATATATATATAAGGTCGCAGCAAGGAGAGGGAACCAGGGGAATTAGACGGTGAATGTCTAGCTGGGTTTTGTACTGTGGAAGAAGAAGAAGAACGGCGGCTCGGTCGGACCCAAGGTATAGCAGTGAGCGAACTGTGATAGTTTTCTTTAGGGGTTGTATAAATTTTTTTATGAACTTGGAATTTGTGTTGCCGACTGTGTTAGCATTGGTTATAATATACGTTGTTTCGGTTGTATTATGTTGTTCTTGTTTGGGTTTACAAGTCTGCTATTGTGTTGTGTTGGATATATTGTACATCGTATTGTATTGTGTTGGTTCGTTGGATTAAGAAATCTGGCATTGTGATTACTGGGGTGGAACCTCTGTATATTAAAGAACTCTAAGGTTCTGGTAAATTGGGTTTTACAATGAAAATAGGCCAGTGCAGTGTTGTTAAACGCATATCATATGTTTGTTGCAATGTTCAAATGAACTGTCTTCAGGGTTAGGCATCAATTGTTTGGCCAGCAACATGAGCTATAAGATCAAACCTTGATATCCTTGTGATGTGTTAATTTTTGGGTTAGTTACAGACTGTGAAGCAGCGTATACATTTTGTTAATTGTAGCCGTGTATGAGTCCCAACTGTGGTACTGGGTGTGTTTTTTGTTGCTTTGCAAACCTTGAAAAACAGGGGAAGGATGCACATCCTAAAGCAGTACTCTGCCCAATTTTTTTTTCCTTGTAGCTGGGTAGTGATTTGTTAGCTAAAACAATAATAAAATAACTACTTGCTATTTCAATAATAAATAGCAAATAAGATAATAAGTATTTAAATTATTATTTAGTTAATATTAGTAACAAAAAAATAATAATTACTTATTATTTTCGTCGATATATAATAAGTAAAGATAATAATTATTCAATGAATATTAACTAAATAAATAAGTATAAATAAAGGTAATAAATATTTAATTATTATTTAATCTTATATAATAATTAAGTATAAGTGAAGATAATGAATATTTACTTATTGTTTAATGAATACTAAATAAATAATTAAGCAGGAATAAAATGATAAAATAATAATTATTTATTATTTATCACTAAAAATTAAAAAATAATTAATTATTGCTTAAATAATAAACAAGTATGAATGTTAATAAATAATTGTCATAAATAAAGGTAATAAATATTTAATTATTATTTAAATCCTAAATAATAATTAGGTAGAGTTAATAATTATTTATTATTTATCAATTAATAATGAATAAAGATAATAAATATTTAATTATTATTTAATTAATATTAAATAATAATTAAGTATGAATAAAGTTAATTAAGTAATTATTTATTATTTATCCTTAAATAATAAATAAAGATAATAGATACGTAATTAATAATAATTACGTATGAATAAGATAATGAAATAATTATTTATAAATAATAAATAAATGTAATAAATATTTAATTATTATTTAATTAATATTGAATAATAATTAAGTATGAATAAGTTAACAAGATGATTATTTATTATTTATCATTAAATAATAAATAAAGTTAATGAATATTTAATTATTATTTAATTAACATTAAATAATAATAATAAAGTAGGAGTATTATTATAAATAAAGATAATGGTTACATAATCATTATTTAGGTATGGGTAGAGTTAATGTATTAATCTTTTTTTTAAATAAAGACTGAGGGGGTGATAATTACTTAATTATCCTTAAAGTTGAATAATAATTAAGCGCAAGTAAAATTAATAAGTGATCAACTATTATCTAGTTGCTATTAGACCATGATAAATTTATTATTTATTTTATAAATAATAAATAAGAATTATTAACCCATATTTGGAGACAAATAAGGGAAATAGTTGAGTACTCAAATAATAGGTAACCATGATTAACTATTATTTATTTTTAAATAATAGCTAGAGGCCATTAAATTAATTTCTGTTTAGCTAATGAGTGGATAGTAATTAAATATAATCGGTAAATTGTTTATCTGCCAAATAAATGGGATAGTAAGGTGTGCCAATATACAACTATGCCATATTAATTGATAAGTCGACTTTATCCAATGATATTTCACTCAAGATCAATTAATTAAAGCTAAATTTTATCTGTAGCTGAGCAAACAGGCAAGTTCCCTAACTTCAATCTTTCAGTATATTGAATGCAAGTTCTATCTTACTCAACTTTTATATTGAGCAAATTTCTAAACCTTATGCACTATTTTTAATTTGTGCAAAAAGGTATATATTGTTGCAAGTTATTCTTTAAGCTTGAATCTTATCTCTAAGCATGCTTTAAGTGGTCTAATTATTTTTAAAAATTTTCCACATCTATGTATTTATTGACATTCGCACTCGTGCATTCGAATTCGTACATTTATTAAAGTTCCCAAATTCATGAACTATCCGTGATTAAGTCTGAACCCTTGTTCGGTCAGGCAAGTATGTGAGGATTTATAAAAGCTATCCAAACCAATCGATGGTAAGGATTCTTAGACTGTAGGAACACCCCCTTTATTATAGGGGAGTACTCCATGTACCGTATATAAGGTACAGATAGCAGAGTTAAATGTTATGCATACACATAGCGTACGCGAGGCTGATCCCCTCAAGTACTTATTCTGTAGCCAGTAACCAGAGGGCCAACTAGCTATTGACTCCTTTGGAAGTTATTGTTCAAAGTCTACTTGACTATCAATTGATTCAAAGCACTTATTGTTATTGTTTCCGATAATTCTATTGCTGAAATTTCTTTCTATATTCCCTTTCATCATGATATATCCCTATTGTTGTACTTTAAACTTGCTGAGCGAACTCGTTGCTCATTCTTGCTATATCATGACTTCATTGCAGCTAAACCCGAGACGTCAGGGAAGAACAAAGGGAAAGAAAAGATGAAGTGATAGACTTCATGTAGCAGATTTTAAATTTATGTGTAGTTAATTACTGTTAATGTAATTTAAACCCTGAAATTTATTTAGGGTATGAATTTGTGTAAGTGTTTAAGGTTATTGTATTCTGGGACTAGTAACACCTTGTAATGAACAACGTATGTTTATTATATTCCGCATTTTAGTTACCATATGTTGTTAAAGGTGAATGTTTGGATTGGATGGTGATGACCGAATCCGGGTATCTGGAGACCCGAATCTGGGGGTGTCACAGGTTGGTATCAGAGCCATAGGTTATAAACTGTAGGATCGCGAAACCTAGGTTATAACCTTCATAGTAAACTCGCATTGAGTGTTAGGAGATAAATCGGGGAGATTTATTATATGTGGTTTTGATGAATTGGGGAATTCATCGAGTCAAGTAGTACCCAATGAAATATAATTTCATTTCTTCAATGAATATATTTTATTGTTGTACTAATGTTGATTTTCAGTGTGATTGTAGGATGACTGACATAGGAGGGACCAGTGGAGCCTAGGAGGAGGAGACATTCCTAGATATACCTGTAGTTGCTGAGCAGTTGATGGGGTATGCTCCTATTGCCCCAGGGGTACCACTGGAGGAGTCCGAGCCAGAGGAGGACTATCAGAGGGAGCTACCAGAGCCGGTTGTAAGTGGAGTCATGAGATCCGGTAGTCAGGACCCGGATGCTGAAGAGGAGGACCCCGAGACCGAGGGAGAGGAGCCACCTACTTATGTTGATGGCATGGAGTCTACCGCCGACGATATCATTGAGGGATTGACCAGCAGGAACGAGGAGCTGGAGGCTCGGATAGCTCATCTGGAGGAGCAGAATCAGACCCACCAGATCAGAGAGGACCAGTATAGAGACCTAGCCTACCAGCTCGAGCATGACTTGGGAGTGGCGAAGGTACAGCTGCAGGGTTACGAGTCCTCAGCGCAGCAGATCGGACCACTGCTACATCAGTTGGTGGCCCGAAACGCTGAGTTGAGAGAGAGGCTGGGGCAGAAGGATCTACAGATCGCCCACCTGAAGGCGAAGCAGGAGGCCATGAGGTTTGAGTTTGGGCTGGAGGTGTCTAAGAGGAGGCATGTCAGAGAGGCCTGGGTCAGGGAGGCAAAAAGGGTTGATCAGTTAGAGGACCAGTTGGAGGCCCGAGCAGTGAGGATAGAGACCTTAGGATATGCCTTAGACGCAGCCTACAGGAGACCCCGGACTGAGGTAGGGGAGTCTAGCCGCTCTGTTCGTCGCAGGGTAGGGGATGGAGCATTCTCTTCTGGTCAGCAGGCACGGATTCGTCACGACGTGCAGTGACGTGATATGATGGACATTTTGTTTTTAGTACAGTCAGTCCCGCTTTTTGTTATATTAGGGACGTATTTATGTTGTGAAACTTTATATTTGTATTTATGCTTGGGGTAGCAGTTAAACCCCAACTTTTGTGGTTTTGAGGGATGGAAAGTTAGGATTCCCCACTTTTGTCTTGGGGGAAAGGTTATTGATGGATAGGGCACACAGTGGCGCATTTATAGAAGTATGCCACAGGTTTAGTCTTTGTAACAAACAGTGGTATATCAATATAAATGCAGATGTTTCAATTGAATTAAATGTGTTGATAGATGTTTTTACCCTTGATTTCTGACTTTAATAACATAATGTGTAAAACATAAAACTATAGGTAAAAGTTAACGGTTTTTCCTTATCAGATCATGCCAAGAGGACGACCACGTAACCGACAGGTTGAAGAGTCAGAAAGTGAGGTTGGGAATCAATCCAATCCAATGAGAATGTTCGCAGAAATGTTGGTAGAAGCCATGCAATCAAGACCGCCACCTGGAGGGACCCAAGCAGCAGTCGAGCCAGCGCATCATCTGGCAAATTTTAAAGACTTCAAATTAGTTGGACCACCCGAGTTCAAGGGAACTCTTACCCGATAGAAGCACAGACCTGGATCGAGGAGATAGAGAAGGTCTTCGAGGTCGCACGGGTGGCCGAGGAACAAAAGACAGGATTTGCCACGTTCATGCTGAAGGGCGAGGCTAACTATTGGTGGAAGGCCAATAAGGGTCGAGCAGGTGAGGGAGTCATTCCATGGGAGAGATTTAAGGAGTTGTTCTTCGAGAATTACTTCCCGAAGAATACACAGCAAGATATGGAAGTTAAGTTTCTGGAACTAAAACATGGAAATATGACTGTCGCAGAGTACGCGGCGAAGTTCAACGAATTGGCCCGATTTTCCCCACATCAGGTGGACACCGAGGCTAGGAAGGCAAGAAGGTTTTAATTGGGACTAAAACCCTGGGTGCAGAAGTCAGTTGCAATATTGAAAATCAAGAACTTCGCTGAACTGCTGGAAAGGGCTATCATTGCGGAAGGGGGCAATGACGCAGTGGCGCGATTCAACCAAGAGAGAAAGAAGAATCAAGAGGTGACCAAGGCAGGGAGCAGCGGAGGTAGTAACCCCAACAAACGGAAGTGGCTCGAGAGTCAGTCATCCGGGGGAAACAAATCTGGAGGGGAGGTAAAGAAACCAGGCAGGTGCAATAATTGTGGGAAAAACCACACTGGGGAATGCATGAAAGGGAAGAGTGTTTGTTACCAGTGTGGACAACCGGGGCACATGGCTCCCCAGTGTTCGAACAAACAGAAAGGAGGATGTTTCTCTTGTGGAGCACCCGACCACCAGATTAAAGACTGTCCGAAGAGGAAAGGCGACGCCGGGAGTGGCAACAGGAGCAACAACAACCGGTTGAACTACAGGGCACCAGCCAGTCAAGCCAACAGGCCAACAGCCCGCACGTTCAACATTACTGTTCAGGATGTCATGGAATCCAAAGACGTGGTGTCAGGTATCATCCCAATCAATGATATAAATGCATACGTGTTATTCGATTCGGGTGCTACCTACTCTTTTATTTCCGAAGAATTTGCTAGTCAGTTAAATTTACCTCATGAAAAGTTAGAACACCCTATGAACATAGAAGTAGCAAACAAGGAAATTATCCCCGTAGAATGCATTCATAGGAATTGTAGTGCTGAATTGCGAGGATTTAAGCTTAATGTGGATTTGATACCAATTCGGCTGGGAGAGTTTGATGTAATCCTGGGAATGGATTGGCTATCAATTCACGGAGCAGTTATTGATTGTAAGATTAAATGTGTACACCTGAAGACTCTTAATAAGTCGAAGGTAGTATTTTACGGTAGTAAGTCACCAAGACAATCTTGTTTCTGACTATGATGCAAACCAAGAAACTGCTTAAGAAAGGTTGCGTGTGTTATTTGGCACATGTAATTGATACTCGTCAGGTCAGGGATGAGATGAGTCAAATACCCATTGTGAGGGATTTCGCTGATGTCTTCCCCGATGAACTTCCGGGACTGCCACCAGATAGGGAAACCGAGTTCGTTATCGATTTGGCACCGGGAACCGCACCAATATCGAAGTCGCCGTATCGAATGGCACCTGTAGAGATGAAAGAGTTGATGGTGCAACTGCAGGAACTATTAGATAAAGGTTATATCAGACCAAGCGTGTCCCCGTGGGGAGCGCCAGTTCTGTTTGTGAAAAAGAAGGATGGTTCTATGCGACTTTGTATCGACTACCGGGAATTGAACAAAGATACGATTAAGAATAGGTATCCGCTTCCTAGGATTGACGATTTATTTGATCAGCTTAAGGGAGCGAAGTACTTTTCAAAGATCGACCTAAGAACAGGTTATCATCAGCTGAAGGTGAGGCAAGAAGATATTCCGAAGACTGCATTCAGGACTCGTTATGGACACTTCGAGTTTCTGGTGATGTCATTTGGATTGAGGAATGCACCAGCAGCATTCATGGATATGATGAACGGAGTGTTCAAGTAGTACTTGGACAAGTTCGTAGTCGTATTCATCGATGACATCTTGGTGTATTCAGAGACAGAGGAGGAACATGCTGAACATTTGAGGATTGTATTGGAAGCTCTCACGAAGGAGAAGTTGTATGCAAAGTTTTGGTTGCAGAGGGTGCAATTTCTGGGTCACGTCATCGACAAAAATGGTGTTTCGGTGGACCCAGCAAAAGTAGAAGCGGTGATCAATTGGGAGCAGCCGAAGACGCCGACAGAGATCCGGAGTTTCTTGGGATTAGCGGGATACTATCGGAGATCCATCCAGGATTTTTCGAAGATAACATCGCCATTGACCAATCTCACTAGGAAAACAGTTAAGTTTGTTTGGTCGGAGAAATGTGAGGAAAGTTTTATGGAGCTGAAGAAGAGACTCAGCCAAGCACCAGTGTTGACCTTACCAGACAACACTGGGGGTTTCGTAGTGTATAGCGATGCGTCACACAAAGGCCTTGGCTGTGTGCTGATGCAACACGGTAAGGTAGTGGCATACGCATCATGTCAACTGAAGGACTATGAGAAGGGTTACCCGACTCATGACGTGGAGTTAGCCGCGGTAGTTTTCACCTTAAAGATTTGGAGGCACTACCTATACGGGGAGAAGTGTAAGATATATACAGATCACAAAAGTCTGAAATATATCTTCACTCAAAAGGAGCTGAACATGAGACAACGCCGATGGTTATAATTGATCAAAGACTACGACTGTGAAATTTTGTACCATCCGGGCAAAGCGAATGTAGTGGCTGATGCCTTGAGTAGAAAAGGCAAGGCGAAATTGATGCAGCTGACAGTTCAAGAGGAGTTGATAAAGGACTTTGAACGTCTGGAAATGGAGGTTAAGAATCCGATGGAGACGGACGAAAAATTGTTCACCGTGACAGTAGGTCCGACTCTACTGGATAAGATATAGGAGGCTCAAGAATTCGACGAAGAATGCATTGACATTAAGAAGCAACTATCGGAGGGAAAGACATTGAAGTACAAGGTTGACAGCACAGGATTGCTGAGATTCGAGGGAAGGATCTGGATACCCTATGTACCAGACTTAAAGGAAGAAATTTTGTAGGAAGCCCATAATACGAGGTTCTCGGTACATCCGGGTAGCACCAAGATGTATCAAGATTTTCGTCAACATTATTGGTGGCCGCATCTGAAGGGGGAAGTTGCAGAATTCGTCAGCCGGTGTTTAACTTGTCAAAGGATCAAGGCAAAGCACCAGCGGCCGAGCGGATTATTGCAACCTTTAGAGATTCCCGAGTGGAAGTGGGAACACATCACAATGGATTTTGTGGTAAGACTTCCAACCACTCAAAAGGGTCTAGACGCCATCTGGGTAATCGTAGACCGTTTGACCAAGTCTGTCCATTTTCTACCAATCAAGATCAGGTACAAATTGGAGCAGTTGGCAAAACTTTACGTGAAGGAGATAGTAGCACGACATGGAGTGCCGGTGTCTATTGTATCTGACAGAGATCCGCACTTCACGTCAAATTTTTCGAGAAGCCTACAAGAGAGACTGGGAACACAGCTGAGAATGAGTACGGCATATCACCCTCAGACTGATGGTCAGAGTGAGCGAACAATTCAGACTCTAAAGGACATGCTCCGGGCAGTTGTGATGGACTTAAGTGGCAGATGGGATGATCACTTGCCACTGGTAGAGTTCGCCTACAACAATAGTTACCATGCTAGCATTGGTATGCCACCGTACGAAGCGTTGTATGGAAGGAAGTGTCGAACACCGTTGTGTTGGGATGAAGTTGGTGAACGGAGATTGTTGGTACCAGAATTGGTACAACAAACTGTGGAAATTATTAAAGTAATAAGACAGCGGTTAGTAGCAGCCCAGGATCGCCAGAAGAAGTATGCTGACTTACATCGTCAGAAACGAGAATTTGAAGTTGGTAGCTTTGTGTTTCTGAAGGTATCTCCCTGGAAAGGGAAGATCCATTTTGGGAAGAAGGGAAAATTAAGCCCTAGGTTCATAGGACCTTTTGAAATATTAAGGAGAATAGGTGAAGTGGCGTACGAGGTAGCATTACCTCCTGAACTTGAGCACATTCATAACGTGTTTCATGTATCAGTGTTGCGTCCGTATAAGCCGGACTACAAGCACGTTATTTCCTATGAGCCAAATCAAGTCGAAAAAGACTTATCGTACGAGGAGATTCCTGTCCAAATACTGGATAGGAAGGAGCAGAAGCTGAGGAATAAAATCATTCATTCTGTTAAAGTACTTTGGAGAAACCACGCGGTGGAAGAAGCCACGTGGGAACTCGAAGAGAAGATGAGGGAAAATTTCCCGCAGTTATTTGAGCAACCTTAAATTGAAATTCTGAGGACGGAATTTTTATAAGGGGGAAAGGATGTAATGTCCAAGAATTTTTAAGCTTTGTATCAATTATTTTGATATATGAAATTCATTTTTAAATAATTTTTCGGACTTAATTGGATCCATGAAAGCATTATTATTTAATTATATAATTACATAATCCAAAAATTTTCCTTGCATTAAAGGGGATTCACTAATAGCTTGAATAAATTAGTGATTTAACCCGAAGAGTTGGTTGGCAAGAAAGTTGGGAGAATTTAACAAATAATTTTATTTTTTATTTATCATTATCGGATTAAATAATTCAAACGGGGAATTATTGTTGAAATAAAAATTTTAAATAATTAATTAATCGAATTAGTTATTTAATTTAAATATTAGAACATAAGGGTATTAATTTAATGTGCCACATTTCTTTCATTTGGGCTGGACCCATTTTTCTTCCGGATTGGGCCAAGTTCCTTTTATTTTCCAATTGGGCCATTTTCTTTTTCTTTTCAGCCGACCCAATTCCATTTGGGGGGGGGGGGGAAGCCCATTCCTTTTTTTTTTCTACCGGGTCGGATCATTGTAATTGGGTTGAATCCAATTAAATTTGGGGAACCGGTGGGATTGTTGGGGTAATATAATGCCGGCGAAAATCAATTTGGGGATTTAGCCAAGTTAGTAAACTCACACCCTCAAATCGCTTGAGAACACTAAGCCCTAGCCGACCTAGGCCATCAATCGAACTGGACGGCACGGGAGGAGAAAGAGGGTCGGCGTGATGGCTATGACCGGCCGTTGGGACCGAAGGAAACGCTCGCCTACCGGCGGCTAAGCAAGGGTCGTCATCAACGACCAAGCGATTACCAGACGGACCAAAGGTTCGAAACAGTTGGCGATCGGACCGGTAGGGGGTACGACACTCAAGGATTTGCCGGCGAAGTTCACAGGCGGCGTGATGGGATCGGTCGAACGCCTACTTCCTTCCTACCGCTGGTCATGGACTCGGTCAAACAGGTTATTACCCAACAAATGGGGAAAACTTCTCCTATAAATTGAGCCCCAAACTCTAAGCCCAAAGCGACCGATTTTCCTTTGTTTTGTAAATTCAGATTAGGAAAATATATATATATATATATATATATATAAGGTCGCAGCAAGGAGAGGGAACCAGGGGAATTAGACGGTGAATGTCTAGCTGGGTTTTGTACTGTGGAAGAAGAAGAAGAACGGCGGCTCGGTCGGTCCCAAGGTATAGCAGTGAGAGAACTGTGATAGTTTTCTTTAGGGGTTGTATAAATTTTTTTATGAACTTGGAATTTGTGTTGCCAACTGTGTTAGCATTGGTTATAATATACGTTGTTTCGGTTGTATTATGTTGTTCTTGTTTGGGTTTACAAGTCTGCTATTGTGTTGTGTTGGATATATTGTACATCGTATTGTATTGTGTTGGTTCGTTGGATTAAGAAATCTGGCATTGTGATTACTGGGGTGGAACCTCTGTATATAAAAGAACTCTAAGGTTCTGGTAAATTGGGTTTTACAATGAAAATAGGCCAGTGCAGTGTTGTTAAACGCATATCATATGTTTGATGCAATGTTCAAATGAACTGTCTTCAGGGTTAGGCATCAATTGTTTGGCCAGCAACATGAGCTATAAGATCAAACCTTGATATCCTTGTGATGTGTTAATTTTTGGGTTAGTTACAGACTGTGAAGCAGTGTATACATTTTGTTAATTGTAGCCGTGTATGAGTCCCAACTGTGGTATTGGGTGTGTTTTTTGTTGCTTTGCAAACCTTGAAAAACAGGGGAAGGATGCACATCCTAAGGCAGTACTCTGCCCAATTTTTTTTTCCTTGTAGCTGGGTAATGATTTGTTAGCTAAAACAATAATAAAATAACTACTTGCTATTTCAATAATAAATAGCAAATAAGATAATAAGTATTTAAATTATTATTTAGTTAATATTAGTAACAAAAAAATAATAATTACTTATTATTTTCGTCGATATATAATAAGTAAAGATAATAATTATTCAATGAATATTAACTAAATAAATAAGTATAAATAAAGGTAATAAATATTTAATTATTATTTAATCTTATATAATAATTAAGTATAAGTGAAGATAATGAATATTTACTTATTGTTTAATGAATACTAAATAAATAATTAAGCAGGAATAAAGTGATAAAAAAATAATTATTTATTATTTATCACTAAAAATTAAGAAATAATTAATTATTGCTTAAATAATAAACAAGTATCAATGTTAATAAATAATTGTCATAAATAAAGGTAATAAATATTTAATTATTATTTAAATCCTAAATAATAATTAGGTAGAGTTAATAATTATTTATTATTTATCAATTAATAATGAATAAAGATAATAAATATTTAATTATTATTTAATTAATATTAAATAATAATTAAGTATGAATAAAGTTAATTAAGTAATTATTTATTATTTATCCTTAAATAATAAATAAAGATAATAGATACGTAATTAATAATAATTACGTATGAATAAGATAATGAAATAATTATTTATAAATAATAAATAAATGTAATAAATATTTAATTATTATTTAATTAATATTGAATAATAATTAAGTATGAATAAGTTAACAAGATGATTATTTATTATTTATCATTAAATAATAAATAAAGTTAATGAATATTTAATTATTATTTAATTAACATTAAATAATAATAATAAAGTAGGAGCATTATTATAAATAAAGATAATGGTTACGTAATCATTATTTAGGTATGGGTAGAGTTAATGTATTAATCTTTTTTTAAATAAAGACTGAGGGGTGATAATTACTTAATTATCCTTAAAGTTGAATAGTAATTAAGCGCAAGTAAAATTAATAAGTGATCTACTATTATTTAGTTGCTATTAGACCATGATAAATTTATTATTTATTTTATAAATAATAAATAAGAATTATTAACCCATATTTGGAGACAAATAAGGGAAATAGTTGAGTACTCAAATAATAGGTAACCATGATTAACTATTATTTATTTTTAAATAATAGCTAGAGGCCATTAAATTAATTTCTGTTTAGCTAATGAGTGGATAGTAATTAAATATAATCGGTAAATTGTTTATCTGCCAAATAAATGGGATAGTAAGGTGTGCCAATATATAACTATGCCATATTAATTGATAAGTCGACTTTATCCAATGATAGGTCACTCAAGATCAATTAATTAAAGCTAAATTTTATCTGTAGCTGAGCAAACAGGCAAGTTCCCTAACTTCATTCTTTCAGTATATTGAATGCAAGTTCTATCTTACTCAACTTTTATATTGAGCAAATTTCTAAACCTTATGCACTATTTTTAATTTGTGCAAAAAGGTATATATTGTAACAAGTTATTCTTTAAGCTTGAATCTTATCTTTAAGCATGCTTTAAGTGGTCTAATTACTTTTAAAAATTTTCCACATCTATGTATTTATTGACATTCGCACTCGTGCATTCGAATTCGTACATTTGTTAAAGTTCCCAAATTCATGAACTATCCGTGATTAAGTCTGAACCCTTGTTCGGTCAGGCAAGTATGTGAGGATTTATAAAAGCTATCCAAACCAATCGATGATAAGGATTCTTAGATTGTAGGAACACCCCCTTTATTATAGGGGAGTACTCCATGTACCGTATATAAGGTACAGATAGCAGAGTTAAATGTTATGCATACACATAGCGTACGCGAGGCTGATCCCCTCAAGTACTTATTCTGTAGCCAGTAACCAGAGGGTCAACTAGCTATTGACTCCTTTGGAAGTTATTGTTCAAAGTCTACTTGACTATCAATTGATTCAAAGCACTTATTGTTATTGTTTCCGATAATTCTATTGCTGAAATTTCTTTCTATATTCCCTTTCATCATGATATATCCCTATTATTGTACTTTAAACTTGTTGAGCGAACTCGTTGCTCATTCTTGCTATATCATGACTTCATTGTAGCTAAACCCGAGACGTCAGGGAAGAACAAAGGGAAAGAAAAGATGAAGTGATAGACTTCATGTAGCAGATTTTAAATTTATGTGTAGTTAATTACTGTTAATGTAATTTAAACCCTGACATTTATTTAGGGTATGAATTTGTGTAAGTGTTTAAGGTTATTGTATTTTGGGACTAGTAACACCTTGTAATGAACAACGTATGTTTATTATATTCCGCATTTTAGTTACCATATATTGTTAAAGGTGAATTTTTGGATTGGATCGTGATGACCGGATCCGGGTATCTGGAGACCCGAATCTGGGGGTGTCACAGGCGCTGCGGCAGGAGCTTCGTGTCCTGGCCAAGGCAGGCTCGCTGCAGCGCCAAACCATGAAGGAATGGTGCCGCTGCAGCGTGAGTGTTATGTGAGCTGGCGCTGCAGCGTGAGTCTTATGCCTAGTGTCATGGCGCTATAGCGTGGCTTCCGTGTTTTTGCCAGCAATGGGCCTTTTTGCCCCTATTTGCTTCAAGTGATCACACCTCCCACCTGAAAAACAATAAAGCATAAGATAACAGATAAAACATAAATTTGCGCCAGAAGATAATATAATCAAGCAATTTCTTAAGTGATTAGGAACCCGATTCGCAGGTATGAATCCCGCTCATCAATAGGAAAGAACAAGTATTAAGAAATAAGGTTATACCTTCTGTAAAAGTAGTTTGGCGAAACCACAATGCCGAGAAGGCTATGTGGGAATTAGAAGATAAGATGAAGGAGAATTACCCTCAACTTTTTGTTTAACCTTGTATTGTGATTCTGGGGACAGAATCCTTATAAGGAGGGGAGAATGTAACGATCGGGAATTTTGAATTTCCTTGTAACCCGATTTTATGTATGAATAGAATGAGCTTTTATTTTTTTTATTCATGTTATTATGTGTTACGTGCCTAAATGTGGTGTTACAACCTAGAATATGTGTATGTGTTGAATTTTTACGCGTTGCTGTATCGTTAGAGTGAATATATTGATTTCGGGAGAAATCGCAGAACACTATTCATGGGGCACATTTCCCAAGGCACTATTCATGCCGAAAATATTTTTGCGTGTTTTTCGATTTTAATAAATTTCATTAATATGCGTATGCGAATAGATAAATTTTCCAAGTGTCGGATTTTCATTTTGAGCACAATTGCGTTTTAATCGGTATTCGAAATGTATAATATGGGTGTTCTGAATAAAAGGACGAATCCCATTATTATTATTTTTATGCCTTCTAATATTTTATGGGAGTACCCATTTTAATTTTGGGTAGAGTTATTGACCAAATTGGGTACAAAAGTAGGAGTATTTGGGTACATATACTTGTATGTCACCCAAATAGCAACTATTATTTTGAAATTAGCCAATCAAAGAAGGAGAGAGGGAGAGGTTGGCGGCAATGTTGGGCATTTGCCAAGCCAAATGTATTGAGTAACCAAATGTCTCCTCCCTCATTGCTCCACCCAAAGCCTCCCACTCCCAAAGCCATATTTATTTACTGTCCCATTCCTTGTTCAGCCATTCCATCTCCTCTTCCTTGTTGCTACTAGTTTAGTTGAGAGAGAGAGAGAGAGAAAATCTGCAGGAAGAAGGAAGAACAAAGAAGAAGGAGAAGAAGAAGAATTGTGGAAGAAGAAGAGAAGGAAAGAAGAGCACGGGTGCACAAGAAAGAGAAGAAGAAGGGCTTCTATCAACTCTAACGAACCTTAGCTAGCTCCTCTATCTTCATAACAAATTTATAGAGGTAAATCTTCAACTTCAAACGATTTCCTTTTGATTTCATTACGTTTTTCAAAGTTTTCTTGGTTTTCAAGATTTTATGCTTGGTGGATGATTTGTGGTTGATTTTTGTTGTTGTTGTTGTTGTTGTTGTTGTTGTTGGTTATGGTTGTTTAATAACGTTATCAAGACATCTTATAAGCTATTAATAACATTAAAGCGGAACAAAAACATAAGAAATCCGTACCTATGCATAAAGGATGAAGAACATGAACAACAATGGACATTTTTGGACGAACATGGACTATTGTACGATTTAGAGGACTCTATAGCTATGATTCCGTGTGTGTTTAATCTATTTGTTGTTATGGTATTGTAGTTCCATGGGTTACAAAGTTAACCCAACTGGAATGGAGTAAAAAGGGGGAAAAACGAAGACTGGGTAATGATTTTAGTGAAGAACACCAAGAACATGAAAATATAGCATGACTTAATACTTTGTCCTAAGATTTGGCCATGTTAATGTTAATGGATAGCTCTGAAATTTTGATATGTTGTATCTCTATGTCTTAGGTGTCCATAGAGTCCGAAACGGACCAATTTGAACGTGTATAGAAGGCCATAGAGTCCATGAAGCAAAGTATGGTCGTACGTACGCTGCCCTTACGCTGATGCTACTGATGCCTTGGGCGTACATACGCCGGTCAAAGGCAGGTTTTGGGCGTAGCTACACCGGGCCAATATTAGGTCAGAATCAGCTTTGACATCCTTTACTAAAAAAGGCATAACTTTCTCATACGAATTCGGATTTAGGTGATTCAAGATAATTCGGAAAGAGGAAGAGTAGACCTACAACTTTCGTTCTTTAAGTTTTTGGATTTGAGGTCTGTAGCATGGCCTAAATTGGCTATTTATAGGACTGATGTGAAATTGGGGGCAATCGGAGGGTGTCAAGCATGCGCGTATGCACATGTAATGCTTCCAACAGTGTAAGATGTTGTTCTAAGTTCTAAAACATGAATGTTATGAATTATAATGATACTTAGGATTAACCAATGAGTATTAGATAAATCGAATGGGCGTGCTAGACGTACGCAATTGCGTGTCGCTTGGGTATTCGAATAGGCAAAGTTGGCGTGCGGACGCGCAAGCGTCGTAACGCTGTAACTAGCGTGTATAATCTTGTTTAATATTTTGTTTTTTATATGAATGAAACATTATAGAGTAGTATATACCATTATTTGGTATCCAGTATCTGACTAATTGTTATGTGAAAATGTACTTAATTGTGTAGGATATTAAGGAGCGTGTGTTGTAATATTATAGCAGGCGCACCAGGCAAGTTTCCCCTAACCTTACTCGAATTATATTAAGCAGGTTTCCTATCCTATACACATGTTGTATAATATTGCAAGTTCCTTACTCAACTATTGTTAATTGAGCAAGTTTCCCCTAACCTTACTCGAATTATATTGAGCAAGTTTCCTATCCTATACACATGTTGTATATTATTGCAAGTTCCTTACTCAACTATTGTTAATTGAGCTAGTTTCCTAACTCAAACTCGAGTTATTATGTTTCAAGCATGTTAGTGGATTAATTATTGATAATTATTCTACATCTATAATACTTCTTGATATTCGCACTTTGTGTAAGTTTTCAAATTCTTGTTTAAATTAACATTAAACAAGTATTCTATATTAAAGCAAGTTCTCTAAATCCACTCCAGTTATGTATTGATTACATGTGTTGCGATATTGACCTAGTTTTCTAAACTTCCGCAACTTATTTCATTGTGCGAGTACTCTTATGATTATTCAAATGATTTGACATTCGTTCAAGTTATCTATCTATGCTATAATGCATGTTGTTGAGCCTTAAAGTTTCTTATTCCATAAATTATTTGAAAGCTATGTTAAAGCCAATTGCTTCGGCTAGACACTTATTGATTTATTTACTGAAGTGAGGTTAAGTCCTCGAACTATTGTTGATGATAAGTAAAGTTATCCGATCAAATTGTTTTGGTTCGGATTCCCATGTAAAGCTGAGAAGAACAACCCTTATAGCAGGGGCAATTGTATAAACATCGGTAACTGACACGCGCGTAAATAGTAAGTGAGGTTACTGCATAATGCCAGGTATTCTAAGCTGATCACCTATTGTACCGTTTTTTTTGGATTATCGGATGAATTTCCGGTAATTCTAGAATAGAGTTTTGTGCCTTGGTGCACTCTCAGTATTGAATAGTTCCTTTCTTTGGGAAATCATGAAATCCTTGGATACTTCAGAAAATCCTTCGATCCATAGTGACCACTATAATGGTGATAAAGAAGTTGTTTATTTCCTTGAGCTATCTCATTTTTTTCTAACTCCTATGAGCTATAAAGTTATTCACGTGATTATTCACTGCTATTTTACTTGCGGGGAAAATTTATTGCTCACCCGTATATATTTCAGACTCTTGTGGTCTGTATATATTTCACACTTCTCCCCGTAAAGATAGTGCCTCCAAATCTTTAAAGCAAACACTACCGCGACCAATTCTAAATCATGGGTAAGATACCCCTTCTCATAATCGTTTAATTGTCGTGACGCGTACGCAATGTCCTTACCGTTCTGCATAAGCACACAACCTAGTCTTTTATGTAACGCATCACTGTACACCACAAAATTGCCTTCGATATCCGGTAGAGACAACACAAGTGCCGTACTCAACCTCTTCTTTAATTCTTTGAAACTTTCCTCACACTTCTCCGTCCAAACGAACTTCACCACCGTCCTAGTCAAATTCATTAACGGAGTCACAATTTTTGAAAAATCCTGAATAAATCTTCTGTAGTAACCTGCCAATCCTAAAAAACTCCTTACTTCTGATGGTGTTTTCGGCTGATCCCAGTTAAGCGTTACTTCAACTTTCGACGAATCCACCGAAATCCTATCCTTGTCAATTACATGTCCAAGAAATTGCACTCGCTCTATCCAGAATTTTCATTTTAAAAATTTAGCGTACAACTTCTCTCTTCTTAATGCTTCCAATGTCGACTTTAAATGCTCTACATGCTCTTCTTTGTTTTTGGAATAAATTAGAATATCATCGATGAATACTATTACAAACTTGTCCAAAAACAGCTTAAACACCCTGTTCATTAGGTGCATGAATGCTGCAGGAGCATTCATTAGACCAAATAACATCACCAGAAACTCATAGTGATCATAACGAGTCCTGAACACTGTCTTCAGTACATCTTCCTTCCTCAATTTCAACTGATGATACCCACTCCTCAAATCTATCGTCGAGAAATATTTAGCTCCTTTCAATTGACCAAACAAGTTGTCGATTCTTGGCAACGGATATTTATTCTTAATCGTGACCTTGTTCAATTCCCTATAATCAATGCAAAGTCGCATCGATCCGTCCTTCTTTTTGACAAATAATATCGGCGCTCCCCACGGCGATATGCTTGGCTGAATATACTTCTTATCTAAAAGTTATTGCAGTTGTACCATCAATTCTTTTATCTCTACTGGCCCATACGGTACGGAGCTTTGGATATCAGGGCGGTTCCTGGCACCAAATTGATTACAAACTCAACTTCCCTATCTAGCGGAAGTCCTGGCAAATCGTCTGGAAAGACATCTACAAAATCCCTTACGACAGGTATCTCTTCTAATTTCAGAATCTCTTTTCAAGTATCGACTGTGTAGGCTAAGTATCCCACATAGCCTTGTCATAACAACTTCTTGGCCTACATCATCGTCAGATAACTCGCTTGCCTAGGCGACTTACTGTTGTAAAATTCTACCTTTGACGGAGTCATAAGGTTAATACATTTCTTTTGGCAATCAATTATCGCCCCATAATTGAATAACCAATCCATTCCCAACATAATGTCAAATTCTCCAAGTTTGATTGGGATAAGATCTACGGTCATCACGTTTCCCTTAATGTCCACTCTATAGTTTTTATGTACGTACCTAACAAGAATTACCTCCCTATTCGCAATTTTTATGTTCAAAGGGTAATCTAATTCCTCCTTAGGCAACTCTAAGTTCTTACAAAAGTCATCAAATATAAATGAACAAGTAGCACCCGAATCAAACAATATATAAGCATCTATATTATTGATCGGAATGATACCTGACACCACATCGCGAGACTGCACGGCGTCTTACACGGTCATGTTGAAAATCCTTGCAGTAGGTCGGTTTGTTGGTGCTGATCCGGTTATGGTTAACGTGCTACCACCACTATTTCCCTTATTTCCTCCTGTTCCTGCTCCTCCTGTTGCCTTCTTGGGGCAATCCTTAGCCAGATGATCCTTTGATCTGCAAGTGAAACAGGCGCCCTTCTTTGGATTCGGACAATTCGGTGCTATGTGGCCCTCCTGACCGCAATTGTAGCACACCCTTTTTCCCTTCAGACATATGCCCACGTGATTCTTTCCACATGTAATACACGCTTTCACCTTCTTCTTCTGACCTCCATGTTGATTTCCAGCAGATCCACCGTCATTCCACTTCCTTTTCTGATTGTGACCACCACTGTTACTTCCACTTACTTTGTTATTCTCATTTTCACCCTTCTTCTTCTTCTTCTGCTCCTTGTTATACTTAGTCAGAGCATCGCTCCCACCTTCTACGATAATCGCCTTTTCCAAAAAACTCCGGCAAAAGTGTTCAATTGGAACATTGACACCTTGCTATACAACCATAACTTCAACCATTGTTCGAATCTCCTCACTTTCCTCTCATCGGTGTTCACCTGGTAGGTTGCGAACCTAGCCAACTCGTTAAATTTCGCAGCGTATTCCGGTACAGTCATGCTACCTTGCTTCAGCTCCAGGAATTGGATCTCCATCTGATTTCATGAGCTTGTCGGAAAATACATCTTAAAGAACATCTCTTTAAACTTATCCCATGCGATTACACCCTGACCTCCTCGAATCTTATTCTCTTGCCACCAATAGCTGGCTTATGACTTAAGTATGAACGTTGCAAAGGTAGTTTTTTGGTCATCACTAACCCTAACAATGTTAAATACTTTCTCCATTTCCATCACCCAGGTTTGGGCTTCGATCGGGTTCAGGGAACCCCTAAACTCTGGCGGTCTTACCGCTTTGAAATCCTTAAATGACGTCACTGGCGGAGCTTGCGACTGATTCGCAAGTGCTCCAGCCAAAAGGTTCACAAACTGCTGTGCAGGATTAACATTGGCGTCGTTTTTGTTATTGGTAGAGCTCTCCTGAGCTTGTTGACATGTTGGCGTCTCGGCGGCATTTTCTGTTCAAGAATATACGCTTATTAGATCATCACTCAATTTCTTAAGTGGTCAATACTTAGCTCAAAGAATTCAGATTTAAACACTTAACACATAACATCTTCAAATAAATTTTGATATTTCATTCATTCAAAAGTCTTAACATAGAAAGATAGCATCACTACTATTTACATCAACTATCCCAAGATCAAACAATCTTTAGGATTAAATAGTCATATTCCATTGTGTATAATCACGCTGGAATTTACATCATTAACTACCATAAATATTTACACATATACTTCAATACGTCTCCTATCACAGCCTACTAAGGCATTGAATTGCCTTCCTGCATTCTTCCTCTATGATACGGAACATCGTCCTGCGATCCAACATGTACCATGGCAAGTCCTCGAACTGAACTGGATAGTGGAGAACTCAATCCTGGGCCCTATCAATCGCTGTTTGAAAAGTGTAGTCGGGCTCCTTAATCTTAGCCCTCTTTGCCCGTTCGCCTTCTTCAGAAATTTCTACACTTCGAGCGGTATTCATCCAAGCATCCTCTGCTCTAGCACGTTCCCCTGACTCCTTACTCAGATCATCATTCAATTTCTGAATCTCAAGTTTCATCTTCTATTTCTCAGCTAACATGTCTTCCTTTTGGCTTTTTGCCTGAACTAATTTCCACTCCACGTCTCCAAGACGTATATTAAGATCCTCAATTTTCTCATTCTTCTGGTTTATAAGAGTTTGGCGTCTATTTGCCAGTCCCTCCAAGTCTCTGACTCTATCCTGCAACTCTATGGTACGATCATCCAATGCATCGTACATCTCAACATCGACAGAGGTACGGGGTACCTCCTCAGGATCCTCATCATCCTCCTCAGCCTCTATCTCTACATCCTCAGAATCCTTCTATGAATCAAACTCAGGCTCATGCTCCTAACCCACAACAGTGATCAATGGAGATGGCTCTCTCTGTATCAACTGCTCCCGGATAACATGGATATCACGGGGCTCCTCCTCTCCAGCCACTCGGGGCTCAACATCCCTAGGCTGACTGAATCCTCCAACATCCGATAATCTGACAACAAAGTTTAAGTTTTAATTAATACTTGGTACTAATCGCGGCACATAGGTTGTTAACACATAAACACATAGCACATAAAGTCTTTTATTATGTTTAATGAATTACTTAATTCATTCCTTAGAACTCGATAAAAGTTTATCACCACTATGTTTTTGTCTCTTAAAATGCTACTACCCTAAGGTTTTCCCACCTAACGTTCAAAACCTACAACTCTGATACTAACTCGTGACACCCCCAAATCTAGGTACTTCATTCCCATAGGATTTGGTGTTCACTATTCAAATTAATCACATCACATCTAACTACCAATTCAAATATAAATGAAAACTTTTAATTAAAATAGAAATCTCCCATTAAAGGGTTACAACATCTTTAATAAATAAATTTCAGGTCATCTAACCTTAATAAAACATCAATGCGAAAACATAACATAAGTCTATTACATAAACATCATTTAAACAAATATAACAAGTCTTCATCACTTGTTTGCTTTGCCTTTGCCCTTACTAGTAGATGAAAGTAGTATGCACACAAGCCAATCATATTTGATATGATGTAGCATATACTTTGTAATCTTATTCGGTTATTAAAGGCATTTTATATTATCTACATAGTGTTGTTATATTAAATGTGATAAGCCCATAGTTTTGAGCAATGCTTTTAGAATCATGATGGTGATCATGCTAATGAGATCTAAATTCTAGATAGCTCACAAACTAAAATCGTTCCTAATCGTTGGATTACTAAAAAGGGGATTAGTGAATCCGAATAGATTAGTACATACGTTCCTTACTCTTAAGAAGAGGATGATTGATCTCATAATTATTTGTGTGGAAACACTAAAGCAAGTATGTAGGTGCTTATTGGAGAATAAGTTCACTGAACGTGGCTCGCTAAGGAATACCTAATGGAGTTTTACTCGCCTGTCAATAGAAATTCCTTTAGTGATAGTAGTACAAGTGATCCTTGGACTTGAGATCATCATAGTATCTTGTGTATGATGAGTTATACTTTGACATGTCCCTTAAGACCTTTAGGGTATAACAAAGGGTATGATTGGGTATAATAAGTTGTACATGAAGATAGGTGAATGATCAACAAAGAATCTACCACGTCTAGTAAAAGATGTGAATGTCCTATGTGATTCGATAAATGACGACTCAGAAGTCTTTGGCCAAAGCAGAATGAAATTAGAAAGGAGTTTCTAATTTGCATTAATTAGAGTTGTGCATTTGAGAATCGAAATACATATAATTAAATAAAATAAGACTTGACAGTAATTCTATGTCTTATATTTAATTGGGACATTGTATGGTAGAATGATTGAATTGTACGGTAACTATGCACTGAAAGGTTCTTTTATGATTAATGTTGAAATCTATATTATCTGGAAAGTCGTTGATCGCTAAGGGGGCTTACCCTTATTGTAGAATAAATATTATTTATTTAAATGAATTAAATAGTTTAATTTATTTATTTAAATAAGATTAGAATTGTTCTAATTGATTTATTCACAACCAGTTTAATATGGAGAACCTAAAGGGTCACACCTCAAAAAAAAATATTTATTTAAGAAGTAAATGACATAATTGTAATAATGAGTTAAGTGTATTGAATTTAGTCTATGGAGATAGAATAAATTAAATAGCTTAATATTTATTATTTAATATTTTAGAAATGTTAAATATAAATTAATAAGATGAGTCTTATTATTATTATTACTATTACTATTATTTAATTTGTAATAGGGATTGGAAATTAATTAATAGAAGTACTCTCACATGAATTCCTAATTGGATTAGGAGTTTAATTTAATTATAGGAATTTAATTAGAATATATACCATAATCCTAAATAGTTTAGGTAAGGGTTTTCCTACATCTATAAATAAGAGAAGTCTTATCATAGATTAGGGTTACAAACTCTTGCATAAGAATTGTGGAGAGTACTTACAATTTCTATAGAGATAGAAACTAGGGTTTTGCCAACACCCATCTTCTTGAACAAGTATTATTCCTTGGTGGATCAACTCTAGAGGCCAAACACTTGGGTGGCTAACGTTGATCAAAGGAAGGAATTTAATCTTTGGAATTCAAGGAGAACGCGAAGGAATTGGAGGTGAACTTGTACCTGAGGAAGCTAGAATTCTACAAAGGTATAATTCTTATTCTCCATCTCTTTCGTTTAATTAATAATTGTGCATAAAGAAAGATCATTGTGATGGTTTGTATAAAATTTTACAATCTGATTTTATCGCGCTTCCGCTTTATTTATGTAATTTGATTGCATGTTCGCGTTATACAAACCTAACAGTGGTATCAAGAGCCAAACTTTATGTGAATTATTAATTGTTTTGATTCTATATATACATTGATATGTGTTTAGAAAAACTTAATTGGGCATAATTATTTGTGTAAAATTATTTTCTTTATTTTATTTTTTTTTATTTTTGTAAATTAAAATAAAGGAGTTTATTTTGATTTGGAATTTGATTAAAAATAAAAGAGTTTATTTTTATTCAAAAAATTGGATAAATTAAAATAAAGAAGTTTATTTTGATTTGGAATATGATTAAAATAAAGAAGTTTATTTTAATTGAAATTGGATTTCATGATAACTAATTAGACTTGGAATTGGATTCCATGATAACTAATTGGAGTTGAAATTAGATTTTATACTAACTAATATTGCCCATTAAATGATATCAACGCATATATGGAATGATTTTATTATTCATGGGATGAATGTTATTTATTGATACATATAGAGATATGTATGATAATAAATAGGGATTGATTATGGACTTGTGATTGGAATTATTTTAGACGATGCTTGAATGTATGAGTTTTATAAATGGGGTCTGCGTACCTCGTCTTCTCTAATTTTTTTTCTTAATGTAAATTCTATCTCCCTCCTATGTACTTCCGCTTGACTGCTGATCAAGGTTTCTATTTATTGTAAATAGTTTTTGTAATAGGACTAGTTAGAATTAATTTGAAAGAATTAGAGACAAAGGAGCAAGGAGCGCTTGAAGACCCGTTTGTAATGGAGCCCGGGTTTAAATGTAATAGTTATATTTAAATTTAATTCTTTCACCCTAGGTTTGACCTTTTGGTTCACTTGGTGGCTCTAGTGAACCAAACTAGAATAAAAATCCATAATCAATCCGGGTAGAATATAGTATTCTATATATGCATGCTGATAAGTAGGTTTCATACCTACTTATTGGATGCTATTTGGTTTCATTTGTTGCTTATCTAATAGCCACTTAGTGCATTTTCATGCAATTTTTCCCTCTCTTTCGGTTTTGATTCACTATTCTCATTATACGGCTTTTGCATGGTTTTTGGTAAATTTGACTCGGGGTTTATTGCATTTGTGGATGGGCTATTTGATTGTTTGTTGTTTGTGCAGGGCACGAGAGTCAAGAAAATTATGTTACAGCAGCACTGCAGCAAACTGGCAGCCGGCGCAGCTGTGCCCTGCTTGGCCTTGAGGTCGGCGCAGCTGCGCCCCTCCTGTGCATTCCCTACCCCCGGCGCAGCTGCGCCCCTTTTACAAAGGGCGCCGGCGCAGCTGCGCCTGTCGCCAGCCAGCCATGCCGCACGTTCCATCCAGCGAAGCAACATTATCAGAAAATGGAGTAGTGCCAGATTTTGAGGAATCAGTGGGTTGAACTTTATTAGTGGGAATCAAAATAAGTCAAAAGAAGACAAATCATGCATGCATTATTAGCCAATTTTGGAATTCAATTTAGAGCTTGGCTCCTACACGAAAATCAGAATTTTTTTTACTGCATTCTAGCTTAAAACTTGGAAACAATCAGCTGAGCATAATTGGCATTTGGGAACTGAAGAATGGAGCTATATGGATGCTGAATTGGACATGGGAGCAAGAAATCAACCATCTTCACAACTTGGAAAATCATCAGAAGTTGCAGAACGGAAAGAGGGAGCTTAAATATTTTATGTTTTTGATAAATCTTCCTATTCTGTAATTATGATGATGAACCAATTGTGCATGATGAATTCTAGTATTGTTATTATGAACTAAACTTAATTCTTGGGATTATAATGGATCTTTTGCATTGCTAAGAATTGAAATGCTTCCTTATTTTTGTTAGTTGGTTATGACATGAATGTCTAGCATAATCTATACTTCATGATTAATTGCTTGATCACCAATTACTGTGATAATTTATATGGAATTGAGAAAGGAAATATAAATTAAGATCTTATTATACTAGCATATGTTCATAATTATTACATTCCTCGTGAAATTATGTTTCGTGCTTAGGATAGAGATATACCGAAGCACCATGTATGGCCAATTGAAAACTTGTTCTTAAACCCTTTTGATTGTAATTCATATAGAAATATAGTGCGTTAGTCATCTAGGGTGTTCACATTCATTCTATCAATTGTGGATTTAGTGTGATATGAATATGGTGCATCGAGAGATGGTCATATTTTACCTTCGTGTTTTCGACCAACATTCTATTGTAATCAATTAGCAACAATAGGAAGCATGGAAATCTAAGTGTGTATTAAGTGATATTATAATCCCAAACCCATCAAATCTGTATTTTTACAACCATAATTTGTTCTATTTATTTCATTAGTAAACATAGATAATCTCATCATTAAAACCAATTGTTTAAAGAGACCAAAATAATTATAAAATCGGTGTTTGTAGTCATAAATGCAATTCAATTCCTCGTGGGATCGATACTTTACTTACTTTATATTACTTGTGGATCACGTGCACTTGCGTGTATGAGTCGTATTTGTTATACATACAAATATCTCAACACATGCTTACTATATATATATATATATATTATATATTATCCAACATGCTTCGCATGTAAAATAATATGACACGTATTTTATATATATATGTGCATGCGCGCTAAACAAGATGAGATAAATAATAATAAATTCCTCAAGAAATCATATTAAGTCCTAAGCGTTCAAAGATATTTGGAATATCGAACGTCGCCTTCTAGCATGGTAAAACAATAGAGTATTAAATATTTAATATGAGTTTGTTGTGTCACCACAAGGAGAGTATTAAATATTTAAGATGTTGTCTTATCACATTTGATGCTTATAAATAGACTGAACGATGTTGTTTTGTTGTGTCAGCACAAGGACAGTGTTTTTCTTTCGAATATATGGAAGTGCTAGGATGGACTTAACTTGGATAATTTTGATTCGGATGTGTCACCACTTGATCAAAATAATCTAAGAGGCAAAATACAAGGAATTACATAGAGATGTAATTGACAATAGTTATCTACCTATTTATTTATATATCGTTTGTTGTGGCACTACAAGGCTATATACATTTGAAATGGGATCCTTATTCTCACTAGCAAATCTTTAATTAGATTTGTCGAACTATATATATTAAGGGTAATATAGTTTGATGAAAAAGTGAGAGATATCAATTTAAAATAAAGACCTAATTTATTTTGGTAATTAATTAAATGAATATATGCTAAAATGTTGTTAAATTACAAATTCATTTAACAAAATTTTATAATGTCTAATTCACTATCACTGCGTAGCATATTAGATGCTAATTAACCGGACCGAATTACACGGACTGGTTAAGAAACCTGAGAATAGTTCTCAAGGCTGAAAAGCTATCTTTTATCCTTAATACGCATATCCCTGTAATGGTTGCAGACAATGCCTCTGAGGAAGAGATTACTACTTTTAGAAAGTGGCAAGATGACGCATAGTTGGCTCAATGCGTCATGCTCGCATCCATGAGTAACGAGCTTCAGCGTCAGCATGAAACTATGGATGCTCTTACTGTACTCTTGCACCTTCAAGGAGTTGAATGGTGAAGAAAGTAGGACTGCTAGATATTAGATATCTAAGGAGCTCTTCCAATCTAGAATAACCGATGGCACTACAGTATAGACAAATATCCTCAAAAATGATCAATCTGATTGAACAATTGGGATAACTGGGTTTAGTAATCGATGGAGAGATGATCCAAGATTTGATCTTGCAATCAATTCCAGACTCTTTCTCACAATTTGTTGTGAATTTCCACGTGAACAAGCTATATGTCAGTCTGCATGAGTTGCTTAAACACGTTGAAAACTGTAAAGAGTCACTTTCCAACCATGAAAGACCAAGTCTTACTGGTAAATAATTCTTTCAGAAAGCGGAAGAGAGCCAAAGGATCTTCTTAAAAGAAGAACAATTCAAAAAAGGTATAAGGAAATGCAATAACTAAGGACACTAAGAACAAAACTAATGCAGATAGCAAAGGAGTTTGTTTCCACTACAATAAACCTGGACACTGGAAAGGAAACTGTAAGGAGCATTTTACAGAGGCTAACCAGAAGAAGCTTAGTGAAGCTTCGGTTACAAATATAGGTTTGTTCATCATTAAAATAAATCTTTCTGTAAGTCAAGGTTCTACTTGGGTATTGGATATCGGCTATAGTTTTCACATATGCAATCCAATGTAGAGACTAAGCAGAAGTAGAAAGCTAAACAAAAAGTAAGTAATCTTACGTGTGGAGAATGGAGCAATGGTTGCTACATTAGCCGTAGGAACTTATAGTTTAGCGTTGCCTTTGGGCAAGTCTGTTAAGTTAATAAGTTGTTATTATATTCCAGTTCTCTTAAGAAACATTATTACTTCCGTTGTTGGACAAGGAAGGTTCTGATATTATATTTAAGAACAATAGTTGTCCTATTTATAATGATAATGTTTTGTTTGAAACTGGAAGATCATTTGATGGACTTTGTAAACTTAACTTACATGAAAAATAATTTTGCAAATTGAACAAACTAGTAAAAGAAAAGGAAATGATCATTCAAAGAGTTGAATATATGTATTTGATGAAACGCAAGTCTGAATCATTTGAAAGGTTCAAAGAATTCAGAAGTGAAACAAATTGACAAAGTATTATGATTCTTTGATCAGATCGAGGAAGGAATACTTGTGCAATAAGTTTCTAGATAATCTCAAAATGGTATTTTTCTCATAATGGACGTTTCATGATAAGCAATAATTGATTGGTGTATCTAAAAAGGAAAATTGTACCATGTAGAACATGGTGCGGTCCATAATGATTTTTACCGACATTCCAGTATCCTTCTAGGTTATGCCCTAGAAACGGCTGCATATCTACAAAATAAGGAAACCTCAAAATTCGGCCCCAAGACTCTATAAAAGTTATGGATAGGGAGGATTCCTAGTCTTAAGTATGTTAAGATAAGGGGTTGTCCAACTTATGTGAAAAGGTTTCAAAAGATAAGTTTGGGACAAAATTTGACAAGTGCAAAGTTGTGGAATATCCTAAAGAAAGTTTAGGGCATTATTACTATAATCCTATATGCTGCCTTTTTGGATAAAGATGTTTATCATTGAAGGAGCTAGTGGGAGGGTAATAGATCTTGAAGGAGTTCAAGAACCACAAAGTACTACAAGTCAAACTGAGGAACTTATAGATAAACCTATTGTACCACAACCGAATCGTAAATTTGGAAGAGTACCGAAGATACCTAGGAGGTATGGATTCATCACAGAGGATGATGATGAGGTACGCAGCATAGAGGATGATGATCCAGTTATATACGATGAGGCTATGAGTAGAAGACACTCAGAGAAATGGCAGATGGCCATGAAATCTGAAATGGACTCCATGTATGAGAACCAAGTTTAGACTCTGGTTACTCCACCGAAAGACATAGTGTCTAGAGGGTGTAAATGGGTTTTTAAAGAGAAAGACTAGGGCAAATGGCAAGGTAGAGACCTATAAGACCATACCTGTTTAAAAGGTTTCAACTAAAGTCAAGGAGTTGACTGTAATAAAACCTTATTACCGATTAATGCTCAAGTCCATTTGGATTTTGCTTGTGATTGCCACTTATTACAAAATCTGGAAAAATGGATGTGGAGACGTCCTTCCTCAATGAAGACTTGGGGAGAATGTATATATGATACAGCCAGAGGAATTTGTTTCAAAGGTTGAAGCAAATCGTGTTTTAAGCTACAATGATCCATTTATGGATTGAAGCAAGCTTCTCAAAGATGGAACGTTCATTTTGATGCGACAATCAAAAGAGTTTGATTTTATCAAAAATGAGAATGAACCTAGTGTGTACAAAAGGGTCAGTGGGAGCACTGTGACATTCCTAGTATTATATGTGGATATATTATTGATAAGGAATGACACACCAATACTACAATCAGTAAAGATAAAATTGTCTAAACATTCCTCCATGAATAACTTGGGAGGAGCATCCTATAAATTGGGGATATAAATCTATATAGATAAATTTAAAAGGATGTTCGGCTTGACCCAATGAACGTATATTCATTCGATGCTAAAGGCGTTTAGCATGGCAAACTCCAAGAGAGGTCTCATGATAATGAGCCATGGAGTGAATCTCTATAAAATTGTCTCCAATTTAAAGAGAGATCACATGAGTTACTATCATGTATGCAATGAATATACAAGGCCTGATGTTGATCAGTCATATTCTGGAGAAGATCACTATAAGACAATGATAAACATCTTAAGTACTTAACCGGTATTGAAGATGTGATCATGATTCATGGTAGGTCTGAATTAAAACTAGAGGACTAAATAGACTCAAGTTTTTCAGACTGACCAAGACGATAACAAATCCACTTTAGGGTAAATTATTACCTTAAATGGCGGTGCAGTGAATTGGAAAGGTTCCAAAATAGCAAAGAGTTGCTGATTTAGTGACAAAGACAAATTATATAGCTGTAAGTGAAGCTGTAAGTTGATTGTTTGGATGAAAAGTTCATCACAGAACTAGGAATAGTTTCTAAGTCTCATCTTGGATTCAAACATGTGTTGCGGCACTTTCATTTGATTAGAGGAATCATTGAAAGAAGAAAAGTCACTATAGAGATAGTGGACTCTCAAGAACAACATTGCATATCCATTTACTGAAGCTTTATCTAAACGGCAAGATGATCGTCACTTAAAAAAGAAGGGTATTAGATACCATGACGATTGACTTTAGTGCAAGTGGGAGATTGAAAGTAGTATGCACACAAGCCAATCATATTTGATATGATGTAGCATATACTTTGTAATCTTATTCGGTTATTAAAGACATTTTATATTATCTACATAGTGCTGTTATATTAAATGTGATAAACCCATAGTTTTGAGCAATTCTTTTAGAATCATGATGGTGATCATGCTAATGAGATCTAAATTCTAGATAGCTCACAAACTAAAATCGTTCCTAATCGTTGGATTACTAAAAAGGGGATTAGTGAATCCGAATAGATTAGTACATACGTTCCTTACTCTTAAGAAGAGGATGATTGATCTCATAATCATTTGTGTGGAGACACTAAAGCAAGTATGTAGGTGCTTATTGGAGAATAAGTTCACTGAACGTGGCTCGCTAAGGAATACCTAATGGAGTTTTACTCGCCTGTCAATAGAAATTCCTTTAGTGATAGTAGTACAAGTGATCCTTGGACTTGAGATCATCATAGTATCTTGTGTATGATGAGTTATACTTTGACATGTCCCTTAAGACCTTTAGGGTATAACAAAGGGTATGATTGGGTATAATAAGTTGTACATGAAGATAGGTGAATGATCAACAAAGAATCTACCACGTCTAGTAAAAGATGTGAATGTCCTATGTGATTCGATAAATGACAACTCAGTAATCCTTGGCCAAGGCAGAATGAAATTAGAAAAGAGTTTCTAATTCGCATTATTTAGAGTTGTGCATTTGAGAATCGAAATACATATAATTAAATAAAATAAGACTTGACAGTAATTCTATGTCTTATATTTAATTGGGACATTGTATGGTAGAATGATTGAATTGTACGGTAACTATGCACTGAAAGGTTCTTTTATGATTAATGTTGAAATCTATATTATCTGGAAAGTCGTTGATCGCTAAGGGGGCTTACCCTTATTTTAGAATAAATATTATTTATTTAAATGAATTAAATAGTTTAATTTATTTATTTAAATAAGATTAGAATTGTTCTAATTGATTTATTCACAACCAGTTTAATATGGAGAACCTAAAGGGTCACACCGCAAAAAAAAAAAATTTATTTAAGAAGTAAATGACATAATTGTAATAATGAGTTAAGTGTATTGAATTTAGTCTATGGAGATAGAATAAATTAAATAGCTTAATATTTATTATTTAATATTTTAGAAATGTTAAATATAAATTAATAAGAGGAGTCTTATTATTATTATTACTATTACTATTATTTAATTTGTAATAGGGATTGGAAATTAATTAATAGAAGTACTCTCACATGAATTCCTAATTGGATTAGGAGTTTAATTTAATTATAGGAATTTAATTAGAATATAAACCATAATCCTAAATAGTTTAGGTAAGGGTTTTCCTACATCTATAAATAAGAGAAGTCTTATCATAGATTAGGGTTACAAACTCTTGCATAAGAATTGTGGAGAGTACTTACAATTTCTATAGAGATAGAAACTAGGGTTTTGCCAACACCCATCTTTTTGAACAAGTATTATTCCATGGTGGATCACCTCTAGAGGCTAAACACTTGGGTGCCTAACGTTGATCAAAGGAAGGAATTTAATCGGTGGAATTCAAGGAGAACGCGAAGGAATTGGAGGTGAACTTGTACCTGAGGAAGCTAGAATTCTACAAGGGTATAATTCTTATTCTCCATCTCTTTCGTTTAATTAATAATTGTGCATAAAGAAAGATCATGGTGATGGTTTGTATAAAATTTTAAAATCTGATTTTATCGCGCTTCCGCTTTATTTATATAATTTGATTGCATTTCGCGTTATACAAACCTAACAGTAGATGGCTCATCAACTCTTTCGACTTTAGCTGCAGTGTTATTATGCAAGGGTGAGCAGCGATTGCCCAGCAAGTAACACAATAAAATAGTAATAACATGCGAATAATCAATGGATATCGAATAATCGAATTCTCGACTTTTGAATCAAGATTAGAATACAGGAATCAAAAGAACATCTGAGGGTCACAAGATCACGAACTATGTCCTAGGTTATCAAGTATTTCTACTTTAAACCTTTAATAGTCGTAAGACTATATGGACCTTACTTCTCGTACTTAGGGAGATCAACCCTTGTACCATGTATGTGCACAACATCTAAACGCTAACGCGTAAAATAATCCCCTATAAAAGGGTTGTTCATCTTAGTTTGACATCAGAGTCCGCACCAAAGGAAGTTTGGTTTGGATTTACTTGAATAACGTTTTTAGAATTTACAACGCTCATCAACTATAGACTAGTTGAATCAATAAGGATTCGCTAGTCAATTACGGTTCAATAATTTAATATGAAAGGTATTCGAGAACAAAAGACTGAATCTCAAAGGCATACAATCGAATAAACTCTGTATAACTGAAATTACTTAAAGGGATCAGAATAACACATTTGAATTCATGAACTTGAACGAATTATGGTATAGAACTTGCTCAATATGAAGTAGAATTTAGAAACTTGCATAAAAGAGAGATAGGGTTTTAGAACTTGCTCAATGAAAAATTAGAGTTAATAAACTTGCTCAATATAAGAGTGAAGTTCAGAAAACTTGCCTCGTGTGTAGATTACAATTTAAAATTCACGTTCTTAATCAACCTATATATTCTATTTATAAAGCAGTAACAATAATTAGTTACAATATTATAAACCCTTCAAGATTCACTTTCATCCAAACTCATTTTAGTATCTTAATTGATACATTAGTCTAAGTTTTAAACATACATATGGTAACATAACATGACCACAAAGAAAAACGAAAAATTTTCATTTCCTGTATCATCGCCGAGGTGGTGGTTTCCTTTACGAAATGCCGGTCGGGGCGAGGATACCGCCGGGGCGGTAGAAGTTAGTTCAATTTGGTCGCCGAGGCGAAGACACCGTCGGGGCGCGAAAACTAGTTCATTTAGATCGTCGGGGCGCTAATCCTAGTGTATTTCCACCGTCGGGGCGGTGGACCCGAAACCCAGTTCCTGCAGTTCGCGAAGAACACAAAAAAATACCAAATTTGACCAAAGTTTTTCACAATTCACCAGTTTAATTACTACCCATTCATCATATGTGTTATAAAACCAAAACCCATTATATACACAATGATTTTAGCATCATAAACAATCTAAATAGCCAATTTAAAGACTAAAATTTCACTGTTTATACTTTATGTTCGTATTTTGATACAGTTAGCAAAATCAATCATAGTGAACTCGTTTCTTAACCAAATTAATCCGTTTAACTATCGTTCTTTTCGTTTTCACATGCATAAACATAATCAACCATCCATTAACAGATTAACATGCAAATCAAGCATCAATTTTCATACATTTAAGGTATATTCAAACACTGTTTCTCTGTAAATTTCAGAATTTTGTTTAAACACATAATCTCATGAATTAACTTAATTAAAATAATTTATAACGTCATATAGTAGACTATACATGCATTTAAACAATTATAAGTAACTTCTAAACAATTTACACATAGAGTTCAATTATCAAAGAACTTAGAAACCTACATTCATGGAGAAATTTAAAAACATAAATTAAAGGCTTCAATTTAAGGATTACCTTGATTAGATGCTTTAAACTATGTAAGTAGATGAAATAATTTCTTCTCTCAACCCTCAATTCCTCTCAAAAATCTCTCTTTTTCTCTCTGGCTTGGTTTTTAGGAACTGATGATAAAATGCGTATGAAATAAAAGTGGCAGAGCATGATTGTCAGTTAATCCTATAATGGGTTAACTGACTCTAAGCCCCACCAAGGCTATGTTTGGCTAATCCTTTATTCATCCTTTCTAGTTTATTTTAATAACTTGCTTATAATATAGTTTAATGTCACATATTTAATTAACTAAATAATCTCATTTAAATCAATTAAATAAAATAGAATAATACCACATCAAATCACATTGTCACATAATTAAAATTCTCATTTATTGATTACGATAAATTATTAAATCTCTAATTAATTATTAAATTAATTAGAAATAACATAATACTTATTTAAATAATGTATTTAATTAAATATGCTCAATCAAACATATACTTGAATATAAAATTCTCCACATTAATTTAACTAATGTAACACATATAATTAAATTAATCTACCACAAATTCATCAATTAATTATTTAATTCAATAATTAAATCATCGTAAAATATTTATTTAATTCAATAAATATTTAAATTAAATTACAAAAATCTCGTTCGTCACATGTCCAATATGAAGTATTTATACTCCTCAGAATAAAATCCAAACTCCCTAAGAAGTACAATCCAAATGCCATTCAGTTTGGTTTAAGAATTACAAAAATCAAACTTTTTGGCAGTTGACCTGGCACTGCCACACTAGGAAATGAACTAGGATCGGCGTTATCGCATGGGTCCAGACAGAGTTCTGATATTGGAGTCTGGTGCTGTCACGCTAGATTTATATTGGGCACTGGCGCTGCCACGCTAGAGTGACTACAAACCTCAATTTTGATTCCTTTTCTGCTGCTTTCACTTCAGTTCCATCAGTTCCATATCCCACACAATGCAACCTATAAAACACACACAAATGAATCAAAAGTAATGTTAGGTTTGTATAACGCGAAAATGCAATCAAATTAAATTAATAAAGTGGAAGCGCGATAAAATCAGATTTTAAAATTTTATACAAACCATCACCATGATCTTTCTTTATGCACAATTATTAATTAAACGAAAGATATGGAGAATAAGAATTATACCCTTGTAGAATTCTAGCTTCCTTAGGTACAAGTTCACCTCCAATTCCTTCGCGTTCTCCTTGAATTCCACCGATTAAATTCCTTCATTTGATGAACGTTAGCCACCCAAGTGTTTGGTCTCTAGAGGTGATCCACCAAGGAATAATACTTGTTCAAGAAGATGGGTGTTGGCAAAACCCTAGTTTCTATCTCTATAGAAATTGTAAGTACTCTCTACAATTCTTATGCAAGAGTGTGTAACCCTAATCTATGAGAAGACTTCTCTTATTTATAGATGTAGGAAAACCCTTCCCTAAACTATTTATGATTAGGGTTTCTATTCTAATTAAACTCTTTTAATTAAATTAAACTCCTAATCTAATTAGGAATTCATGTGAGAGTACTTCTATTAATTAATTCTCAATCCCTATTAGGAATTAAATAATAGTAATAATAATAATAATAAGACTCCTCTTATTAATTTATATTTAATATTTCTAAAATATTAAATAATAAATATTAAGCTATTTAATTTATTCTATCTCCATAGACTAAATTAAATACACTTAACTCATTATTATAATTATGTCATTTACTTCTTAAATAAATATTTTTCTTTTGCGGTATGACTCTGTAGGTTCTTCATATTAAACCGGTTGTGAATAAATCAATTAGAACAATTATAATATTATTTAAATAAATAAATTAAACTATTTAATTCATTTAAATAAATAATATTTATTCTACAATAAGGGTAAGCCCCCTTAGCGATCAACGACTTTTCAGATAATATAAATTTCAACATTAATCATAAAAGAACCTTTCAGTGCATAGTTACCGTACAATTCAATCCTTCTACCATACAATGTCCCAATTAAATATAAGACATGGAATTACTGTCAAGTCTTATTTTATTTAATTATATGTATTTCGATTCTCAAATGCACAACTCTAAATAATGCAAATTAGAAACTCTTTTCTAATTTCATTCTGCCTTGGCCAAGGACTACTGAGTTGTCATTTATCGAATCACATAAGACATTCACATCTTTTACTAGACGTGGTAGATTCTTTGTTGATCATTCACCTATCTGCATGTACAACTTATTATACTCAATCATACCCTTTGTTATACCCTAAAGGTCTTAAGGGACATGTCAAAGTATAACTCATCATACACAAGATACTATGATGATCTCAAGTCCAAAGATCACTTGTACTACTATCACTAGAGGAATTTCTATTGACAGGCGAGTAAAACTCCATTAGGTATTCCTTAGCGAGCCACGTTCAGTGAACTTGTTCTCCAATAAGCACCTATATACTTGCTTTAGTGTCTCCACACAAATGATTATGAGATCAATCATCCTCTTCTTAAGAGCAAGCAACGTATGTACTAATCTTTCCGGATTTACTAATCCCCTTTTTAGTAATCCAACGATTAGGAACGATTTTAGTTTGTGAGCTATCTAGAATTTAGATCTCATTAGCATGATCACCATCATGATTCTAAAAGCAATGCTCAAAACTATGGGATTATCACATTTAATATAACAACACTATGTAGATAATATAAAATGCCTTTAATAACCGAATAAGATTACAAAGTATATGCTACATCATATCAAATATGATTGGCTTGTGTGCATACTACTTTCAAGTAACACAAAACATTTGAGAATAATCAAAAATTCAAATCCAAATGTACCTGATTCGTAGGTATAAAACCCACTCATCAAATACCCCCAAACTTAAACATTTACTTTTCCTCAAGTAAAATAAAAAAACACAATATGCATCTAACTAATCTACCTACGAATCAAATAATAACCAATATCATATCAAATATATGGCCTCCAAGATCCTCAACAATACTCAAAGATAACATCAAAACAATGTTATGTATAAATTTTAATTTATTCATCAATTTTACACATGCTATAGACCAAGTGGTGTGCGCGTGTGAATACTAGCTATTCTAACTAGTCAATCCCAAGATAATTCACATAATCAACCATTTAACAGAAAAATTCAAACTCAACTCTATAAAGCAGCTAATCACATCAAATCCAGATAGTCTAGACAACTCACTCAATCCTAGGGGGTCCCAAGGGTGTTTTAAACATTAAGCATAATTTTTTTTCTTTTGTTTTTCACAACGAGACATTATAAATATGAAAATTTTCTAAACCAAATGTCAAACAAGTGCGTTTTATGCTTTGTCTCATTCTTAACTACATATTTATGAGCGAATGCATTTTACGCTCCATCTCGACTCACCACATACTTCAATTTTACATATATTATTCTTTTATTTTTTTCTCATTGCTACAACCCAAAAGAATTTCCCCCAAACTTAGTGAATTACCTAGATTTCTCTTTCAAAGATATGCAAACTAAATTTCATAGAATCTCGACAGAATTTCTTAAACATAGTTACTTATGCAAAATTCTCCGAAGTCAAACCAATTAAAAATAACTGAATAGTGCTTAAATAAACTATATAAATCTCAAGCAAGTTTAAAAATCAACAAATAAACCAAAATCACACTTCACATTGTTCATCAATCTACTTTGAGTTAAAACCATCATATTTTTCTTATCATCGGCCATTAATTTAACAATATGTAATTATTGCTCAACTCATACAACTACATAAAATATGCAACCTAAACACATATGAATAACATATAAGTAACATATAACCCAATTTTGACAAATAAACCAACTAATATGCAATACTAAATTAACAGTCTCACAAATGCAAATGCCCCCAAACTTATGCTAAATAATGTCCTCATTGTAAAGTAAATTCAGAACTAAGGATTTCCTTAACTCGAGGATCGATCATCATCGTCACCTTCCTCCTTAAGAGAATCTGGCGGTGGATAAGCTGGGATAATTGTTGGAATCGGGAACTAAATTGGACTAGAACTAGAACTCAAACCGGAAAAGAATAGCTGCAATAGAGTAGCAGAGAATTGGGTGTTGAATTCCATCACTACGTCTATCTTCTGAGAAAGAACATCAAAACTCATATTCATGTGACGGTCTTGTCGATCTAGCTTGGGATGCAATGAATGGACGCCTGGTAATCCATAGGAGGTACAGAAGAAGATCCAGCAGGCTGCTCGGGTATATCCATCGGCTCATCATCCTCACCCTGAGTTGCCTGACCCCTAATGAAGCCAACACCTCTGGGTGTGATACTCACCTTCTCGTTAGTACCTTGCTTTAATGTCCATGTGGTTCTCGGCTTGCATAGCTTCCAAATCATAATGTCAAAGTCATACCAACGAGCGCCATACCACATAGGGTCATCCTCTACAACATCTTGTAAATTATAATAAGCATTGATCGCTGTGCATGTGCAAGACACAGGTTAGCCCCGAACTTAAACAACACAATTATGCGCTTCACGTCCATTGGCATAGAATTCCTTAATTACTGAAATTATCGCTGAAGTGATATGCTTAGTGAAGTCGAACCAATTACGCTTCATGATCATCACACTTATCTCCCTGTCTTGGTTTTCATCTAGCCTAAGCCCCCGTTCAAGCACAAATGTCTTTCCGATCAACATATTATGGAAGTAATCTGATACTTCCTCACTTACAAACCTTGTGTGTATTATGTTTGTATATAACGCAAGCATGCAATTAAATTACATAAATAGGGCGGAAGCGTGATAAAACGGATTTTAAAATTTTAATACAAACCATCACCATGATCAATCTATGTGCTCAATTAACAATATAAACGAAAGAGAAAGAGAATAAGAATTATACCCTCGTAGATCAAAGCTTCCTCGGGTACAAGTTCAACTCCTAATCCTTCGTGTTCTTCTCGAATTCCACCTATGAGATTCCTTCCTTGAATCAACGTTCGCCACCCAAGTGTTTGGCCTCTAGAGGTGATCCACCAAGGAAGAATAGGTATTCAAGAAGTTGGGTATTGACAAAACCCTAGTTTTTATCTCTATAGAAATTACAAGTACTCTCCACAATCTAATACAAGAGTGTGTAACCCTAATCTATGATAAGACTCCTGCTATTTATAGATGTAGGAATAACCCTTCCCTAAACTATTTATGATTAGGGTTTCTATTATAATTAAACTCCTTTAATTAATTATGCTCCTAATCCAATTAGGAATTCATGAGAGAGTACTTCTATTAATTAATTCTCAATCCTTATTAAGAATTAAATAATAGTAATAGTAATAATAATAAGGCTCCTCTTATTAATTTATATTTAATATTTCCTAAATATTAAATAATAAATATTAAGCTATTTAATTTATTCTATATCTATAGATTAAATTAAATACACTTAACTTATTATTACGATTATGTCATTTACTTCTTAAATAAATATTTTTCTTTTGCGGTGTGACCCTTTAGGTTCTCCATATTAAACCGGTTGTGAATAAATCAATTAGAACAATTCTAATCTTATTTAAATAAATAAATTAAACTATTTAATTCATTTAAATAAATAATATTTATTCTACAATAAGGGTAAGCCCCCTGAGCGATCAACGACTTTCCAGATAATATAGATTTCAACATTAATCACAAAAGAACCTTTCAGTGAATAGTTACCGTACAATTCAATCCTTCTACCATACAATGTCCTAATTAAATATAAAACATGGATTTACTGTCAAGTCTTATTTTATTTAATTATATGTATTTCGATTCCCAAATGCACAACTCTAAATAATGCAAATTAGAAACTCCTTTCTAATTTCATTCTACCTTGGCCAAGGACTACTGAGTTGTCATTTATCGAATCACATAGGACATTCACATCTTTTACTAGATGAGGTAGATTCTTTGTTGATCATTCACCTATCTCCATGTACAACTTATTATACCCAATCATACCCTTTGATATACCCTAAAGGTCTTAAGGGACATGTCAAAGTAGAACTCATCATACACAAGATACTATGATGATATCAAGTCCAAAGATCACTTGTACTACTATCACTATAGGAATTCCTATTGACAGGCGAGTAAAACTCCATTAGGTATTCCTTAGCAAGCCACGTTTAGTGAACTTATTCTCCAATAAGCACCTATATATACTTGCTTTAGTGTCTCCACACAAATGATTATGAGATCAATCATCCTCTTCTTAAGAGTAAACAACGTATGTACTAATCTATCCGGATTTACTAATCCCCTTTTTAGTAATCCAACGATTAGGAACAATTTTAGTTTGTGAGCTATCTAGAATTTAGATCTCATTAGCATGATCACCAATATGATTCTAAAAGCATTGCTCAAAAATATGAGTTTATCACATTTAATATATAACAGCACTATGTAGATAATATAAAATGCCTTTTAAGAAAATTAATTCTTTTATTAATAAATGAATAAGATTACAAAGTATATGATACATCATATCAAATATGATTGGCTTGTGTGCATACTACTTTTAGTGTGGTCCTAAGCTCGAGTGGACCATGAACCATCACCTCTTTGCCTCTTAGAAGCTATTATAAAATTGAAAACAATACCACAACCAATTCTCAAGTAGAAACCAACAAAAGCCCACCACAACTTGAACTAAGGTTCATTGAGATAAATTATCAAATAGTTCACATGCAACCCAATTTAACAAACTTCTCCTTGATCATTAGATTTGCAAATACCCAAAACAAAGCACCAATCAACCCAAATTCTTAAGCCAACAATATATCTCATTCATCCCATTCATATAAACCTATAGATCCCATCAATTTATCAAATAAAATCCAAACATTTATATTGCACCCAATCCTCCACAATATGCACATTGCCAAATTGTAAGCAAAATTAAAACTTTCCCAATGTACTTACTCGAGTTGATGCAAACAAATCCTTAAACGTTTGGGCATGATGAAGATGTGCCCCATAATGAAACTTAATGAACACTATGGAAGATTTAAGTCCCTTTCGATTAAATGTAGTGAATTTGATTTGGTTTTGTATTGGGGTAGAAAAGAATTCTATTTGATTTGAGTTTGTAATTGGGCAGATAAGAAATCGAGTAGTTGAGTTGATTAGGAAAAGGATTTGAAATAGACTTGGGTTGGGAAGAGGCATGTTGAGAGAATGGAGATTAGAATTCGAGTTGGGATTGGATTTGGAGAGATTGAACTGCCGAGCGAACTACCATAAGAAACTGATCTGGGCATGCGGCGTGGCCGCACCGTGTTTGGCTTGGTCTTGGTGCTGCCGCGCCAATAGTCCAGAGAAGGTATTCTGAGGTCTGGGTATTGGCGTTGTCACGCCGCCAAATTGGCAGAGTTTAACTTTTTGCTTCTTCTTTTGCTTATCTTCCTTACCAATTGCTATGTATGACCTAGAACAACCATAATAAACATATTACTATCATTAAAATGCATCTACTAAACTACTAAATTATAAAAAATCCTAGAAAAAGCTAAAAATTTGCCAAAAAAAATAAAAATTATTGGGTTACCTCCCAACGAGCACTTAATTTAACGTCTTCATCCTGATTACCCCCTGTTTCAAGGCATGTCTACAAGAGTGATGGATGTCTTTTGGCGATTGACAACTCCACCCCAGTAATGCTTCAATCTTTGACCATTAACTTTGAATGTTTCCCTCGAATTACGTCCCATTAGTTCTATTGCACCATGAGGGAAGACTTCCTTGATTGTAAATGCACCTGACCAACATGACCTGAGCTTTCTAGGAAAAAGTTTCAACTTGGAGTTATGTAGAAGAACCACTTGGCTTGGTTCGAACCTTTGATCAATGATCTTCTTATCATGTCATTGTTTGACCTTCTCTTTATACAACTTTACTGTGACGCCCCCAAATTCGGGTCTACTTTCAGCCCTAGATTCGGTGCTCCACGGTACTACTCAATCCATACATCTATCTATACATGAGTGTAAATACTCTATTATTAAAACATAACTCATCTAATCCCAAGTTCTAAGACCTTAACAACATCAATATAAATAACTGATGAATATTACATCATTAAATAATATAAATGGAACACATTGTGTTCACCTAAGCAATTAAATCTTCATCTCTAACGAAGCTCTTTCACTTAACCTCATTTGGTTAATCGTGTTCTTCTACTTTAGTTGCAAAAGTTTTAGAGTTCACAAGAGTGAGCATTTAATTGCTCAGCAAGTCAGAGCAGTTGAATAAACAACAAAATTAAGAATAATATCATCTTTCTTCATTAACTAAACAATAGTTGTGAAGCATCTCGAATAAATAGGAATAATAATTTTACATTACCTTTAAACATTTAATAACATTAATACCTTTATCTCACCAATAAACATCTACTTGAGTACTATAGGGATTCATCCTAATGTACTCAACATCTTATACGTCTACCTTTTTTTTAGATTGACACCAACCTGTATCTAACTATTATTTTGACACCAATCTGTGTCTATGTTTTAACTTACATTATAATGTGTTAAGTAACACTAGGGTCGACACTAACTCATCATCATTTAGATTAACTCTACTTATCATTACTAAACTTTTAACATCTCAATTTCATCCATTTATCATTTGTCTAGTCGAAACAATTGACATAGACAAAATCTTAACAACATTCAAGATATAATAGAATATTTAGAACATTAACAGTTCAATATTGGAACAAGCATCGATAGCACAATAAGTGCGAACAAGTTATATAGCATCATGCAACAATTGATACTATTATCACTGAAAAACTTACTCACTATCAGGATACTTGCACATTGAAATAACCCGTAGAAGTAAGAAACTTGTATTCAATACATAAATCGAATGAAGTTAGGAAACTTTCCTGAAGCGTTGTTTAAAACTTACGCTATAATGCTCTTCAAAAAGCCTACACAATATCATTAATAATAATATATCAATTAGTCACATATAGACTTTCATAACTTGGTTTAAGATATCTTACTTCTCATCTTATGATGCTCGCATTTTATAATTAAAATAACGCGACCAGTTTTCAAAAATGTCTCTCGGCATTCGGAAATGACACGACCCGCTTATTGCCCCCTTATGATATTTTACTTCAAAATATATTATTGCTCAAAATTCATTTCAATTCGAGTTATAAAACTCATTTTCGCAATTTTTCTTTAACAAAATATTATTCTTATTTTTATCATAATTCCTTCGTTGCTTATCTGTTTTTGTTCATTCTTATGTCAAATTAAAGCTTATGCAGTGTACTTTAACACTAGCTAGGCCCTGGTTCTAGCACCTTCTTCAATAAAAATAGATTTCCACTTTTTCAAACAAGGTCAGATTGCTACAAAAAAAACCTGGCTAGCTTTACCCTTTCTCGCTAAATAGTCATAACTAATTCTTTTCAAAACCTTTTTGAGCGATTCTTGTGCCCACGCGAAGCTATCAGAATCTGTCCATTTCTGCGTTTTAGCTTTACCCTGTCTCACTAAAAAAGTCATAACTAATTCGTTTCAAAACCTTTTTGAGTGATTCTTTTTTGTGTGCTGACCCACAGAGCTTTCTTTTGATATAAGTCTCATCTCCTAACTCATTATACACAAAAAGTTATGGACTTTACAAGAACATGGCTAGAAACTCGTTTTCTGAAAATTTCAGATTTTGCAATTTTTCGTACCTACTTCGCACATTCATAACTTCTTTGTTTTAAGTTCATTTCAGTTCATTCCAACTGAGTTGTCTTCGTATCTCAGAGGAGTATAACAAATAACTTTCAAACTAAATCTTTAAATGTAAGAACATAACCATCATAATCTCTAAAACAGTCCAAAATCAGTCCATAAGTCCATTTCTTTCTCCTTTGTGTATAGGATCGTATTTGTTTCTTTTTGGTTCCACTTTTATGTTATTATCAATTTGTTTAATGCTTGAAATAACTTATAAGAGCTCTTTAACAACTCATGCAACCAAAACAACAACTAACCACGAAAATCTAAGAAATAAAGGTTTAAAGTTTTAGAGTTGGTTTATTACTTCTTAACTCTTCTTTTGCTTAGCTAGAGAGTGTAAACTATTTGCTTAAACTCCTTTTTACTTCTCTTTGATCTTCTGGACAGTTTGCTTCAAGTTCTCCGAAGACTCATTTCACTTTCTCTCTAGTAAGCTTGAGTTTTAATGGAGGTTTGGAGATTAACAGAGTTTAAAGAGAAAATAGAGGTGGATAATGGTTTACATTTGCTAGATTAGCTCTTCCTCTTCTCAACTCACAACTAGACTCCTCCGTTCTTCTCCCGATGGTTTCTTCGGTAACTTTATCTCCCTAAAACTATTAGGAGCTTTGAAGGTTTGAAGATGAAGAATATGAAGATGGGGTTATGTAAGCTTAGTTTCTCTCCCTTCCTTGTTTGCTCACTACAATCTTCTAAGCTCACAAGCTCCTTCTAGCTCTCTCTCAATTTCTCACGTAATGGAAGTATTTACAAAATTGGGCAAGCAATTAAGTAGTGAGTAGTTTAGAAGAATTTCTCCACCCATTCATGTTCCCAAATCATCAGTCCTCAGCTCTTCATCTCCCTCACTCTTCATTATGCTGAAATGTCTTTCTCTCTCTTCCAATTTAATTTAATTATTAGTAGCCCTCATGGGCCCACCTTCATTAATTACTCTCCTTTAATACCCATTTATTAATTTAATGACCCATTTTACCATTTTGACATCAGAAAATTAACTTTTTCGTGAAGGCAGTCGATTCCTACTAAAATCGACGTTCTCATCATCATGGAAATATTTGTTTCGTCAAATTCATCTCCAAAATTCGTGTTGGACTTTTTACCGAAAAAGTCAACCCTGACACAAAATGTGTTTAGGGTCTTTTGTGACTAATTTAGACATCTCGGATCCAAATTCGTAGTCCGTTTCTCCAAATTCTACTCCGAACCCCAATTCGAGTTTTAACTACTTAACTTAATTTTTATACAAGTATCGACTCCCTTAGTTAGTTCAACCAATTAGTTTAAACCAACTATTAATATCCATCTCATCACTTACTCGCGAATAAATATGTAAAATATTCCATTACAAATTAGTACAAAAAAATTCTTATTCTGTAATATTATACATTAAGCCACATGTTCATCGAGATTATTATATAGAGACTTTTGTACTAAAAATCTCTCTTTACATCTTTACACATATTAAACCACATAGATGTTTCCTTAGCACATAAATTAAAATATTTAATCATTTAAGTCTATATTTCTAGCCGTACAAATATTTGGGATGTCACATTGCGTTCTCGTACGATTGAAGGCGAAACTCATCTAGCTCATTAAGTTGTAGAAGTCTCTTCTCTCCTACAGCTTTCAAATCGAAATTCATTCTCTGAATGGCTCAATATGCATTGTGTTCTAGCTCAACTAGAAGATGACACATCTTTTCATACACTAATCGGTATGGTGACATCCCAATTGGTGTTTTATATGTTGTCCGATATGCCCAAAGAGCATTGTCCAACTTTTTTGACCAATCTTTCCGATTCAGATTCACCATTTTCTCCAGAATTCGTTTCACCTCTCTATTTGACACTTCGGCTTGGCCACTAGTTTGGGGATGATAGGTCGAGGCGATCTTATATGTGACTCTATATTTTACGAGAAGGACTGAGAAATACTTGTTACAAAAATGTGTGCCTTCGTCGCTGATTATCGCTCGCGGTGTGCCAAACCTAGTAAATATGTTCTTCCGGAGAAACTTAAGCACAATTTTAGAATCGTTAGTGGGCAACACAACTGCTTCCTGATAAGTGCTTAATTTTCATATATATTAATTTCTTTATCTTTAGTTTATTGCATATTTTATGGTGTATATGCACTTATTAGAGTGTTTATTGATTTCAGGAGGATTCAAAGTGAAAAATGAAGAAGGATTGAAAACCGGAGCGAAAAAGAAGAAAAAGAAGAAAAATTGGATTTTTAGGCATCTTCGCCCCAGTGAGCTTTTTGGCCTAAGGAACTTCGCCCCGGCGAGAACCTGTCTGTCTAACTTTGCCCCAGCGCTTTCTGACATCGCGCTGGCCCAAACCTCTCTGTTATTCTTCACCCCGACGAAGATAGCGGGAAAATAAATAAAAAGTTTATTTTTCAGGTGCGAATTTCTAGGAATTCTAATTGTAATTGGATTGTTTCTCTTACAATATTTGAAACGAACGAGAATTTTATATTTAATCTTTAAATATTTATTGAATTAAATAAATATTTGTGTGATTTATTTATTGAGCTAAATAAATATTTGATGAAATTGTTGTAGATTAATCTAATTAAATGTGTTATATAGATTATATTAATGTGAAATAATTTTTTGTTGCTAAGTGTGAATTTAATGAATTTAATTGAGATAATTTAATTAAATGAGTTATTTATTAATTTTGACGTTGTGCTAATTAATTTAATAATTAATTAAAGATTTATTGATTTGTTATAATCAAATAAATGAGAATTTTTATTATGTGATTAATTGATTTATTGAGTAGTAGTAGCTTTTATTTAATTGTAATATAAATTGTTTATTAAAGTGTGACAATAAACTATATGATAAAGTAGTTAATTAAAATAAACCAAAAAGGGAGCTTATAGGGACACCCAAACCTGGCCTTAAGAACATGAGAGCAGTTAAGTGCATACTGGCCTTAACTGACACCCATGTTACGCCAGTTAATAACATTAGTTGATTTATACGTATTATTTTCCTAAGTTAGGGAAAACACATAGAGAATTTTGAGAGGATTTGAGGATTTGGGGAGAAGAATTTCTTTCATCTACTAGCAATCTAAACAAACAATCACAGGTAATTTCTTAATTCCAAGCTTTAATTACGTTTTTAAATTTCTCCATGAACGTACTTTTTTAAGTTCTCTGATAATTGAATTTTCTGTGTAAATTGTTTAGAAGTTGTTTGTCGACGCCGGGTTTTCGCTTCTCCTCTTTTTGGTCTCTTCCAATTTTAGCCTTTTGGTTTAGATGACGTTTGGAAAAGGTCGGCATTGAGGTCGACGGGGTTTTGAAAGATCGTTTTTATGATGAGCCAATTAACCAGAGTCGCCAGTTGGTATATTTGAAATGGATGTACCAACTCATCCGAGTTTTCGTTTTTTTATAAATCGCTGGCTCATGTGTGACTCCGAATTAATTGGTCTGCGAATCGAGATTCATAGAGTTCGGGGGCTTGCTTAAGTGAGGGGAAGGTGTTAGGCACCCCTCGACTTCCGTGAAACACGGTTACCGCAATCTTGATGCTTTCCTATCCTTTAATTCATGAAATGTGTGTGTGCGCGCGCTTGTGTGTGGGTGTGTGTCTATGTGAATGTTATGGTGAGTTTGTATGAAAGAGTCATTTGGATTTTAGGGAAAATCGTGTTTTAATTTGAGTACGCTTCGGAATGTCTTTTCGATGTACCCGAGAAAGCTTTATTCTTTATGAGAAAGGTTTGATTTTAGTTGTCCAAAACTATGGGATTTTCATTAAGTGTCGTTTTAACAAAAAAAACAAGAGTTTTAAACCTTCGTCAAAATAGGAATCGAGATCTATACGTTGCTTTCATAAAATGATGGGCAATTTCTAGGATCTCTTTCACCCTATGCACAAAGGTTTAATAAAACGTCAATTATTTATAAAATCATTTCGTGTGTTGTTTTGGAAAACGATTTTTTTTTTCTTTAGCTTTCTCGTTATATAGGAATCGACATTCATTAACGTTTCTCAAATTTTAACCTCGTGATTCTAATATCCTACTTTGATTGATTTTATGAAAATCTTATCATTTAGCTTTGAAATCAATTTCGTGTCGTGTCGTAAATCAAATCAAGCATTAAAATGCGTTGGGGCTATTCATGGGCATGTAAGCCATCAAAATAATCCCAAACGCCTACAATCACAAGTTCCACTAATATGGGGCCTTAAATCCGATTCTCGCTTTGGCGTCGTTTTAAGGCCCGACGGTTACACGTTACAAGGAGGCTACATCCTACCCGCTATATACATCAAGACATGTCCATCATCGGATTTGGACCACGGGGTCGTTTTCCTAGGCTCACAACCACGATTATTACATACTCACAAATCAAACATTACAATAAATAACCAACGCGGAAATTCTAACAATATCACGACATCCTAAATAGCAAATTAAAGGAACCACAACCAATACATCTCTTATACAACAAACAAGAAATCAAAACATGAATATCATCGGGTTATTAAGAAGAATTTTTGTTCCAATGGAACCCTCGCAAATAATCCCCTAATTCATTGTTCAATAAGATACATGAAAATTATATCTAATTTACCCAAATCAATAGGACATGAATTGCTAGAACAAATAGAAATTTTCACCTTGCAATTGATCTCAAATGGATGTGAACTTGTGTATTTGAATAGGATAAATGATGTATTTGATACAATCAAACTCAAAAAGATTAATTCCACTCTTTTTTTCCTCTTCTTTCTCCTTATTTTGTTGCAAAATCTAGCTATTTTCTCTCTATTTCCGTATTTTTTGCTGCTGCAGGAATTCTTCTTCTTCAAAACTGCTGAACCCCCTGTATGCTGCCGAAGCTGCCTTAAATAGGCTGGCCAGAGCCAGCCGCAGATCTATCTGCGGCTGGCCGCAGATAGATCTGCGGCTGGCCAGCTGGCACGGCCTCCCATCGCACTCAGCTGCTGAGTGCTGATTTCCCGGTTTTTCGTGCTGGCGCACTCACTTGGCCGCAAGATCTATCCGCGGCTGGCGGGCTTGACTTTCTCGATTTTCGTGTCACGCCTCGATTTTCGTACCGCAACGTCGGTTTTCGCTGACAGGCTCGTATTCCGCAGTCCGGGAACTTCCGGGAGACGTGCCACCTCATTCGGAAATGCCTGCCTCGGACGGTCATGCTGTCACGTCGACTTGGGCTGCCCAAATCATTGCGGCGGGACCGGGCGCTCGCCCTTGTGCCCGCTCCTTTGCTCCCGCAAGCTGGTTCAATTGACGATTTCGCCCTCCTGTCACGGTTAGTAGAAGGAAACGCAAAATTTGGGTGTCTACAGCTGCCCCTCTTTATCATGTTTATGAAATGATAAATGAAATGAACAGGATAAAGAGTAGGACACTCGATGTATGAATGACAGTGCATAAGAATGACAGTACATACATGATGCAACACACATATAGCTTATGATGCAACATAAGATGCAATGCATGCAAGACATTCGTAAGAGTTGTCAATGTATCAACCCCTTGACCGTGTTTGTTAGTCGTAGGGTTCACTCTCTCAATCTATCGTCTCGTTCGGGGCCGGGTATCGTCGCCGGTCACCCATCTCGTAAACCCCCGGTTATCGTCGCCGGTTGCTTATCTTGTCGGAGCCGGTTATCGTCGCCGGACATCCATCTCATGATCGCCGGTTATCGTCGCCTGTCGATCGTCTCGTCGGGGGCCGGGTATCGTCGCCGGTCACCCATCTCGTAACCCCCGGTTATCGTCGCCGGTCGGTCGGTTATCTATCGGAGCCGGTTATCGTCGCCGGACATCCATCTCGTGATCGCCGGTTATCGTCGCCGGTCGATCGTCATGTCGGGGCCGGGTATCGTCGCCGGTCACCCATCTCGTAACCCCCGGTTATCGTCGCCGGTTGGTTATCTTGTCGGAGCCGGTTATCGTCGCCGGTCATCCATCTCGTGATCGCCGGTTATCGTCGCCGGTCGATCGTCATGTCGGGCCGGGTTCCGGGTATCGTCGCCGGTCACCCATCTCGTAACCTCCGGTTATCGTCGCCGGTCGGTTGTCTTGTCGGAGCCGGTTATCGTCGCCGGTCATCCATCTCGTGATCGCCGGTTATCGTCGCCGGTCGATCGTCATGTCGGGGCCGGGTATCGTCGCCGGTCACCCATCTCGTAACCTCCGGTTATCGTCGCCGGTCGGTTATCTTGTCGGAGCCGGTTATCGTCATGTCGGGGCCCATCTCGTGATCGCCGGTTATCGTCGCCGGTCGATCGTCATGTCGGGGCCGGGTATCGTCGCCGGTCACCCATCTCGTAACCTCCGGTTATCGTCGCCGGTCGGTTATCTTGTCGGAGCCGGTTATCGTCGCCGGTCATCCATCTCGTGATCGCCGGTTATCGTCGCCGGTCGATCGTCATGTCGGGGGCCGGGTATCGTCGCCGGTCACCCATCTCGTAACCTCCGGTTATCGTCGCCGGTCGGTTATCTTGTCGGAGCCGGTTATCGTCATGTCGGGGGCCCATCTCGTGATCGCCGGTTATCGTCGCCGGTCGATCGTCATGTCGGGGCCGTGGTATCGTCGCCGGTCACACGCCATCTCGTAACCTCCGGTTATCGTCGCCGGTCGGTTATCTTGTCGGAGCCGGTTATCGTCGCCGGTCATCCATCTCGTGATCGCCGGTTATCGTCGCCGGTCGATCGTCATGTCGGGGCCGGGTATCGTCGCCGGTCACCCATCTCGTAAACTTTTCACTTCAACACGTCAAATGGTTGCAAGGGAGCAAGGTGGGACCCACCAGGGCCAGCCGCGGATGGATCTGCGGCCAGCCGCAGATGGATCTGCGGCCAGCCGCAGATACATCTGCGGCCATGATCGGGCCTTAAATCCAACGCGGCTCCTCCAGATCTGTCACTTTCAACTTGTGATTCAAAGAGATTCTCTCGATTTTTCTTGTTCGCAAGGGCTTTTTTGTCGATTTTTTCAACTTTCCTGCAAAAACTGTTCCGGTAGGATTGATCTACACGCTACAGGTAACACTTTGACCGGTCACTTTTCAATTTCGTCAATGTTTTGCTATACATTTGACTATTTACATGTTTAGAGATAAAATGTATGCTTTACAATGCTATGTAATGTACCATCATATATACATGCTATGTATCAACTATGTGAGTCCTATTTATGTTCATGAGGCGGTCCCACATATTGTTATTCCTTTTCTGCAATAAAATCATGCATTACATGCTGTAATTACATATATGAATGCAATTTAAATCTGTTTGAGGCTTTGATTGATGGAAAACACGCTTGGCTTATGCCTGGGATGTTCAATTTACAAACGGAACTCTGCCGAGTTTTTTTTTTTTTTTTTTTTTTTTTTTTTTTTTTTTTTTTTTTTTTTTTTTTTTTTTTAAGCATGCATCATGTTGCATTAATCATATGATGAGGCTAGAAATTTAGAAATGTTCATTACATAATTTTAAAAGGAAACTTACCTTCTTTCTCGCCCGTTCTATTCCAGCTATGGATCGTGATGCGCCCAGTAGCTCCTCCGCCTCTCGGACTTCGGGTGTTCGCCGTCGTAGGGCTGCACCCACTCCTGTTCCTCCTCGGACCCGTCAGGCTCGTCGTTTGACGGAGGCTGTTATTCGTCCTGGTCCTCCGGACGTTGAGGAGGCTGTTCCTCCGGAGGTCGCGGCAGAGGGGCCATCCTCCAGCACTCCGGCTCCATCTACTCATCAGGCTCCTTCTGGCGCCTCTGTGCAGATACCCGATCTTTTGGGTCGGGATCTCAGTCGTCACCCCTCGGCATCTCTCGTGGCTAACGAGGTATATTTCAGCTCTATTCTGATTTCATTCTCAATTTCTCCATTCTCCTTTTACCCGGATTGACCCCTTGGTGATTGCCCCAGGTACCCGAGTTTACCCAGCCGAGGGGTAACTGGTTCAACATCTATTCTCTTTACGCGGCCCTGCACAGTGACTATCGGGCGATGGTGGACTCTTGGGGCTTCCGACATTTCTTCACTATCATCCCCCGCCAGTGCCCCTGGGGTTACATGAGGGCTTTATCCGAGCGATGGTTCCACCAGACGCAGTCTCTTCATCTCCTCGACTGCGAGGTCGTGTTGACCCCATGGGACTGGAGGTACATTACTGGCATTGAGTTTACTGGGTCCCGCGTCCCCTTGGATCTTGATATCACTCCTGTGGAGGTTCGAGCTTTGCTGGGCTTCGCTGCTGAGGACCGGGTCTTTAAGGCCCGTAGCATTCGATCTGGTGCCTTGGCAGTCGATGCAGTCGGGGGTCTCTATGCGCTGCCTATTCCAGCAGATCAGGGCACCAGGGACATTCTGCTACGACGCCTGTTCCTGACCATCATGAGGGGTTGTTTTCTGGGGAACAACTCCTCCACCATTCATTTCAGCGTCGTAGGAGCGGTCAGAGATGTGGACCGCATCGGTGATTATGACTGGGGGTCATTCACCTTTGCCTATTTCCTCCACGGCATGCGTCTACGCTCAGAGGGACAGACTGATGCCTGGCTCGGCTTCTACCATTTTCTGCTGGTGAGTCCCCTCCTCCTCTCTCTTACTGTATTTCTTTTCCTTTCATCTCTTTTCTGTATTTGATAGTGACTCATGCCCTGTCTTGTTTCTATTCACAGTTCTGGGCTTACGAGCGGCTGCCATGTCTGAGGCCTATCACTACTCTGGGCCCGGACACTTATCCTCGGGGTCGGCGATGGCATCACAGTACTCTGGAGGAGGTCCCCGTGTCGGGCAGCTTTGCACATTGTCGTATTCAGCTGGAGTTGATCACGGCTGCCGACGTCGTCTGGATTCCCTACCTCTCCGATCATCTGACTGTGGGTTTTGCTGATGGGCATCCTTCCGGCCCGGAGTTCGAGCTTTCCACCCGTCGCCTCACTTTGCAGAGTGTTGGAGGCTGGGTGATGTATCTGGGAGAGCGCGCATTCAGATGCGTCACTGGAGAGATCCGCATCCCGCACTCCCTTTCTTTCACTACTTTCTGGCCGCTGGATTCTCAGCCCTCGGAGATCATGCTCGCCGGGGAGGATGGTCGGATGCTTTCCACGGGTCCCACTACGAGTGATGCATTCCGTACATGGTGGGTGCCCCGCACCATCGGTCCTCAGACTCGGGCCACTTTCTTCCTTGGAGACATGGTTCCAGGCTCGGTGACGATGACCGATTGGGCTGCCTGTGTTCGGACCCCTACCCACGCTGATCAGATCGCCTCATTGACCCGTCAGGTAGATCAGTTGTCGCTGTTTATTCGAGGATTGGGCCGGGCCCCGGAGGAGGCTTACACCTACGATCCTGACGGTGCCGGTTATGATGCAGGCCCGAGTTCATCTGATGCCACAGCGCATCCCTACATCCCTGATATGAACTTTGGTCCTCCGAGCTCGACGACTCCAGGGGATCAGTTCGAGGATCCTGCTTTCATAGATGATACTGATTTTATTTAGACCAGGATAGGATAGGGCCTTTTGTATCGGCACCTGCTTAGATTTCTTTTTCATTCATGCACTATGTACTGAACTCATTTATTTATTTACGCACAGTTCTTTTTCATCTCTATGGAATTCACCTGTTTCATATTAACTGTATGATGCATGCTTTGTATTTATTTATGGGGATTTTTTTTTTAGAGAAATCGACCCTGTACAGTCTTTTTGATACTATTTTTTTCAGATGTCGTCCTCGGATGTCGTGACTCGTTTGGATTCCATTCCTCCCACAGGGTTGGTCGGCAGCCTCTTCCGCTGGTTGGACAGTTTACTGCCGGCAGACAGGATTATCGCAGATGGTCTTTTGGGACATTCTTGGTCCTTATTAACCTTCCAGGTGCCAGCGGGCTTTGTGGATGGTCTTCTGAGCCCATTGGGCCCCTGCCCGTCAGGTGTTTAGGTTTGGGACAGTAGAGCTGACCCCCACCCTTGAGGAGTATGCTCGGTTCACCGGCTTGCCCTTGGATGGTCCCTGTGCTAGGGTTACTGTTGGTTCCATGCGCCGTCAATTCTTGACTTTCACCGGTTTGCGGAGGGCTGTCTTATTACCGGTAACCACATCAGACCATATGGTTCCTCTTCAATTCTTGATTGACCGATTCGGCTCACCTGACAGTTTCCGTCTTTTCCTCGGTGATTTTTCCGTGTCCGAGGAGCGCTGGGATGCCTTGAGAGTGGGCGTTCTGATGGCCTGTGTCATCTCAGTTTTGTATTTGCCTGCAGGATCCGATCATTTGGACATGCGGATTGTTGCGGCCGTTCGGGCCCTTCAGGAGGATCACACCATTCTCCCCATGATATTGGCGGATACCTATATGTCGGCCACCTATTGCCAGTCCTTCCGAGGGAGATTCTTCAGAGGGAGTTCGACCTTATTGTACATGTGGTTCATGAGTCATCTTAGTCCCATCGGCCATTTCCGTCGCCAAGGGTTTTGCTTCAGCCATGACATAACCACGCAGTTTTCGCTTCGTCCCGCGAGTTGTACTGATGTGGCCTCCTGGACATCATTTTTGTCTATCATTGAGGACCCCTTTCATCTATTGGTTTATTCGGGCTACTGCTCCTTCATGAGCTTCTTGACTCATGTGCCTGGCATGGATTTCATTCCCATTGCTGGGTTAAGGGGCGTGACGACCTATCATCCCCTGGCGGTTATGGGGCAGTTTGATCAGACACAGGATTTACACCCCTTTGCGGGTGCAGCCGCATACCGATTCCTTATATCATCCTGTACAGAGAGGGATCTATTGCAGGTATACGAGCTTTGGGATCGCAGGATCTTTGCCGAATATAGTGCGAGCTGTCATACCCAGACATTTGCCTACGTACAGTGGTTGCGTGGAGACCTGGATTCGGCTAGTTTGAGTCGGACTGGGGCCTTTGATGACCCTGGAGTGATTTTCACAGAAAATACCACAGACCATTCCATTTCAGCCGATTCTGCCCCGAGTCGGGTCGCTGAGGATTCCCGACTCCGCCTGGCGCTGACTACTACTGAAGCCGAGAGGGATGCCGCCCTTGCCGAGAGAGATGAGGCCATTCGGGCTAGAGATGCTGCCATTGCCGATAGAGAGGCCATTGTATTTCAGACCAGGGCAGTGGTAGATGCTCATTTTGGGACTGTCAGCCGAGCTACTGCTTTACTAGATCGTATTGATATGATGGGGCAGCAGATTGCAGGAGATGCTGATGCTTCAGATCTATCCACCACCCTGTCCATCCTGCTTCGGCTAGTTTCAGATTTGTAGATTATTTTATTTCCTGCATTAGACTATGTTGGTTTCATCAGTTATTGAAAGATAAATCTTGTAATAAAACGACTTATATATATATAGACATGCATTTAAATTTAGTCATTTTCCCCTTTTGTCGTATCATTGCCCTCCATTGGATCATCATTTTATCCAACTGACCATGATTTTGACATTTCGCCTTCTTTCTTTCCTCAAGACTTGATGGAGATTTGACAGATATTGCCGCGCACCTTTGATTTCGTCGGATTGAATCTCAGATTTTGGATAACTGTTTGGGTTGGATCAGGGTATATATTCTGGGATGAAACTGGTTAGGCAATTGGTTCCGGAAAGGTTTTGAGGGTGTAGGAAGGTTTTATCTGGCTATCGAAAATTGGTTTTGGTTGGGGAAAGGATTATTTTTAAAGGATCGGACCGCGCCATGATGGCTGCCTACGTACCCCCACAAGTTGGGAGATCAGGTCCTACGTAGTTCGCTGTCAAAGGAAAAAAGAACTGATAATTTAAGCGTAGAACCGCTTCACCGAGTCAGCATTGAGGGGTTGTGGAAATACCTCACCATCCATTTCTTGCAATATGAGGGCTCCTCCGGACAGCACTTTCTTAATCACGAATGGTCCTTCCCAATTCGGGGCAAACTTCCCCCTGGCTTCGTCCTGACAAGACATGATTCTCTTTAGCACCAGGTCATTCTCCTTGAATTTCCGAGGTCTGATCCTTTTGTCATATGATCGGGAGATCCTCTGTTGATATAGCTGGCCGTTGCCAAACAGCAGCCACCCTCCTTTCATCAATTAGGGCCAATTGGTCGTATCGACTTTGCATCCAATCCTCCTCGCCTATTCTGAGCGTCGATCACTATTCTGAGGGACGCCATCTCAACTTCAACTGGCAGGACAGCCTCCATTCCATATACCAAGGCGTAAGGGGTTGCTCCCGTAGAAGTACGCGTGGATGTTCGGTATGCCAGCAGGGTGAGGGGTAACAGATCCGGCCATCCCCGATGATTAGCAGACATTTTCGCCATGATCTTCTTGATGTTCTTATTGGCCGCCTCCACTGCCCCATTCATTTTGGGACGGTAAATGACGGAATTGAGGTGCTTAATCTTGAACTGGTCACACAGTCCCTTCATGAGGGCATTGTTTAAATTCTTGGCATTGTCAGAGACCACAACCTCAGGTTGCCCATATCGGCAAATGACATTATTCCTGATGAAGCTGACGATGACCTCCTGAGTTACTTTAGGGAAAGACGCTGCCTCTACCCATTTGGTGAAATAATCGATCATGACGAAAATGAACCGGTGCCCGTTGCTTGCTTTGGGCTCTATTGGTCCGATTACATCCATTCCCCACATCGAAAATGGCCACGGGAGGTCATACAGTGCAGTTCATGGGGAGGCGTATGTATCACATTACCGTGCGCCTGACATTGATAACACCGTTTGACATGATCTTCGCAATCGGCCCTCAGCGTCAACCCAATAATGCCCTGTCCTCAAAATCTTTTTGGCAAGCATCGGTCCACTCATATGGGGCCCACACACTCCACCATGTATTTCATTCATAATCTTTCGGGCTTGTGTTTCATCTACGCACTGCAACAGTCCCAACCCGGCATCCCTTTTGTAAAGTGAATCGCCACTCAGGTAAAACTTCATCGCCATCTTTTTGAATTCTCATCCTTTCAGTCCGATTTGCCTGATCGGGAAGGGATCTGTCTCTCAGATATTCCCTTATGTCGTGATACCAGGGCCGCCTCGTCAACACCACCTCGTTTGATAACACTGCCACATTTTCCTCATATGCCGGGGCATTCTGTACGGTGATCTCAATCTGTGGACTGTCCCTACTCTTGATCACGTGGATTAAGGAAGCCAAAGTCGCCAATGCATCGGCAAAATCATTTCGTCCCCGAGGAAATATGGCGGAAGGCGATATCTTCGAACTCTTGCATAAGCTGGGTGACACAACGATGGTATGGAAGTAACCGAAGCTCCTTAGTGTTGTATACCCCGATTGCTTGTCTGATTACCAATTCTGAATCCCCGAACACCGCTAGTCTTTTTACTCCCATGTCACGGGCCAATCGGAGTCCCAAGATACACCCCTCGTATTCAGCGGTGTTGTTCGAATTGCTGAAACGAAGTTTAGTGGCCACGGGGTATTGTTCTCCAGTGATAGAGACTAGGACCGCTCCGGCTCCTGCCCCCTCGGCATTCATGGCACCATCAAAATACAACTTCCAAAATTGTCCCTCGTCATCACATTTTTCGTGCGATACCCAAAATATATCCTCGCCCGGAAGAGGAGTTTCTAAAGGCTCCGTCCCTCCTGACGGGGTTTCTGCCAACTGATCTGCAATTCCCTGCCCTTTCATGGCCTTCTGGGTCACGTACACCATGTCAAACTGTTGTAAAATTAACTGCCATCTTGATAGTCGACAATTCAGCATGGGCCTTTCGAAAATATATTTCAGGGGATCCATTCTTGATATCAGGTACGTTGTATGCCCATGGAGGTAGTGCTGTAATCTCCCTGCCGCCCAGGCCAGAGCACAACAAGTTTTCTCGATGGGAGTGTAATTCTGCTCACATTGGCTAAATCTTTTGCTGAGGTAATAGATGGCCTGCTCCTTACCCGCCTCATTTTTCTGTCCCAGCATGCATCCCATCGCAATGGCATTGACCGATATGTACATAAACAGAGGGATCCCATCCTTCGCGGGGTACCAGCACTGGTGCCTCAGTCAATTGCTTTTTAATGGTCTGAAACGCCTTTTGACATTGCTCATTCCATTCTTGGGACACCCCTTTTCTTAACAGTTTAAAAATCGGCTCACATGTAGTCGTCAAGTGGGATATAAAACGGCTGATAAAGTTTACTCTCCCCAGGAATCCTCTTATCTCCTTCTCTGTGTGGGGTGCCGGCATATCCACAATGGCCTTAATCTTTGCTGGGTCCAACTCAATGCCCCGATCACTAACCAGGAAACCCAAGAGCTTGCCCGATTGTACTCCGAAAGCACATTTGGCTGGATTGAGTTTCAGATTATACTTTCTGAGCCGATCGAATAGCTTTTTGAGATGAGTTATGTGATCGGACTCTACCTTTGACTTCACAATAATGTCATCCACGTAGACCTCTATCTCCTTATGCATCATATCGTGGAACAAGGCCATCATGGCTCTCTTGATAAGTAGCCCCCGCGTTTGTGAGGCCAAAAGCCAAGTCGTCTATAGCAGAAAGTGCCCCAGGGGGTGATGAATGCGGTCTTTTCCCGATCTTCCTCCGCCACCATTATCTGATGATATCCCGCGAAGCAATCCACAAAAGAATACATTTCGTACTGGGCTGTGTTATCTACCAGGATGTGTATGAAAGGCACCGGGAAGTTATCCTTGAGACTGGCCTTGTTTAGATCTCTGTAGTCTACGCATACCCTCACCTTTCCTCCAGGTTTAGCCACTGGGACCACATTGGATAGCCATTCCGGGTAAGTGGACACCATAATGATTCCCGCCCTGAACTGTTTGATGATCTCCTCCTTCACTTTTAAGCTCCACTCAGGTTTCAACTTTCTTAGTTTCTGCTTGACAGGCCTGAAACCCTCCTTGATGGGCAACCGGTGCACCACAATGTCGGTGGATAATCCGATCATATCCTCGTGCGACCAGGCAAAGACATCCTCATATTGGCTTAGTAACTCAATTATTTCTGCTTTTTGGCTGGGGTTAAGGTCTGTCCCTATCTTGAGTTCTTTTGGATTGTCAGGGGTTCCAATATCAACGGTGATGGTTTGGTCCAAGTTGGGTTTGGGTTTATCCTCGACCCATCCTTTGATCTCGTCAGGTGCGTCGTCGTAATCTGTTTCGTCTTGTTCAATGCCCATTAAATCGAAATCCAGCTCAATGTCAAAATCATAATCATCATTCAAATTTGAAGGACCATCTGTTAGGCAAGGATTACTCAAATGGGTACACCCCTGTTTGGATATCACTGGTTTCTGGGTCCAATTGTCGATGGTCAAGTCAGCTGAAACGCGCTGGATGAAAGAGGTCCTCACATCGGACACCTCCCCGATGATTACGGATACGTCGCCTGAGTTCTCCTCCATACCCTCTCCAGGAATAATCAGTCCTGCCCAGTCGATGACAGGCACAACTTGTTGGGCTCCCGGTGGTATGACAATATTCATCCCCTCCTTACTGCTTGTTGATTGTCCGGGGATGTAGCATTTGGTTTCAAACTCTTTTGCGACCTCCTGCAGGAAACTTTCCCTCCGGGCCGACTCATTACGTGTGGGGGTTAACTCTTCATTCCCTGCCCCAATCATAGGTCCGCTGATCCCCTGCTCATTGTTGGCTTTGGTCGCTGGACTGCCAATTAGTCGAATCGGAGTAGCACCCTGACGGTGTCCCCGTACTGCGCCCACATGGTATCCCAATCCTGCTTTGCCTATCTGCTGTGGTAGGTGGATGGGCTTGGTGATTCCCTGACTGCTTTTCCCTAGTCCCTGTCCAGGTTGGAAGTTCATTTTAATCATTTCCTTTGCCACAAAGGTGAGTTCCGGAGAGACCCTTGGTTTCACAGCTGGAGCTCCCAGGCATCTATAATGGGGAGTGCTAATCTCTAGTGCTTGAAAGCTGGCAGGCGCCGCTGACTCATCCACATTGATCACTGGTAGGCCACTCTTGGGAGGAAAAGGGTCATCACACTCGGCCGAGATTGTTACCAGATTCCCATCGATGATCAACTTGATTTGTTGGTGGAGCGTGGAAGGAACTGCCCCGGCCATGTGTATCCACGGCCTCCCTAACAGCAGGTTGTAGCTTGCCGTGATATCCAGGACTTGGAAGGAGATATCAAAAGTACAGGGCCCTATCTCCACTGGCAATTCTATCTCCCCGATGGTGTCCCTCCGGGATCCGTCAAAAGCCCGAACCACCACATGACTGGCCCGCAGGCGCTTGGGACTGATGTTCATTTTCTTCAGCGTACTGAGAGGACATATATTCAATGCCGATCCCCCGTCGATCAGTACCCCATTCATGACATATCCTGAGGAGATTACTGCAATGTGTAGCGGTTTTCGGTGCCCCCTTCCCTCTTCGGGAATGTCCTCATCTGTAAAGGATATTGCATCGGTTTCCAATAAGTGGCCTACCAACCGGCCGAAACCCTCCTCACTAATTTCTTTGGGCACAAATGCCTCCTCCAGAACCTTCATCAGGGTTTTGCAATGCTCACTGGATGACAACACCAAATCCATGACTGATGTTAGGGTTGATTCCTCATTTAAAATCTGGATCCCCCTCATTTCTGGGTGATCCATCCTTTTCAAAAACTCTATGGCCCTTTCCTCGGAAACCTCTTCATTTTTTCTCTTTTGGCTCTCAAGGACTCGCCCGGGAAGATATAGGGGGTTCCCCTTGGTCGTCACGGAAGCACAACTGGCCGCTTCCTCGGGTATTCCCCCGTAATTCCAGGGTACAGTCTTCAGACTACTGATAGGGAGCTGTGGCCTTGCAGCAAAAATGATGGGCCTCGGAGCTGTCAACTTGATAGGTCCCTCTATGTTATTCGTACTTACCCCTATCAACTTGATGGGCGTTATCCTCGCACTCCCATGGTCATGTATCACATTTATCATCTCCTCAACTTTCTGCACATAGTTCAACCTTGGCGGCCCCCCAGCCTCACTTGCCTCCGTCGCATTGACTCCCCCCCCATCATGTCTTGGCAGGGGATTTGCCTTAACATTCGGGGAATCCGGCTGTTCCACCACAATTTCTCCACTGTCAATCAGGTTTTGGATTCGATGCTTTAACGTCCAGCAATCCTGTGTATCATGGCCAGGGGAACTAGAGTGGTATGCACACCGCTTGCTCGGGTCAAACCTTCTACCCTTTGGGTCACTCGGGGGTGCCAAACCAACAATCCTCTTTTGGGCTACTAATACCGCTAATACTCGTTCAAGCGGCTCCCCGAGCGGGGTGAATACTCGGTTTTGCGAGGCCTCATATCTTCTTCGCCCCTCTGCTCTTTGATCTGAGAAATTGGGCTGTCGGGGTGGCCCTCCCCTCTGTGCCTGTACCGGAAGATGGCTTTCTGCTTTACTGGACGACCCTTGTAGGATGAGGGAGACATCCTCTTCCTTCCTCTTTTGGACTCTCCGGGAAGTGCTACCATAGTTTCCATTCTGTATTTGCTCGGCAGCAGTTTCTAAAGCAGTAAGATCCCGGATTTTACCCGATTTCAACCCCATGTCAACCATCTCTCCATGTTTAATCATTTCCGCAAAAGGTCTTCCAATCCCTGAGATGACCCTCTCATAATACGGTGCCTCCTGAATGTCTACAAAGGTCATTACCATCTCTGATTCGCTCATCGGGGGAGTTACCTGGGCAGCCATGCCCCTCCATCTTTGCGCATATTCCCTAAAGGATTCCCTAGGCTGTTTTTTAACCTTTGTCATTTGGTACCTGTCAAGAGCCATCTGGGCCTGAAAGCTGTATTGGGTTAAGAAGGTATGGGCCAATTCCTCCCAGTTGTGGATTCGGGCGTTGTCGAGGCGGGCATACCATATTCTTGCCTCCCCTGTTAAGCTTTTCTGAAATAGCTGCATTCTTAACCCCTCGTCTTCGGCATAAGCCCCGAGTTCTCCAATGTATATTTTCAAGTGTGTATAGGGGTCTCCCTTTCCATTGTATTTTTCAAACTCGGGAACTTTGAACTTTTCTGGATATCTGGCCCCGGGGAAAACACATAAATCTGAGTAATTAACCCTGCCCAGGGAGCCTATGCCCTTTAGAGATTGGATGGTTTCCTCCATGTATTTCATTTTTCTCCGAAGGTCGTCATGGTCCCCTTCCTCTGGGATAGTAATCACTGTCCTGCTAGGTATGGGAACGGCCTTTGGGATGACTGGCTCGTCCTTGAGTCGGGGTTGGTCCTCTTTAAGCAAGTTTGTACCATTTTTAGGAGGACTCTGATCATCCCCTGGTGGTGGAGTATTATGCGATCCCTGGTTTACCGGATCCTGTCTGATTAAGAACTGTTCCCTTAACATTGTGGCCATTTCCATCATCTGTCTTTTAAAATCATCAAACTCCTCCCGAGATATGGAATTATGGTTAGGAAGATCAGCCATTTCAGATGTAGAGACCTGGGCTTTCTTAGACTGCGAACGGGTTTGAGGAGCAATCCTACAGAAACAACGGTTCGAAGTTTAGTCCCGGGGAAATGAACACATGGATGCATGCTAAAGCTGTAAAATTTTTGTGTGTTTTTTGGGTTTTTTAATCTTTTTCTGCAAAACAACACGTTAGCGGTCCTTTATTGAGACACTGCATGCTAGATACAATTTATTATGCTTCCCGGGTCGTTCCCTGCAAAACACAGAGGTTAGTATTTTCTTTTGTCATAAAGGGGAAGCATATATGAATATTTTGCAATGGGATTATGACATTTATACGCATAAACGTAAAAGGGCATGAAGAGACTTTTCCTGCGTTGGGTTTATCAGAGGCTGACCTACCCTAGGGTTACTCTCACGGGCTTTTCGGCATGAAGGTTCCCAAATCTTCGCAATCTACTCGTTTGAGCCCTTTCGATTGGAGCGGATTTGAGGTGTGCGTTTCCTGAGCCATCTCCGGGGAGCAGCCCCATCGAGTCCAGTAATAAGCAACCGACAGGTTCGCCTCAGGAGGAGGTACTCTCTCAACATACATTCACATTCATCGTCCTCACCGCATGCAAATGATTTCTTTAAAGTAAAGTCATTTCATTCAATCATTCATTCATTGGACACAACACACATTCATACAACAAAACCAAAAGATCAAAATATCGCATGCACACACATATTCATGAATTTTTAAAGGATAGAATAGCATCAAGATTTTAATGCGGCTTAAGCCCTCTAATGTCCCCAGCAGAGTCGCCAGCTGTCGACGCCGGGTTTTCGCTTCTCCTCTTTTTGGTCTCTTCCAATTTTAGCCTTTTGGTTTAGATGACGTTTGGAAAAGGTCGGCATTGAGGTCGACGGGGTTTTGAAAGATCGTTTTTATGATGAGCCAATTAACCAGAGTCGCCAGTTGGTATATTTGAAATGGATGTACCAACTCATCCGAGTTTTCGTTTTTTATAAATCGCTGGCTCATGTGTGACTCCGAATTAATTGGTCTGCGAATCGAGATTCATAGAGTTCGGGGCTTGCTTAAGTGAGGGGAAGGTGTTAGGCACCCCTCGACTTCCGTGAAACACGGTTACCGCAATCTTGATGCTTTCCTATCCTTTAATTCATGAAATGTGTGTGTGCGCGCGCTTGTGTGTGGGTGTGTGTCTATGTGAATGTTATGGTGAGTTTGTATGAAAGAGTCATTTGGATTTTAGGGAAAATCGTGTTTTAATTTGAGTACGCTTCGGAATGTCTTTTCGATGTACCCGAGAAAGCTTTATTCTTTATGAGAAAGGTTTGATTTTAGTTGTCCAAAACTATGGGATTTTCATTAAGTGTCGTTTTAACAAAAAAAAACAAGAGTTTTAAACCTTCGTCAAAATAGGAATCGAGATCTATACGTTGCTTTCATAAAATGATGGGCAATTTCTAGGATCTCTTTCACCCTATGCACAAAGGTTTAATAAAACGTCAATTATTTATAAAATCATTTCGTGTGTTGTTTTGGAAAACGATTTTTTTTTTCTTTAGCTTTCTCGTTATATAGGAATCGACATTCATTAACGTTTCTCAAATTTTAACCTCGTGATTCTAATATCCTACTTTGATTGATTTTATGAAAATCTTATCATTTAGCTTTGAAATCAATTTCGTGTCGTAAATCAAATCAAGCATTAAAATGCGTTGGGGCTATTCATGGGCATGTAAGCCATCAAAATAATCCCAAACGCCTACAATCACAAGTTCCACTAATATGGGGCCTTAAATCCGATTCTCGCTTTGGCGTCGTTTTAAGGCCCGACGGTTACACGTTACAAGGAGGCTACATCCTACCCGCTATATACATCAAGACATGTCCATCATCGGATTTGGACCACGGGGTCGTTTTCCTAGGCTCACAACCACGATTATTACATACTCACAAATCAAACATTACAATAAATAACCAACGCGGAAATTCTAACAATATCACGACATCCTAAATAGCAAATTAAAGGAACCACAACCAATACATCTCTTATACAACAAACAAGAAATCAAAACATGAATATCATCGGGTTATTAAGAAGAATTTTGTTCCAATGGAACCCTCGCAAATAATCCCTAATTCATTGTTCAATAAGATACATGAAAATTATATCTAATTTACCCAAATCAATAGGACATGAATTGCTAGAACAAATAGAAATTTTCACCTTGCAATTGATCTCAAATGGATGTGAACTTGTGTATTTGAATAGGATAAATGATGTATTTGATACAATCAAACTCAAAAAGATTAATTCCACTCTTTTTTTCCTCTTCTTTCTCCTTATTTTGTTGCAAAATCTAGCTATTTTCTCTCTATTTCCGTATTTTTTGCTGCTGCAGGAATTCTTCTTCTTCAAAACTGCTGAACCCCCTGTATGCTGCCCGAAGCTGCCTTAAATAGGCTGGCCAGAGCCAGCCGCAGATCTATCTGCGGCTGGCCGCAGATAGATCTGCGGCTGGCCAGCTGGCACGCCTCCCATCGCACTCAGCTGCTGAGTGCTGATTTCCCGGTTTTCGTGCTGGCGCACTCACTTGGCCGCAGATCTATCCGCGGCTGGCGGGCTTGACTTTCTCGATTTTCGTGTCACGCCTCGATTTTCGTACCGCAACGTCGGTTTTCGCTGACAGGCTCGTATTCCGCAGTCCGGGAACTTCCGGGAGACGTGCCACCTCATTCGGAAATGCCTGCCTCGGACGGTCATGCTGTCACGTCGACTTGGGCTGCCCAAATCATTGCGGCGGGACCGGGCGCTCGCCCTTGTGCCCGCTCCTTTGCTCCCGCAAGCTGGTTCAATTGACGATTTCGCCCTCCTGTCACGGTTAGTAGAAGGAAACGCAAAATTTGGGTGTCTACATTGTTTATAATTGTTAAAATGCATGTATAATCTACTATGTGATGTTTATAAATTATTTTAATTGAATTAATTCTTGAGATTATGCTTTTAATTGGAATTCTGAAACTTATAGAGGAACAATATATATTTGAATATAACTTATATTATGAAAATTGATGTTTAAATTGTATGTTAATTGTGACAAATGAGATTTTTTGTAATTTATTTTAAATATTTATTGAATTAAATAAATATTTTTTGATGATTTCATTATTTAATTAAATAATTAATTGATGAATTTGTGGTAGATTAATTTAATTATATGTGTTACATTGGTTAAATTGATGTGGAGAATTTTTATATTTAAAGTATGTGTTTAACTGAGTTTATTTGATTAAATGCATTATTTAAATAAGTATAATGTTATTTCTAATTAATTTAATAATTAATTAGAGATTTAATAATTTGTCATTATTAATAAAGGAGAATTTTATTTATGTGACTATATGATTTAATGTAGAATTATTCTATTTTATTTAGTTGATTTAAATGAGATTATTTAATTGATTAAATATGTGACATGAACTATATTATAAGCAAATTATTAGAATAAATTAGAAATGAGGAATGATGAGAAGCCAAACGAGGCCTTAGTGGGAGTTGGTGCCAGTTATTAACTGACACCATGTTCTGCCATTTAATTTTTATGTATTATTATTATACGCATCATTGTTCATCAGTTTCTAAAAGTTAATACAAAGAGAAAAAGAGAGAGATTTGACCGAATTAGACAAGGGAAGAAGAAATTAGTTCATTTATTGCTTAATCTAGGTTACTAATCAAGGTAAATTCCTTAAATTCAACTCTAATTCATGTTCTTTTAAGTTTTATTCCATGAACGTACACTGAGTTTTCTGTAAATTAAATTCTATGGTTAAATTTTTAATAAAATTGATGTTAGATGTTTGTAAGCATGAATAAATGTATTTTATATGATTTATATGTGATTTAGAGTAATTAAATCCATGAAATCATGTTTATGTTAAAGTTGTGGAAATTACAAAATAGTTATATACGAATATGGCTTAAATGTATGAAATCGATGCTTGTTTTGCATGTTAATCGGTTAAATTAATAATTGATTATGTTTATGAATGTAAAAACGAAGAAAAAAAGAGTTTAACGGATTAATTTGGTTAAGAAACGAATTCATAGTGATTAATTACGTTAACTGTATAAATATATAAATACAAAACATGAACAGTGGATTTTTTAGCCTTTATTTGGTTTTCTAGATTGTCTGTAATGTTAAAATCGATGTGTATGTAATGGGTTTTGATTTTATAACACATATGATGAATGTGTAGACTTAAATTTGTCATTCGATGAAAAACTTTAGCCAAATTTGGCATTTTTTTGCGTTCTTCGCGAACTGCAGGAACTGACATTCGGGTCCACCCCCCCGGCAGTGGAATTGCTCTATGATTACTGCACTGACGGTACAAATGGACTGACTTTGTCGCCCCGACGATGACCCCGCCCCGACGACAAAATTGAACTAGAATTCCAGCCCCGGCGGTAGAGTCGCCCCGGCGGCGATTTGTAAAGGAAACCACCGCCCCGGTGGTTGAACAAAAAAAAAGAGTAAAAAGAAGAGAGTAAACATTTTCTTCTTTCTTTGTGGTCATGTTATGTTATCATAGACATACCTAAAGCTTAGACTAATGTATGAAATGAATATTAAGATACTATGATGGATGGTAAGCATATACCCATTGATTATCCGCTGACAATTGAGATATTAAAATAAAATTTTGATAAGAATGAATTCAGAAGTGTTTATAATACTGTAACTAATCATTGCTACTGCTTTATAAACGTAATGTATAGGTTGATTAAAGAATGTGAATTTAATTTGTAATCTATGCATGAGGCAAGTATCTTATCCTTACTTATTACTTTTACGCAAGTTTTCTAAACTTCTCTTTTATATTGAGCAAGTCTATTACCTCTATTTTTCATTAAGCAAGTTCCTTACCGTAAATCGTTCAAGTTCATGAATTCAAATATGTTATTCTTATTCCTTTTAAGCAATATTTCAGTTATATAGAGTTTATTCGATTGTATGCCCTGAGATTCAGTCTTTTGTTCTTGAATACCTTTCTTATTAAATTATTGAACCTTGATTGACTAGTGAACCCATATTGATTCGACTAGTCCATAGTTGATGAGCGTTCTAAATTCTAGAAATCTTATTGAAGTAAATCCAAATCAAACTTCCTTTGGTGCGGATTCTGATGTCAAACTGAGATGAACAACCCTTATACAGGGGGTTATTTTATGTGTCAGCGTTTAGATGTTGTGCACATATATGGTACAAAGGGCTGATCCCCCTAAGTACGAGAAGTAAGGTCCATATAGTCTTACGACTGTTAAAGGTTTAAAGTAAAAATACTTGATAACCTGGGACATAGTTCGTGGTCTTAAGACCCTTAGATGTTTTTTTGAATCTTTTCTTATAATCTTGACTCAAAAGCTGAACATTCGATTATTCAATATCCATTGATTATTTCACATGTTATTAGTATTGTTGTTGTGTTACTTGCTGTACAATTGTTGCTCACCCTTGTATAATAACATTGCAGCTAAAGTTGAAAGAGTTGATGAGTCATCCACTAGTAAGGGCAAATGCAAAGCAAACAAATGAAGAAGACTTGTTATATTTGTTTAAATGATGTTTATGTAATAGACTTATGTTATGTTTCCGCACTGATGTTTATTTAAGGTTAGATGACCTAGGATTTTTTTGTTAAAGATGTTGTAACCCCTTAATGGGAGATTTCTATTTTTAATTAAGAATTTTCATTCATATTTGAATGGGTAATTAGATGTGATGTGATGTATTTGGATAGTAAACACCAAATCCTGTGGAAACGAAGTACCTGAATTTGGGGGTGTCACAGGTTGGTATCAGAGCTGTAGGTTATGAACCTTAGGTGGGGGAACTTAGGGTAGTAGCCTTCTAAGAGTCAAAAAATATAGTGGTGATAAACTCTTCTCGAGTTCTAAGGAATGAATTACGGAATTTATTAAAGATAATAAAAGACTTTATGTGCTATGTGCTTATGTGTTAACAACCTATGTGCCACGATTAGTACCGAGTATTAATTAAAATTTAAACTTTGTTGTCAGGATGTCGGATGTTGGAGGATTCAATCAGCCTAGGTATGTTGAGCCCCGAGTGGCTGGAGAGGAGGAGCCCCGTGATATCCATGTTATCCGGGAGCAGTTGATACGGAGAGAGCCATCTCCATTGATCACTGTTTTGGGTCAGGGGCATGAGCTCGAGTTTGATTCAAAGGAGGACTCTGAGGATGTTGAGACAGAGGCTGAGGAGGATGATGACAATCCCGAGGAGGTACCCCTTACCTCTGTTGATACTGAGATGTACGATGCATTGTATGATCGTACCATAGAGTTGTAGGATAGAGTCAGAGACTTGAAGGGACTGGCAAATAGACGCCAAACTCTTATAGACCATAAGAACGAGAAAATTGAGGATTTGGATATACGTCTTAGAGACGTAGAATGGAAGTTAGTTTAGGTAGAAAGTCAAAAGGAAGACCTGTTAGCTGAGAATGAGAAGATGAAACTTGAGATTCAGAAATTGAAGGATGATCTGAGTGAGGAGTCAGCGGAACGTGCTAGAGCAGAGGATGCTTGGATGAATACCGCTCGACGTGCAGAGATTTTTAAAGAAGGCGAACGGGCAAAGAGGGCTAAGATTGAGGAGACAGACTACACCTTGCAGACAACAATTGATAGGGTCCAGGATCGAGTTCTCCACTATCTAGTTTAGTTCGAGGACTTGCCATAGTACATATTGGATCGCAGGACGATGTTCCGTATCATGGAGGAAGAACGCAGGAAGGCGGTTCGATGCCTTAGTAGGCCATTATAGGAGACGTATTGAAGTATATGTATAAATATTTATGGTAGTTAATGATGTAAATTCCAGCGTGATTATACATAATGGAATATGACTATTTAATCCTAAAGATTGTTTGATCTTGGGATAGTTGATGTAAATAGCAGTGATGTTATCTTTCTATGTTAGGACTTTTGAATGAATGAAATATCAATTTTATTTGAAGATGTTATATGTTAAATGTTTAACCTGAATTGTTTGAGTTAAATGTTGAACACTTAAGAAATTGAGTGACGATCTAATAAGCGCATATTCTTGAACATAAAATGCCGCTGAGACGCTAACCACGTCAACAAGCTCAGGAAAGCTCTACCAATAACAACAACGACGCCGAAGCTAATCCTGTTTAGCAGTTGGTGAACCTTTTGGCTAGAGCACTTGCGAACCAGCCGCAAGCTCCACCAGTGACGTCATTTAAAGATTTCAAAGCGGTAAGACTGCCAGAGTTTAGGGGTTTCTTGAACCCGATCGAAGCCCAAACCTGGGTGATGGAAATGGAGAAAGTATTTGACGTTGCTAGGGTTAGTGATGACCAAAAGACTGCCTTTACAACGTTCATGCTTAAGTCAGAGGCCAACTATTAGTGGCAAGCGAATAAGGTGTAAGGAGGTCAGGGTGTAATCGTATGGGAGAGGTTTAAGGAGATGTTCTTTGAGATGTATTTTTTGACTAGCTTGCGAAATCAAATGGAGATTCAATGCCTGGAGCTGAAGCAGGGTACCATGACTGTACCGGAATACGCTTCGAAATTTAACGAGTTGGCTAGGTTCGCAACTTATCAAGTGAACACCAATGAAAGGAAGGCGAGGAGATTTGAACAAGGGTTGAAGCCATGGTTATACAGCAAGGTGTCAATGTTCAAATTGAACACATTTGTCGGCATTTTGGAATAGGCGATTATCGTAGAAGGTGGAAGTGATGCTCTGACTAAGTATAACCAGGAGCAGAAGAAGAAGGGTGAAAATGAGAATAACAAAATAAGTGGTAGTAACAATGGTGGTCACAATCAGAAGAGAAAGTGGAATGATAATAGATCTACTAGAAATCAACAGGGAGGTCAGAAGAAGAAGGTAGAAGCGTGTGTTACATGCGGGAAGAATCACGTGGGGATATGCCCGAAAGGGAAGAGAGTTTGCTATAATTGTGGTCAAGAAGGCCACATAGCACCGAATTGTCCGAATCAGAAGAAGGGCGCTTATTTTACTTGCGGAGCGAAGGATCATCTGGCTAGGGATTGCCCCAAGAAGGTAGCTGGAGGAGCAGGAACAGGAGGAAATAAGGGGAATAGTGGTGGTAGTACAATAATCATAACCGAATTAGCACCAACAAACCGACCTACCGCCAGAACTTTCAACATGACCGTGTAAGATGTCGTGCAGTCTCGCGATGTGGTGTCAGGTATCATTCCGATCAATAATATAGATGCTTGTGTATTGTTTGATTCGGGTGCTACTTATTCATTTATATCTGATGACTTTGCTAAGAACTTAGAATTGCTTAGGGAGGAATTAGATTACCCTTTGAACATAGAAATTGCGAATAGGGAGGTAATTCTTGTTAGGTACGTACATAAGAACTGTAGAGTGGACATTAAAGGAAACGTAATGACTGTAGATGTTATCCCAATCATACTTGGGGAATTTGACGTTATATTGGGTATGGATTGGCTATTTAATTATTGAGCGATAATTGATTGCCAAAAGAAATGTATTAACCTTATGACTCCGTCAAAGGTAGTATTTTATGGCACTAAATCGCCTAGGTAAGCGAGTCGTCTGACGATGATGCAGGCCAGGAAGATGTTAAGACAAGGCTGTGTGGGATATTTAGCCTGCATAGTTGATACTCGAAAAGAGAGTCCGAAATTAGAAGAGATACCTGTCGTAAAGGACTTTGTAGACGTCTTTCCCACCAGATAGGGGAGTTGAGTTTGTAATCGATTTGGCGCTAGGAACTGCCCCGATATCGAAAGCTTCGTACCGTATGGCTCCAGTAGATATGAAAGAATTAATGGTACAACTGCAAGAATTATTAGATAAGAAGTATATTCAGCCGAGCGTATTGCCGTGGGGAGTGTCAGTGTTATTTGTCAAGAAGAAGGATGGATCGATGCAACTTTGCATTGATTATAGGGAGTTGAACAAGGTCACGATTAAGAATAAATACCCATTGCCAAGAATCAACGACTTGTTTGATTAATTGAAAAGAGCTAGGTATTTCTCAAAGATAGATTTGAGGAGTGGTTATCATCAGTTGAAGGTGAGGAAGGAAGATGTACCGAAGACAGCGTTCAGGACTCGTTATGGTCACTACGAGTTTCTGGTGATGTCATTTGGTCTAACGAATGCTCCTACAGCATTCATGGACTTAATGAACAGGGTGTTTAAGCCGTTTTTGGACAAGTGTGTAGTAGTATTCATTGCGATATTCTAATTTACTCCAAAACTAAAGAAGAGCATGTAAAACATTTGAAGGCGACATTAGAAGCGTTAAGAAGAGAGAAGTTGTACGCTAAATTTTCAAAATGTGAATTCTGGATAGAGCGAGTACAATTTGTTGGACACGTGATGGACAAGGATGGGATTTCGGTGGATCCATCAAAGGTTGAAGCAGTGCTTAACTGGGATCAACCGAAAACACCATCGGAAGTAAGGAATTTCCTCGGATTGGCAGGTTACTATAGGAGATTCATTCAGGATTTTTCCAAAATCACGACTCCGTTAATGAATTTGACTAGGAAGACGGTGAAGTTCGTTTGGACGAAGAAGTGTGAGGAAGGTTTTCAAGAATTAAAGAGGAGGTTGAGTACGGCGCCTGCTTATGCAGAAGGGTAAGGTCATTGCGTATGCGTCACGACAATTAAAGGACTATGAGAAGGGGTATCCTACCCATGATTTGGAATTGGCCGCGGTAGTGTTTGCTTTGAAGATATGGAGGCACTATCTTTACGGGGAGAAGTGTGAAATATATACAGACCACAAGAGTCTGAAATATATTTTTACACAGAAGGATCTAAACATGGGACAGAGGAGATAGTTGAAATTGATAAAAGATTACGACTGCGAGATTTTATACCATCCGGGTAAAGCGAACGCTGTGGCCGACACCTTAAGCAGAAAGGGTCGAGAGAAATTGTCTATGTTAACCGCTCAGGAGGAGCTAATTACAGCGATGACAAAACTGGAGTTAGAGGTGAAATGTCCGGAAGAGTCTAACAAAAAATTGTTTCAGTTGGGAACCGGCCCAACCTTGGTGGATAAGGTTAAGGAAGTACAAATGTAGGACGAAGAATGTGAGAAAGTCAGAAAAAGAATATTTGGAGGTGATGAAGTGAAATTCAAAGTGGATAACGAAGGAGTATTGAGATTTGAGGGAAGAATTTGGGTTCTGCCAGTACAAGAGGTTAAGGAAGAAATTTTGAGCAAGGCTCATAATTGAAGATATTCGATTCATTCGGGAAGTACGAAGATGTACCAGGATCTCCGATAACATTTTTGGTGGCCGAATATGAAGAGAGACATTGTCGATTGTGTAGCCAAGTATTTGACATGTCAGAAAGTTAAAACAGAACATTAGAGGCCAAGTAGGCTATTACAACCGTTAGAAATCCCATAATGGAAATGGGAGCACATCACCATGGATTTCGTAGTAGGTCTTCCGACAACTCAGAAAAGTTTTGACGCAGTGTGGGTTATCATAGATCGACTAATGAAATCAACACACTTCTTACCCATCAAGATTAGATTCAACTTGGATCAGTTAGCAAAATTATATGTAAAGGAGATTTTTTCGAGGCACGGTGTTCCAATATCTATTGTCTTAGATAGAGATTCGCGCTTCACATCAAAGTTTTGGAAACGACTACAAGAATGCATGGGAGCGCAGTTACGTATGAGTACGGTATATCATCCACAGACCGACGGACAGAGTGAAAGAACAATTCAAATATTGGAGGATATGTTGAGAGCTTGCATCATGGATTTCAAGGGAAATTGGGATGATCATCTACCGTTGGTGGAATTTGCTTACAATAACAGTTACCACACAAGTATTGGCATGCCGCCTTACGAAGCATTGTACGACAGAAAGTGCAGAACTCCATTATGCTGGGATGAAGTTGGCGAACGTCAATTGCTAGGACCAGAACTGGTACAACAGACCGCAGAAATGGTCAAAGTCATCAGGGCAAGATTGATAGCAGCTCAGAATAGGTAGAAGAAATATGCCGACCAACATCGTAAGAATCGAGAGTTTAAGTTTTGATGACATAGTAATTAATGCAAAAATAGCCAATTGGAAAGCAAGAGGCATGCTTTTAATCCTCCAAGCTACCTTTGAACTGTTAAGGAGGGTTGGAGAGGTCGTATATGAGGTAGCTTTACCTCCGACGTTAGAACACATCCACAATATTTTTCATGTCTCGGTGTTACGACCATACAAACCCGACTACAAGCATGTCATAGAGTATGAACCCCTGCAAGTTGAAAAGATTTATCTTACGAAGAAGAGCCTATTCAGATAGTTGACAGGAAAGAGCAAGTGCTACGAAATAAAATTATACCTTTTGTTAAGGTGATCTGGAGGAACCACAACGCTGAAGAAGCTACGTGGGAACTCGAAAATCAGATGATGAGAAATTATCCACAGCTATTTGCTTAGTCCATGTGTAGCGATTCTGGGGACAGAATCTTTGCAGGGGGGAGAATGTAACGGGGCGAATTAATTGAGTCGTGATTCTGGGGACAGAATCCTTTTAAGGGGGGAAAGATGTGACGAACAAGATTTTTGTAATTTATTTTAAATATTTATTGAATTAAATAAATATTTTTCGATAATTTGATTATTGAATTAAATAATTAATTGATGAATTTGTGGTAGATTAATTTAATTATATGTGTTACATTAGTTAAATTGATGTGGAGAATTTTTATATTTAAAGTATGTGTTTAATTGAGTTTATTTGATTAAATGCATTATTTAAATAAGTATAATGTTATTTCTAATTAATTTAATAATTAATTAGAGATTTAATAATTTGTCATTATTAATAAAGGGGAATTTTATTTATGTGACTATGTGATTTAATGTAGAATTATTCTATTTTATTTTGTTAATTTAAATGAGATTATTTAATTCATTAAATACGTGACATGAACTATATTATAAGCAAATTATTAGAATAAATTAGAAAAGAGGAATGATGAGTAGCCAAACGAGGCCTTAGTGGGAGTTGGTGCCAGTTATTAGCTGACACCATATTCTTCTATTTAATTTTCACGTATTATTATTATACGCATCATTGTTCATCAGTTTCTAAAAGTTAATACAAAGAGAAAAAGAGAGAGATTTGAGAGAATTAGAGAAGGGAAGAAGAAATTAGTTCATTTGTTGCTTAATCTAAGCTACTAATCAAGGTAAATTCCTTAAATTCAACTTTGATTCTTGCTCTTTTAAGTTTTATTCCATGAACGTACACTAAGTTTTTTGTAAATTAAATTCTATGGTTAAATTTTTAATAAAATTGATGTTAGATGTTTGTAAGCATGAATAAATGTATTTTATATGATTTTTATGTGATTTAGAGTAATTAAATTCATGAAATCATGCTTATGTTAGAGTTCTGGAAATTATAGAGTTGTTATATACGAATATGGCTTAAATGTATGAAATCGATGCTTGTTTTGCATGTTAATCGGTTAAATTGATAATAGATTATGTTTATGCATGTAAAAACGAAGAAAACAAGAGTTTAACGGATTAATTTGGTTAAGAAACAAATTCACAGTGATTAATTACGTTAACTATATTAATATGTAAATACAAAACATGAACAGTGGATTTTTTAGCCTTTATTTGGTTGTCTAGATTATCTATAATGTTAAAATCGCTGTGTATATAATGGGTTTTGATTTTATAACACATATGATGAATGGGTAAACTTAAATTTGTCATTCGATGAAAATATTTGGCCAAATTTGGCATTTTTTTACGTTCTTCGCGAACTATAGGAACTGACATTTCGGTCCACTGCCCTGGCGATGACCTCGCCCCGGCGATAAAATTGAACTAGAATTCCCGCCTCGGCGGCGATTTGCAAAGGAAACCACCGCCCCCGCGATGGAACAAAAAAAAGAGTAAAAAGAAGAGAGTATAAATTTTTTTCTTTCTTTGTGGTCATGTTATGTTTTCATAGACATACATAAAGCTTAGACTAATGTATGAAATGAATATTAAGATACTATGATGGATGGTAAGCATATACCCATTGATTATCCGCTGACAATTGAGATATTAAAATGAAAATTTGATGAGAATGAATCCAGAAGTGTTTATAATACTGTAGCTAATCATTATTACTGCTTTATAAACGTAATATATAGGTTGATTAAAGAACGTGAATTTAATTTGTAATCTACGCACAAGTTAAGTATCTTATCCTTACTTGTTACTTTTATGCAAGTTTTCTAAACTTCTCTTTTATATTGAGCAAGTCTATTACCTCTATTTTTTATTGATCAAGTTTTTTACCATAAATTGTTCAAGTTCATGAATTCAAATGTGTTATTCTTATTCCTTTTAAGCAATATTTCAGTTATATAGAGTTTATTCGATTGTATGCCTTGAGATTCAGTCTTTTGTTCTCGAATACCTTTCATATTAAATTATTTATCCTTGATTGACTAGTGAACCCTTATTGATTCGACTATCCATAGTTGATGAGCGTTCTAAATTCTAGAAACGTTATTGAAGTAAATCCAAATCAAACTTCCTTTGGTGCGGATTCTGATGTCAAACTGAGATGAACATCCCTTATACAGGGGATTATTTTACGCGTCAGCGTTTAGATGTTGTGCACATACATGGTACAAAGGGCTAATCCCCCTAAGTACGAGAAGTAAGGTCTATATAGTCTTACGAGTGTTAAAGGTTTAAAGTAGAAATACTTGATAACCTGGAACATAGTTCGTAGTCTTAAGACCCTCAGATGTTCTTTTGAATCTTGTCTTATAATGTTGACTCAAAAGCTGAACCTTCGATTATTCAATATCCGTTGATTATTTCGCATGTTATTATTATTGTTGTTATGTTACTTGCTGGGCAATTGTTGCTCACCTTTGCATAATAACATTGCAGCTAAAGTTGAAAGAGTTAATGAGTCATCCACTAGTAAGGGCAAAGGCAAAGCTAACAAATGAAGAAGACTTACTGTATTTGTTAAAATGATGTTTATGTACTAGACTTATGTTATGTTTCCGCACTGATGTTTATTTAAGGTTAGATGATCTGGAATTTATTTGTTAAAGATGTTGTAACCCCTTAATGGGAGATTTCTATTTTTAATTAAGAATTTTCATTCATATTTGAATGGGCAGTTAGATGTGATGTGATGTATTTGGATAATGAACACCAAATCCTATGGAAACGAAGTGCCCGGATTTGGGGGTGTCACATTAATTGGTAAATTGATGGTTGATTATGTTAATACATGTAAAAACAAAGAAAACAAACTTAAACGGATTTATTTGGTGTTATAACGAATCTGTAGTGATTGATTTCATGAAATTTGACGAAACTTTAAAAAATAGCAAGAACATGAAAATTATGAGTTTAAATTCAGTTGTTTGAATTGTTTAAGTTGATAAAATCCTGTTATGATTGTTATTATATGTTTTTGTAAAGTTCAGAACCTATGCGTAGTATTAAATTTGTTGTTTGAGCGAAGCTTTAGCCAAATTTGGCATTTTCTGTATTCTTCGCGAACTTGGGTAACTGGTTCTGCATCGTGGTGCCGCAGCGCCAGTGCATAGAGTAAAATTGGTGCCGTAGTGCCAACCCGGGTTGTCCGGTTCTGGGTAAGGCAGCGCCGCAGTGTCGGCTCAAGGCTTATGCCCAGCGCCGCAGCGCCGGTCTAGGTCGTGTAAAAAAACACAGGAAATGAAATTTTTCCAGATTTTAAAATAAAATAATTTCACATATATGAAGCAATGTGATAAGAATGTAAAAAAATAACAATAGTTTAAGAGGTAAGTCTAGTTATGCTTTTTAAAGTGATTAACTGTTTAATAAAGGAAGTGATTAGTTAAACTTTGATTGTTAATTGTTCAATGTGACTTGAATGTATAGGTTACTTAAAGAGAAAATATATATTATTATTTATAGCTGACGTACGAGGTAAGTTTCCATACTTTAACTTGATTTCAATTACGCAAATTTAAATTCTATTCTTATATTGAGCAAGTTTCTTAACTCTACTTTATATTGAGCAAGTTCTTTATCCTAGTTCATTCAAGTTCCTTTATTCAAATGGGATATTCTAATTCCTTTTTAGTAATACTTCAATTAAACAGAGTTTATTCAATTGCATATTTTGTGAGCTTCAGTCTTTGGTTCTTGAATACCATTTACATTTTAATTGTTGAGCCTTGATTGACTAGCGAACCCTTATTGATTCGACTAGTCCATAGTTGATGAGTGTTCTAAATTCTAGAAACGTTATTGAAGTAATTCGAAACCAAACTTCCTTTGGTACGAACTCTGATGTCAAACTGAGATGAATAACCCTTTTACAGGGGATTATTTTATGCGTTAGTGTGACACCGCTGAAAGTATTATGTACACAAGCCAATCATATTTGATATGATGTAGCATATACTTTGTAGTCTTATTCATTTATTAATAAAAGAATTGATTTTCTTAAAAGGCATTTTGTATTATTTACATGGTGCTGTTATATTAAATGTGATAAACCCATAGTTTTGAGCAATACTTTTAGAATCATGATGGTGATCATGTTAATGAGATCTAAATTCTAGATAGCTCACAAACTAAAATCGTTCCTAATCGTTGGATTACTAGAAAGGGGATTAGTGAATCCGGATAGATTAGTACATACGTTGCTTGCTCTTAGAAAGATGAAGATTGATCTCATAATCATTTGTGTGGAGACACTAAAGCAAGTATGTAGGTACTTATTGGAGAATAAGTTCACTGAACGTGGCTCGCTAAGGAATACCTAATGGAGTTTTACTAGCCTGTCAATAGGAATTCCTCTAGTAATAGTAGTACAAGTGATCCTTGGACTTGAGATCATCATAGTATCTTGTGTATGATGAGTTATACTTTGACATGTCCCTTAAGACCTTTAGGGCATATCAAAGGATATGATTGGGTATAATAAGTTGTACATGGAGATAGGTGAATGATCAACAAAGAATTTACCACGTCTAGCGAAAGCAGAAGAAGCTTGGAGAAGCTTCGACTTCCGATCTAGGTTTGTTCATGATTAAAATTAATTTTTTTGAAAGTCAAAAATTCTACTTGGGTATTGGATACCGGTTGTAGTTCTCACATATGTAATAATATATAGGGACTAAGCAGAAGTAGAAAGTTAAACAAGGATGAAATCATCCTACGAGTGGGAAATGGAGCAAAGGTTGCTGCATTAGTTGTAGGAACTTATTGTTTAACACTGCCTACGGCAACTCCATTAGTTTAAATAATTGTTATTATGTTCCAACACTCATTAGAAACATTATTTCAATTTCCGTATTGGATATGGATGGTGTTGATATTATAATAAAGAACAACAGTTATTCTATTTATAATAAAAATGTTTTATATGGTGTTGGCAATTTACTGAATGGACTTTACATACTTGACTTGCATAAAAATATACTTCAAATTGAATAAACTAAGAAAAGGAAAAAGATGATGTTAAATATACCTTTATGTGGCACTATAGACTCGGTCATATCAATGAAACAAGATTAACCAAGTTGCATAAAGATGGGCTTTTAGAGCTATCTGATTACGAATCATATCCAACTTGTGAATCTTGTCTCATGGGTAAAATGACTAAATCTCCCTTTAGTGGAAAAGGAGAAAGGGTTATAGAGTTGTTAGCATTGGTACACATAGACGTATGTGGACCTGTGACAACGAATGCACGATGAGGGTATTCTTATTTTATTACTTTCATTGATAATCATTCTAGATTTGGATATATATATTTAATGAAATACAAATCTGAATCGTTTGAAAAGTTCAAAGAATTCAGAAGTGAAGTAGAGAAGCAAACTGGTAAACGTATTAAAATTCTTCGATCGGATCGAGGAGGGGAATATTTAACCAATGAGTTTCTCAATTATCTCAAAGAAAATGGTATAATCTCACAATGGACTCCACCAGGGACGCCACAGTTGAATGGTGTATCTGAAAGGAGAAATCGAACATTGTTGGACATGGTTCATTCCATGATGAGTTATACTGACCTTCTAGTATCCTTCTAGGGTTATGCCCTAAAAATGGCTACATACCTACTTAACAAGGTACCTACCAAATCCGTCCCAAAGACCCCATATCAAATATGGACAGGGAGGAAACCTAGTCTTAAGCATGTTAAGACTTGGTGTTGTCCAGCTTATGTCAAAAGGTTTGAGCATGATAAGTTGAAGACTAGATCCAACAAGTGTAGATTTGTGATATACCCTAAAGAAACTGTGGGGTATTATTTCTATCATCCCACTGATCAAAAGGTGTTTGTTGCGAAACACGCTGCCTTCTTGGAAAAGGAGTTTATCCTTGAAGGGATCAGTGGGAGTAAGATATATCTTGAAGAAGTTCAAGAACCACAAAATACTACGGATCAAAGTCAGATACCTGACCGAGTGGAAGAACCTAATGTACCATAGCCTATTCGTAAATCTGGAAGAGTACCGAAGATACCTGATAGGTATGGATTCATCAGAGAGGATGATGATGAGGTATGCATCATAGATGATGATGATCCATTAACTTACGAAGAGGCTATGAGTAGTAAAGACTCAGAGAAATGGCTAGAAGTCATGAAATCCGAGATGGACTCCATGTATGAAAACCAAGTATGGACTTTAGTGTCACCACCTGAGGGTATTAAGCCTATTAGGTGCAAATGGATTTTTAAGAGAAAGACTGGAGCGGACGGCAAGGTAGAGACCTATAAGGCCGACTGGTTGCAAAAGGTTTCAAACAAAGACAAGGAGTTGACTATGACGAAATATTTTCCCCAGTAGCTATGCTCAAGTCCATTCGAATTTTTCTTGCAATTGCAGCTTATTATGACTACGAAATCTGGTAAATGGACATGAAAACGGCCTTTCGCAATGGAGAGCTTGAGGAGAATGTATATATGATACAGCCAGAGGGTTTTTTTTTAACGATTGGAACAAACCAAGTCTGTAAGCTACAACGATCCATTTATGGATTGAAGCAAGCTTCTCGAAGATGAAACATCCGTTTTGATGAGATAATCAAAAGGTTTGATTTTATCAAAAATAAGGATGAACACTGTGTGTATAATAAGGTTAGTGGGAGCGCTGTTTCATTCTTTATATTATATGTTGATGATATATTACTGATAGGGAATGATGTTCCTATGCTACAACCGATCAAAATTTGGTTATCTAAACACTTATCCGTGAAGGACTTAGGTAAGGCATCCTATATTTTGGGGATAAAGTGAAATTAGTATGCACATAAGCCAATCATATTTGATATGATGTAGCATATACTTTGTAATCTTATTCGGTTATTACAGGCATTTTTTATTATCTGCATGATACTGTTATATTAAATGTGATAAACCCATAGCTTTGAGCAATGCTTTTAGAATCATGATGGTGATCATGCTAATGAGATCTAAATTCTAGATAGCTCACAAACTAAAATCGTTCTTAATCGTTGGATTACTAAAAAAAGGATTAGTGAATCCGAATATATTAGTACATATGTTGCTTGCTTTTAAGAAAAGGATGATTGATCTCATAATCATTTGTGTGGAGACACTAAAATAAGTATGTAGGTGCTTATTAGAGAATAAGTTCACTGAACGTGGCTCGCTAAGGAATACCTAATGGAGTTTTACTCGTCTGTCAATAGGAATTCCTCTAGTGATAATAGTATAAGTGATCCTTGGACTTGAGATCATCATAGTATCTTGTGTATGATGAGTTATACTTTAACATGTCCCTTAAGACCTTTAGGGTATATCAAAGGGTATGATTGGGTATAATAAGTTGTCTATGGAGATGGGTGAATGATCAACAAAGAATATACCACATCTAGTAAAAGATGTGAATGTCCTATGTGATTCAATAAATGACTACTCAGTAGTCCTTGGCCAAGACAAAATGAAATTAAAAAGGAGTTTCTAATTTGCATTATTTAAAGTTGTGCAGATGGGAATCGAAATACATATAATTAAATAAAATAAGACTTGACAGTAATTCCATGTCTTATATTTAATTGGGACATTGTATGGTAGAAAGATTGAATTGTACGGTAAGTATTCACTGAAAGGTTCTTTTGTGATTAATGTTGAAATCTATATCATCTGGAAAGTCGTTGATCGCTAAGGGGGCATACCCTTATTGTAGAATAAATATTATTTATTTAAATGAATTAAATAGTTTGATTTATTTATTTAAATAAGATTAGAATAGTTCTAATTGATTTATTCGCAACCGATTTAATATGGAGAACCTAAAGGGTCACACCGCAAAAGAAAAATATTTATTTAAGAAGTAAATAGCATAAATGTAATAATAAGTTAAGTGTATTTAATTTAGTCTATGGATATAGAATAAATTAAATAGCTTAATATTTATTATTTAATATTTTAGAAATATTAAATATAAATTAATAAGAGGAGTCTGATTATTATTATTACTTTTACTATTATTTAATTCCTAATAGGGATTGTGAATTAATTAATAGAAGTATCTCACATGAATTCCTAATTAGATTAGGAGTTTAATTTAATTAAAGGAGTTTAATTAGAATAGAAACCTTAATCCTAAATAGTTTAGGGAAAAATTTTCCTACATCTATAAATAAGAGAAATCTTATCATAGATTAGGGTTACACACTTTTGTATAAGAATTGTGGAAAGCCCTTATAATTTCTATAGAGATAGAAACTAGGGTTTTGCCAAACACCCATCTTCTTGAACAAGTATTATCCCTTGGTGGATCACCTCTAGAGACCAAACACTTGGGTGGCTAACGTTGATCAAATGAAGGAATTTAATCAGTGGAATTCAAGGAGAACACGAAGGAATTGGAGGTGAACTTGTACCTGAGAAAGCTAGAATTCTATAAGGGTACAATTTTTATTCTCCATCTCTTTCGTTTAATTAATAATTGTGTATAAAGAAAGATCATGGTGATGGTTTGTATAAAATTTTAAAATTTGATTTTATCGCGCTTTCGCTTTATTTATGTAATTTGGTTGCATGTCCGCGTTATACAAACCTAACAGTGGTATCAAGAGCCAAACTTTATGCGAATTATTAATTATTTTGTTTCTGTATATACATTGATATGTGTTTAGAACAATTTAATTGGGCATAACTGTTTGTGTAAAATTATTTTTTTTATAGAATGTTTAATATTTAAACTATATAATTTTGGGTTTGAAGTTTGACTCAAAGGCTTGTTTGATTATTTTTTTAAAAGGTTTATGATCAAGGGTTGACCTCATATTTTTTTTTTGTAAATTAAAATAAAAGAGTTTATTTTGATTTGAAATTTGATTAAAAAATAAAAGAGTTTATTTTTATTCAAAATTGGATAAATTAAAATAAAAGAGTTTATTTTGATTTGGAATAGGATTAAAATAAAGAAGTTTATTTTAATTAGAATTGGATTTCATGATAACTAATTAGAGTTGGAATTGGATTCCATGATAACTAATTGGAGTTGAAATTGGATTTTATACTAACTAATATTGTCCATTAAATGATATCAATGCATATATGGAATGGTTTTATTATTCATGAGATGAATATTATTTATTGATGCATATGGAGATATGTATGATAATAAATAGGGATTGATTATGGACTATTGACCAATGTGTGATTGAATTTATTTTAGAGGATATTTGAATGAATGGGTTTTTATAAATGGGGTTTGCGTACCTCGTCTTCTCTAGTTTTTTCTTGATGTAAATTCTATCTTCCTCCTATGTACTTCCCCTTGACTGCTGATCAAGGTTTCTATTTATTTTAAATAGTTTATATAATAGGATTAGTTAGAATTATTTTGAAGAATTGGAGACAAAGGAGCAAGGAGCGCAAGAAGACCCGTTTGTAATTGAGCCCGGGTTTAAATGTAATAGTTATATTTAAATTTAATTCTTGCACCCTAGGTTTGACCTTTTGGTTCACTTGGTGGCTCTAGTAAACCAAACTAGAATAAAAGTATATAATCAATCCGAGTAGAATATAGTATTCTATATGTGCATGCTTACTATATATATATATATATTCTATATTATACAACATGCTTCACATGTTAAATAATATGACGCGTATTTTATATATATATGTGCATGCGTGCTAAACAAGATGAGACTAATAATTACAAATCTCTCAAAGAAATTATATTAAGTCCTAAGCGTTCAAAGATATTTGGAATATCGAACGTCGCCTTCTAGCATGGTAAAGCGATAGAGTATTAAATATTTAATATGAGTTTGTTGTGTCACATAAGGAAAGTATTAAATATTTAAGATGTTGCTTTATCACATTTGGTACTTATAAATAGACTGAGCGATGCTGTTTTGTTGTGTCACACAAGGACAATGTTTTTCTTTCGAATATATGGAAGTGCTAGGTTGGACTTAACTTGGATAATTTTGATTCGGATGTGTCACACTTGATCAAAATAATCTAAGAGGCAAAAAAAGAAGGAGTTACATAGTGATGTAATTGACAATAGTTGTGTACCTATTTATTTATATATAGTTTGTTGTGTCACATAAGGCTATATATATATATATATATATATATATATATTTGAAATGGGATCCTTATTCTCACTAGCAAATCTTTAATTAGATTTGCCGAACTATATTTATTGAGGGTAATATAGTTTGATAAAAATAGTGGAAGATACCAATTTAAATCAAAACCTAATTTATTTTGGTAATTAATTAATAAAATGAATGTATGCTAAAATATTGTTAATTCATTTACAGAATTTTACAATGTCTAATTTACTATCACTGCGGAGCATATTAGATGCTAATTAACTGGACCAAATAACATGGACTAGTTAAGGAATTTGAGAATAGTTCTCAAGGCTGAAAATCTATCTTATGTTCTTAATACGCCTATCTCTGCAATGGTTGCAGACAATGCCTCTGAGGAAGAGATTGCTACTTTTAAAAAGTGGCAAGATGATGCAACCGTGGCTCAATGCATCATGCTCGCATCCATGAGTAACGAGCTTCAGCGTCAACACGAAACTATGGATGCTCCTACTATACTCCTGCACCTTCAAGAAGTTGAAGGGTGAGGAAAATAGGACTATTAGATATTAGATATCTAAGGAGCTCTTTCGATCTAGAATGGCCGATGGCACTATAGTATAGACAAATGTTCTAAAAATGATCAATCTGATTGAACAATTAGGACAAAAAGTTTTGTCATGGATGGAGAGTTGATCCAAGATTTGATCTTGCAATCACTTTCGGACTCTTTCTCACAATTTGTTGTGAATTTTCACATGAACAAGCTATATGTCAGCCTGCCTGAGTTGCTTAAACACGTTGAAAACTATAAAGAGTCACTTTCCAACCAAGAAAGACTTTTCAACCAAGAAAGACTAAGTCTTACTGGTAGATGATTCTTCCAAGAAGCGGAAGAAGGCCAAAGGATCTTCTTAAAAGAAGAACAATTCAAAGAAGGTATAAGGAAAGGCAATAACTAAGGACACTAAGAACAAAAACTGATGAAGATAGCAAAGGAGTTTGCTTCCACTGCAATAAGCGTGGACACTGGAAAGGAAACTGTAAGGAGCATATTGCAGAGGCTAACCAGAAGAAGCTTAGTGAAGCTTTGGTTACAGATATAGGTTTGTTCATCATTGAAATAAATCTTTTTATAAGTCAAGGTTCTACTTGGGTATTGGATACCGGCTATAGTTCTCACGGATGCAATCCAATAGAGAGACTAAGCAGAAGTAAGAAGCTAAACAAAGAGTAAGGAATCTTACATATGGAGAATGGAGTAATGGTTGCTACATTAGCCGTAGGAACTTATTGTTTAGCGTTGCCTGCGGGCAAGTCTATTAAGTTAGTAAGTTGTTATTATGTTTCAGTTCTCTTTAGAAACATTATTACTTTCGTTATTGGACAAGGAAGGTTCTGGTATTATATTTAAGAATAATTGTTGTTCTATTTATAATGATAATGGTTTGTTTGAAACTGGAAGATTACTTGATGGACTTTATATACTTGACTTACATGAAAATAATTTTACAAATTAAACAAACTAGTAAAAGAAAAGGAGATGATCATTCAAAAAGTTGAATTTGTGTATTTAATGAAATACAAGTCTGAATCATTTGAAAGATCAAAGAATTCAGATGTGAAACAAATTGACAAAGTATTAAGATTCTTTGATCAGATCGAGGAAGGAATACTTGTACAATGAGTTTATAGATCATCTCAAAATGGTATTTTCTCATAATAGACGCTTTATGATACACAATAATTGATTGGTGTGTCTTAAAAGAGAAATCGTACCTTGTTAGACATGGTGCGGTCCATAATGATTTTTACCGATATTCCAGTATCTAGAGCTGCAAACGAACCGAACCGTTCGCGAACCGGTTCGGTTCGGTTCGAGTTCGGTTCGGTTCGAGTTCGACTAGAGCACCAAATCGAGTCGAGTTCGCACATGGTGTTCGGTTCGATTGCTCGATCGAACATGTTCGCGAACCATGTGGTTCGGTTCGTATGTGTTCGCGAACAGTTCGAGTTCGGTTCGACTCGATAAGTTCGAGTTCGAGTTCGGTTCGACTCGGTAAGTTCGAGTTCGGTTTCGGTTCGATTAGCTCGTGTTCGGTTCAATGCGTTCAAGTTCGAGATTGGTTCGAGATGTTCGATTTCTTATGTTTAAAATTAAAATTGTTTCTAAAATTCTAAATATAAATAATTGGTTATTTCATGTTAAATTCTAATGTTTGTCTAATTGTCTTATCAATAATGGTTAAATTTGTAGTAATTTTTTTTTATTACTTAAACATCTTTTTGTGTTTTTAATAATTGATTATAAGTAATAAAGTAAACATTTTTATTAAATAATAATGTGTACCTCTTCACCTCTATTTTAATTAAAATAATTTTAATACTTTTATAAAAATTTAACAATGATTGTTGGATTATTACAATTTACATCTCTAATAATTTAATAAAGTATAACCCATGCCATAAATCACATAAATAAAGTAATTAATCACGATACAATGACAATTTGATATTAATTAAAGAATGATACAATACAATACAGTTGCTTACATTTCTGATTTACATGACTTATTGAAAATTTCAAATCGAGATAGAGAATAGAAAATTCAAGTCATCAATATATCGAAACTTCACTAATATAGTAATAGTCATTGTACAATTACTTATAGTACCGTACTATTGTTTGCATGAAAATATAAAATTAAAATGAGTTATTAATTTAAATTATAATAAGCAATTTTTTATATAAAAAAAATAAAACAAAGTCTTTAAATAGTTTTGCATCTTTTATCTTAGAATCGTAGTTAATTTATATAGTTTTAAATAATATAATTATGAAAATTATAAACTTATAGTTATTTAATTCTCAAGATTTATTGTATTCAAAAATTAATTATCACATCACTTGATCTTATTACTTATATTTCAAAACGAATGAAGTATTTGATACTAATACATATACATTTCAACTTTTCAAGGTTAACAATATTAGTCTATTAAATTAATCTAAATCAAGTTAATCAACTAAATTCACATTATTTTAATTCTTAGAATTTTATAATTTTATTATAAAAAAAATTTAATAAGACTCTTTTTATGAAATAGATAAAATATTATTCATTTTATTCTAAATTAATTATGTAATAAATAATAATATTGACCATGCTCGCGAGCAACTCGATCATGCCAGCGAACTCGAGCATGTTCGCGAACTCGATTATGTTCGCGAACTCGAGCATGTTCGCGAACTCGATCATGTTCGCGAACTCGATCATGTTCGCGAACTCGATCATGTTCGCGAACAGTTCGCGAACACCAATCGAACTGAACTCGTACACAGCTACTGGTTCGATAGAGTTACTCGAACCTGTTCGAGTTCGACTAAAAGTGTTCGAGTTCGGTTCGAGTTCGTCAGAGTTCGGTTCGGTTCGGTTCGTTTGCAGCTCTACCAGTATCCATCTGGGGTTATGCCCTAGAAATAGCTGCATATTTACAAAATAAGGTAACCTCAAAATTCGGCCCCAAGACTCCATAAAAGTTATGGATAGGGAGGATTCCTAGTCTTAAGTATGTTAAGATAAAGGGTTGTCCAACTTATGTGAAAATGTTTCAAAAGATAAGTTTGGGACAAAATCTGACAAGTTTAGGTTTGTGGGATATCCTAAAGAAAGTTTAAGGTATTATTACTATAATCCTACACGTTGCCTTCTTGGATAAAAGTGTTTATCATTGAAGGAGCTAGTGGGAGGGTAATAGATGAAGGAGTTCAAGAACCACAAAGAACTTTCAATCAAACCAAGGAACCTATACATACACCTATTGTACCACAACCGAATCGTAAATGTGGAAGAGAACTGAAGATACCTAGGAGGTATGGATTCATCATAGAGGATGATGATGAGGTATGCATCATAGAGGATGATGATCTAGTTATATACGATGAGGCTATGAGTAGAAGACACTCAGAGAAATGGCAGATGGCTATGAAATTCGAAATGGACTCTATGTATGAGAACCAAATATAGACTCTGGTTACTCCACCGAAAGGCATAGTGCTTAAAGGGTGTATATGGGTCTTTAAGAGAAAGACTAGGGCGTATGGCAAGGTTGAGACCTATAAGACCAGACCTGTTTAAAATGTTTCAAATAAAGTCAAGGAGTTAACTATGATAAAACCTTATTACCGGGTAATGCTCAAGTCCATTTGGATTTTGCTTCTGATTGCAGCTTATTACGAAATCTGGTAAAATGGATGTGGAGACGTCCTTCCTCAATGAAGAGTTGAGGAGAATATATATATGATACAGCCAGAGGAATTTGTTTCAAAGGTTGAAGCAAATCATGTATGTAAGTTACAATGATCCATTTATGGATTAAAGCAATCATCTCAAAGATGGAACATTCGTTTTGATGAGACAATCAAAAGAGTCTGATTTTATCAAAAACGAGAATAAACCTTATGTGTACAAAAGGATCTGTGGGAGCGCAGTGATATTCCTAGTATTATATGTTGATATACTACTGTTAAGGAATGACATACCAGTGCTACAATCAGTAAAGATAAAATTGTCTAAACATTCCTCCATGAATAACTTGGGAGGAGCATCCTATAAATTGGGGATATAGATATATATAGATAGATTTAAAAGGATGTTCGACTTAACCCAAGGAATGTATATTCATTCGATGCTAAAGGCGTTTAGCATGACAAACTCCAAGAGAGGTCTCATCGCATGAGTTACTATCATGTATGCAATGAATATACAAGGCCTGATGTTGATCAGTCATATTCTGGAGAAGATCACTGTAAGACAGTGATAAACATCTTTAAGTACTTAACCGGTACTGAAGATGTGATTATAATTCATGGTAGGTCTGAATTAAAACTAGAGGGTTAAGCAGACTCAAGTTTTTCAGATTGACCAAGACGATAACAAATCCACTTTAGGGTAAATCGTTACCTTGAATGGTGGTGCAGTGAATTGGAAAGGTTCCAAACAGCAAAGAGTTGCTAGTTTATTGATAAAGACAAAGTATATAGCTGTAAATGAAGCTACAAGTTGATTGTTTGGATGAAAAGTTCATTACAGAACTAGGAATAGTTCCTAAGTCTCATCTTGGATTCAAACATGTGTTGCGGCACTTTCATTTGATTAGAGGAATCATTGAAAGAAGAAAAGTCACTATAGAGATAGTGGATTCTCTAGAATAACATTGCATATCCATTTACTGAAGCGTTATCCAAACGGCAGGATGATCGTCACTTAGAGAAGAAGGGTATTAGATACCATGACGATTGGCTTTAGTGCAAGTGGGAGATTGAAAGTAGTATGCACACAAGCCAATCATATTTGATATGATGTAGCATATACTTTGTAATCTTATTCGGTTATTAAAGACATTTTTCATTATCTACATGATGCTGTTGTGATAAACCCATAGTTTTGAGCAATGCTTTTAGAATCATGATGGTGATCATGCTAACGAGATCTAAATTCTAGATAGCTCACAAACTAAAATTGTTCTTAATCGTTGGATTACTAAAAAGGGGATTAGTGAATCCGGATAGATTAGTACATACATTGCTTGCTCTTAAGAAGAGGATAATTGACCTCATAATCATTTGTGTGGAGACACTAAAACAAGTATGTAGATGTTTATTAGAGAATAAGTTCACTAAACGTGGCTCGCTAAGGAATACCTAATAGAGTTTTACTCGCTTGTCAATAGGAATTCCTCTAGTGATAGTACTACAAGTGATCCTTGGACTTGAGATCATCATAGTATCTTGTGTATGATGAGTTATACTTTAACATGTCCCTTAAGACCTTTAGGGTATATCAAAGAGTGTGATTGGGTATAATAAGTTGTACATGGAGATAGATGATTGATCAACAAAGAATCTACCACATCTAGTAAAAGATGTGAATGTCCTATGTGATTCGATAATTGACAACTCAGTAGTCCTTGGCCAAGGCAGAATGAAATTAGAAAGGAGTTTCTAATTTGCATTATTTATAGTTGTGCATTTGGGAATCGAAATACATATAATTAAATAAAATAAGAGTTGACAGTAATTCCATACCTTATATTTAATTGGGACATTGTATGGTAGAAGGATTGAATTGTACAGTAACTATTCACTGAAAGGTTCTTTTGTGATTAATATTTTAATCTATATTATCTAGAAAGTCGTTGATCGCTAAGGGGGCTTACCCTATTTGTAGAATAAATATTATTTATTTAAATGAATTAAATAGTTTAATTTATTTATTTAAATATAATTAGAATTATTCTAATTGATTTATTCACAACCGATTTAATATGGAGAACCTAAAGGGTCACACCACAAAAGAAAAATATTTATTTAAGAAGTAAATGGCATAATTGTAATAATAAATTAAGTGTATTTAATTTAGCCTATGAAGATAGAATAAATTAAATAGCTTAATATTTATTATTTAAAATTTTAGAAATATTAAATATAAATTAATAAGAGGAGTCTTATTATTATTATTACTATTACTATTATTTAATTCCTAATAGGGATTGGAAATTAGTTAATAGAAATACTCTCACATGAATTCCTAATTGGATTAGGAGTTTAATTTAATTAAAGGAGTTTAATTAGAATATAAACCCTAATCCTAAATAGTTTAGGGAAGGGTTTTCCTACATCTATAAATAAGAGAAGTCTTATCATAGATTAGGGTTACACACTATTGTATAAGAATTGTGGAGAGCACTTATAATTTCTATAGAGATAGAAACTAGGGTTTTGCCAAACACCCATCTTCTTGAACAAGTATTATTCCTTGGTGGATCACCTCTAGAGGCCAAACACTTGGGTGGCTAACGTTGATCAAAGGAAGGAATTTAATCGGTGGAATTCAAGGAGAACGCGAAGGAATTGGAGGTGACCTTGTACCTGAGGAAGCTAGAATTCTACAAGGGTATAATTCTTATTCTCCATCTCTTTCATTTAATTAATAATTGTGCATAAAGAAAGATCATGGTGATGGTTTGTATAAAATTTTAAAATCTGATTTTATCGCGCTTCCGCTTTATTTATGTAGTTTGATTGCATGTTCGCGTTATACAAACCTAACATTAAGATCTATAGAGATAGATCTAAAAGGATGCTGGGCTTGACCCAAGGAAAGTATATTGACTCGATGCTAAAGAAGTTTAGCATGGTAGATTCCAAGAGAGGTCTCATGACGATGAGCCATGGAATACATCTCTCCAAGAAACAGGCCCCAAAGACACCTGAGGAGAGAGACCGTATGAGTAAGATTCCTTATGCTTTAGCAATAGGATCTATCATGTACGGTGTGATATGTGCTAGACTAGATGTCACTCATGTACTTAGTGTAACAAGCAGTTATCAGTCGAATCCAGGAGAAGAGCACTGGAAGGCAGTGAAAAACATACTAAATTACTTGAGAAGAACTAAGGATGTATTTCTTGTCTACGGTGGGTCTGAATTGAAACTAAAGGACTATACAGACTCAAGTTTTCAAATGGACCAAGATGACAGTAAATCCGTTTCAGGGTATGTATTTACGTTAAACGGTGGCGCAGTGAGTTGGAAAAGTTCCAAGCAGCAAACAGTTGCTGATTTAGTGACAGAGGCAGAGTACATAGCTGCAAGTGAAGCTGCAAAGAAAACTATTTGGATGAAGAAGTTCATAACAGAACTTGGAGTGGTTCCTAGCATTAGAGTAGCCTTACCTTTATTATGTGACAACAACGGAGCTGTTGCGCAGGCTAAGAAACCCAGGTCTCATCAGAAATCCAAACACGTGTTGCGGCGGTTTCATTTGATTAGAGAGATAATTGAAAGAAGAGATGTCACCCTGGAGCGTGTGGACTCTCAAGATAACATTGTAGATTCATTTACTAAAGCTTTAACACAACAACAGTTTGATCGTCACTTACAAAAGATGGGTATTAGATACCATGGCGATTGGCTTTAGTTCAAGTGGGAGATTGAAAGTAGTATGCACACAAGCCAATCATCTTTGATATGATGTAGCGTATACTTTGTAATCTTATTCATTTATTAATAACAGAATTGATTTTCTTAAAAGGCATTTTGCATTATCTACATGGTGTTGTTATATTAAATGTGATAAACCCATTGTTTTGAGCAATGCTTTTAAAATCATGATGGTGATCATGCTAATGAGATCTAAATTTTAGATAGCTCACAAACTAAAATCGTTCCTAATCGTTGGATTACTAGAAAGGGGATTAGTGAATCAGGATAGATTAGTACATACGTTGCTTGCTCTTAGGAAGAGGATGATTGATCTCATAATCATTTGTGTGGAGACACTAAAGTAAGTATGTAGATGTTTATTAGAGAATAAGTTCATTAAACGTGGCTCGCTAAGGAATACCTAATGGAGTTTTACTCACCTGTTAATAGGAATTCCTCTAGTGATAGTAGTACAAGTGATCCTTGGACTTGAGATCATCATAGTATCTTGTGTATGATGAGTTATTCTTTGACATGTCCCTTAAGACCTTTAGGGTATATCAAAGGGTATGATTGGGTATAATAAATTGTACATGGAGATACATGAATGATCAACAAAGAATCTACCACGTCTAGTAAAAGATGTGAATGTTCTATGTGATTCGATAAATGACAACTTAGTAGTCCTTGGCCAAGGCAAATTGAAATTAGAAATGAGTTTCTAATTTGCATTATTTAGAACTGTGCATTTAAGAATCGAAATACATATAATTATATAAAATAAGATTTGTCAGAAATTCCATGTCTTATATTTAGTTGGGACATTGTATGGTAGAAGGATTGAATTGTATGGTAACTATGCACTGAAAGGTTCTTTTATGATTAATGTTGAAATCTATATTATCTGAAAAGTCGTGGGCTTACCCTTATTGTAGAATAAATATTATTTATTTAAATAAATTAAATAGTTTTATTTATTTATTTAAATATAATTAGAATTGTTCTAATTGATTTATTCACAACTGGTTTAATATGGAGAACCTAAAGGGTCACACCGCAAAAAGAAAAAATATTTATTTAAGAAGTAAATGGCATAATTGTAATAATAAGTTAAGTGTATTTAATTTAGTTTATGGATATAGAATAAATTAAATAGGTTAATATTTAATATTTAATATTTTGGAAATATTAAATATAAATTAATACGAGGAGTCTTATTATTATTATTAGTATTACTATTATTTAATTCCTTATATCGACTGAGAATTAATTAATAAAAGTACTCTCTCATGAATTCGAATTGGATTATGAGCATAATTAATTAAAGGAGTTTAATTATAATAGAAACCCTAATCCTAAATAGTTTAGGGAAGGGTTATTCCTACATCTATAAATAAGAAGAATCTTATCATAGATTAGGGTTACATACCCTTGCATAAGAATTGTGGAGAGTACTTACAATTTCTATAGAGATAGAAACTAGGGTTTTGCCAACACCCAACTTCTTGAATACCTATTCTTCCTTGGTGGATCACCTCTAGAGGCCAAACACTTGGGTGGCTAACGTTGATCAAAGGAAGGAATCTCATCGGTGGAATTCGAGGAGAACACGAAGGACTAGGAGTTGAATTTGTACCCGAGGAAGCTTTGATCTACGAGGGTATAGTTCTTATTCTCTTTCTATTTCGTTTAATTGATAATTGAACACAAGGATAGATCATGGTGATGGTTTGTATTAAAATTTTAAAATCCGTTTTATCATGTTTTCGCCCTATTTGTGTAATTTGATTGCCTGCTTGCGTAATCTACAAACCTAACAACCCCCAAATCCAAGTACTTAAATCCCACCGATCTAGTGCCCACGATACTTCATAATCACATCTAACTACCCATGGTAAAGGTAATATAAACCAAACATGGTAAAATAAATAAAAATTACATAATCCAAACCAAGTTTGATTACATAACCAATACGATCCAGGAAATCTAACCTTAATTATTACATCATAACAACAGAATATCATAATAAAATTAAGTCCATTACATAATTCAAATTGTTTAAACTTTAAACTAATCTTCTTCAGTTATTCATCTTGCCATTGCCCTTACTTGAGGATGGCTCATCTGACTTTTAATTCTTAGCTGCAAATATTTATGCAAGAGTGAGCAAACAATTGCCCACAAAGATAACAATAATATCATATGAATAATTTCAAGTGAATAATATAAACCTTTCTGAATTCAGCCAAACATAGATGAAGGACTATGCACTCGATAAGAAACTTTTCTTTTGAATCAAATTTATATTACGAGATCAAAAGTACATCTAAGGGTCACAAGACCAAGAACTATGTCCTTAGGTTAACGAGTATTTCTACTGTAACCTTTAACAGTCTTATAGACTATAGGACTACCGTCTCATACTCTGGGGGATCAGCCCTTTGTGCAATGTAATGTGCACATACACCTTAACGCTATTGCGTAACTTATTCCCCTATATTAGGGTTGTTCATCTCAGTTCTGACATCGGAGTCCGTACCAAAAGAAATTTGGATTGGAACAATTTTGAATAAAATCCAAGTCTTTGGAACGTACATCAACTATGAACTAGTTGAATCAAAATGGTTTCAATAATCATTCAAGGTTTGATAATAAGTAATCTTGAACAAGATATTATAGTAATGATTGGATATCAATGTTTAACAATTGAACAATTTTCATTTATCAAAATAACACTTTTGAGAAGAATTGAAATGCTTTTCAAAAGAATATCAGTATTACATCAATTTAGATAACCTTGATGAACAATAAAAGAGCCAAGGTTAAGAACTCGCTCAATGAAAGTAAAGTAAGAAAGCTGCGACATTTTAATCACGACAGGGATAAAAGAACTTGCTTTCAATGAAATAAAACGATTAAGTGTAGAAAACTTGCCTCGTGCGTAGATTACAAATTAAAATTCACGTTCCTTAATCAACCTATACATTCCGTTTATAAAGCAGTAACAATGATTAGTTACAATATTATAAACACTTCAGGATTCATTCTCATTCAATTTCGTTTTAATATCTTAATTTCATCTGATAATCAATAGGTATTTGTTTATCATCCATCATAGTATCTTATTAATAATTTAATACCTTAATCTAAGCGTTAAACATGCATATGGTAATATAACATGATCACAAAGAAAAAGAAAAATTATCATTTCCTGTTCCACCGTAGGGGCAATGGATTCCTTCACAAACCAGCGCCGGGGGGAGGCTACCGCCGGGGCGGTTAAGTTAGTTCAATTTTGGCGTCGGGGCGAAGACACCGTTGGGGCGACAAAACCAGTTCATTCATACCGCTGTGGCGGGGACACCGCCGGGGAGCTAACTCTAGTGTAACGGCCGAGAATTCTGGATTTGCCTTGTAATTCAAATTTTTGAATATTAATGAATATAATATTTTTTATTAATATTATTTTGTGTGGCATGTTTAAAGGTTGTGTGACAACCTGGATTAAGTGAATACATGAAATTTTACGTGTTATAGTTTTGTTTAAGTGAAATATTTGATTTCGCATTGCGTCGCGAAATCACTATTCACGGGGCACGATTCCCGAGACACTATTCATGCCAGGTATTTTTTTTGTCTTTTTTGATATTGAATAATTTAGTTAAGGCGTGTATGCGAATAAATAATTTTTCCAAGTGTTAGAATTTTATTTGGAGTCATTGGTGATTTATTTAGTGGCCCAAATGTTTATTATGGGTGGCCCAAAGAAATGACCCAAACCTATGACCCAACCAATAACCCAAAACTTGACCCGTGTGGGATATGGGCACAAAAATCAGCATTTGGGGTAAGAGAGAGAGAGAGAGAGAGGTGTACGATTGGGAAGA